>CM037091.1:118466470-118909622 GCA_020916435.1 Oxytropis ochrocephala | reverse complement strand
CGGGATCGTAGCGCGGCGTAAGCCAAGACCACGGGCCGTCGCGCCGTACTACTAAATCGTGGCGGTTTAGGGTATTGCCACGGAAGGGTCGCCGTACACCAAAACCCGGGCGTGAGTGCTGAACGCCATGGTATGCGCTGAGAGACGGGATCGTGGCGCGAGTGTAAGCGGGAGACCACGGGCCGTGCGCGATACCTAAATCGTAAGGCGGTTTAGGTATTGCCACGAGAGAGCTAGGCCGTCGCGGAAACCCGCGGCGTGAGTTCTGAAAACCATGGCCGTCGCGCCCGAGACCGGGATCGTAGGCCCGCAGCGTAAGCGAGAGATCACGGGCCGTGCGCTGATACCTAAATCGTAGCGATTTAGGGTATTTCCACGAAGGTAGGCCAAATGCGCGAAAACCCGGGCGTGAGTGCTAGGAAGCGCAAGTCTTACGCCGGGATGGTAGGCCACGAGCGTAAGCGGAAACCACGAGACGATGCGCTGATACCACTAAATCGTGGCGGTTTAGGGTATTGCCACGAGAGGGTAGATAAATGCGCCAAAAACCCGGGCGTGGCGCTAAACCGCAAGTCGTCGCGCGCGAAACCCGGATCGTAGGCGCGAGGCATAAGCCGGAGACCACGGGCCGTCGCGCTGATACCTAAATCGTAGGCGGTTTAGGGTATTGCCACGGAAGGAGGTAGGCCGTCTATTTGAAAACCTCGAGGCGTTAGTGCTAGACCGCATGAAGTCGTGCGCCGAGACCACTGGATCGTAGGTCACGAGGTGTAAGAGGAGTTCGAATTGTAAACCATTTCGAATTTACAAATGTACTTATAATTAGTTAATCTGTTTTAAAATAAGTTTGAAAGAAGTTTCAAACAAGGATTAAAATGTAAGTTCAATACACATTTGCTCGTGTGTTCTAGTAGCAATATCGATTGCAAGTATACACGTCGCGCAAGTAATAAAGTGGATAAAAGTGAGAGATCGTTCCCACGAGATTGGTTTACTTCCAAAGTTCAAGTTTTCAAAACACAAGTGAAGCAAGTAACAAATCGGCAATAAGAGTTGGTCTTAACACTAAGAATATAATTAAAGCAAGTAAAAAGAGAAAGTGGTTGTGAATATAGATGAGAATGAAATTTGGATTCTTTGCATGCAAGTAAATCCCCTCTAGTAAGGCCCCACCCTAAACTCATTTGTTAAACACATATTATTATTTTTGACCAAAAAAAAAAACACATATTATTTTTGTACCCCCATTGTTTACCAATATACCCCAGCTCTATCTTTTTAGGCGGACATACCTTAACAAAAATTGAACCAATCGGATTTATGTTTGTAATAAGCAAATACGATTATGTTTTTTCAAGTCGTATTTACCTATATCGATTTCCACGACAAAAAACAAATAAATTAAAAAAATCCTATTTATCTCGAGAATAAGGTAAATACGATGTGATTTTTAAGTAAAATCAGATTTATGTTTGATGAAGGTAAATCGACTTACTATTTTTAAGCTTTCGGAGAAAATCGTATCTAGATAAATCGATGCAAAATTTCTTTGGAAATCGTATCTATCTCTGGAAGGTAAATACGATGAGCTCTAAAATATTTACTGGTCAAATCGATGTAAGTGAGAAATGGAAAATATTCGTAAATTTGTAATTTTTTTAGGGGTATTTTAGTCTTTTCCTTTGTATGCGGGGAGGGGTATGGAGTCAAATGGTGGGGTACAAAAAAACCTTTATTTTATGAGAATGGTTGAGCCCATATAACATAGTAGTTGGTTAGTTAATATCTACAAGAAAATTTCCACGACCATTTTTTTAACCAATAGTAAACCCTAAACCCTGATACCCATAAACCGAGACCGGGATCGTAGTCGCGACAGCGTAAGGCGGAGACCACGGGTTGTGCGCCCGATACCTTAAATCGTAGGCAGTTTAGGGTATTGCCTGAAGAAGGTAAACCGTGCGCCCAAAACCCGGGGTGTGAGTGCTAGGCGGGCAAGTTATGCGCTGAGACCGGGATCGTAGTCGCGGCGTAAGCGAGACCACGGGCCGTCGCGCGATACCTAAATAAATAGCGATTTAGGGTATTGCCACGAGAGGGTAAAGCGTATGCGCCAAAACCCGGGCGTGAGTGCTGAGGCGCAGCCGCACGCGCTTTGAGACCGGGATCGTAGTCGCGGCGTAAGCGGAGACCGCGTCTGCGTCGCCCGATACCTAAATCGTGGCGGTTTAGGGTATTGCCACGAGAGGCTAGACCGTGCGCGGAAACCCCGCGGCGTGAGTTCTGAACCGCAAAGTAAATCGTCGGGGATCGTAGGTCGCGGCGTAAGCCGAGATCACGGGCCGTGCGCGCTGATACCCTAAATCGTAGCGATTTAGGGTATTTCCACGAAGGTAGTAGGCCGTCGCGCGAAAACCCCGGGCGTTAGTGCTGAACCGCAAGTCTTACGCCCGGGATCGTAGCCCGAGGCGTAAGCGGGAAACCACGGGCCGCGGCGCTGATACCCCTAAATCGTGGCGGTTTAGGGTATTGCCACGAAGGTAGTAGATCGTGACGCCAAAACCCCGGGCGTGGCGCTAAACCGCAAGTAAATGCGCGAGAAACCGGATCGTGAGGCGCGAGGCATAAGCGGAGACCACGGACCGCGGCGCTTGATACCCTAAATCGTAGGCGGTTTAGGGTATTGCCACGAAGGTAGGCCGTGCGCTGAAAACCCCGAGGCGTTAGTGCTAGACCGCATGAAGTAAATGCGCCGAGACCACTGGATCGTAGGTCACGAGGTGTAAGAGGAGTTCGAATTGTAAACCATTTACGAATTTACAAATGTACTTATAATTAGTTAATCTGTTTTAAAATAAGTTTGAAAGAAGTTTCAAACAAGGATTAAAATGTAAGTTCAATACTTGTTGCTCGTGTGTTCTAGTAGCAATATCGATTGCAAGTATACATGTCGCGCAAGTAATAAAGTGGATAAAAGTGAGAGATCGTTCCCACGAGTTGGTTTACTTCCAAAGTTCAAGTTTTCAAAACACAAGTGAAGCAAGTAACTAATCGGCAATAAGAGTTGGTCTTAACACTAAGAATATAATTAAAGCAAGTAAAGTAGAAAGTGGTTGTGAATATAGATGAGAATGAAATTTGGATTCTTTGCATGCAAGTAATCCTCTAGTAAGGCCCCACCCTAAACTCATTGTTAAACACATATTATTATTTTTGACCACAAAAAACACATTATTTTGGGTTTTTGTACCCTGATGTTTACCAATATACCCCCACTCTATCTTTTGGGCGGACACACCCTTAACAAAAATTGAACCAATCGGATTTATGTTTGTAATAAGCAAATACGATTATGTTTTTTCAAGTCGTATTTACCTATATCGATTTCCACGACAAAAAACAAATAAATTAAAAAAATCCTATTTATCTCGAAATAAGGTAAATACGATCACGATTTTTAAGTAAAATCGATTTATGTTTGATGAAGGTAAATCGACTTACTATTTTTGAAGCTTACGGGAGAAAATCGTATCTAGATAAATACGATGCAAAATTTGCTGGAAATCGTATCTATCTCCTGGAAGGTAAATACGATGAGCTCTAAAATACTTCTGGTCAAATCGAAGTAAGTGAGAAATGGAAAATATTACGTAAATTTGTAATTTTTAGGGGTATTTTAGTCTTTTCACCGTATGCGGGGGAGGGTATGGAGTCAAATGGTGGGGTACAAAAAAAACCTTTATTTTATGAGAATGGTTGAGCCCATATAACATAACCGTTGGTTAGTTAATGTTCTGGGTGTATTAGCAAATACGAGCGCCAGTGACAATTGGACTGCGGCCCGGCCAACTCGATCGGCCCGAACACACTGCTTGGAGCGCAATTCTCGCCGGCGAAAATCTCGCTAACGGTCGGACCTCGCGTGATATATATCGCCATTCGCATATGGCATCAGTGCGTTCTCTAACCTTGTGCTATGCTCGCGGCGACCCTCTCACTAGGCGAGTCGGAGTGTCTTTGCGGTACCACCCGAGGTGCTCAACGCGTGAAGCCGGGGCCAGGTCCTTTCACTCATTCAACGGCCGGCCCGTAGGCGAGTCAATCGACACTTCAACACTTCATTGGTCAAGGTACGATCAATTGGCGACCACGATGGGAGGCGCGTGCGCTATCTACCTCATTCATGGCTCCACGCGGCCGGCCCCGAGCGCGGGCGCCGCCGACTCAATCCTCGGGCGAGAATCGGCCAGCAGACCGGGCGTGGCGTCACGATCCACGAATCTCGAGACTTCCACGACAAGAACCCGGTGCACTGGCGGTGCGTGGGCCGGTCCTCCAGCCAGATCCATCCGGCCGTTCACGGAGACCTACCGCCCGAATTTGGTTGAGGCGGGCATTCGAGGAACCTCTGCGGATCATGTCACTCAAGCCGTTTTGCGGCTCTGCAAAACAAAAATCAAGTGATCATGAGGCCAGAGGCGCTCATCTCTCGATGCGAGAGAGGTTCGATTCCGGCCGCCGCAGGCGCGGAAGACGAGAGAACCATACGCTCGCGCCGGCCCAGCGAGACACCGCTCCCCCTCCTCGAAGGAGCATTTCTCGCGAGAAACACTACTCATCGCTCCGGCAAGAAGAAGCGAGGGCACGCAGGTCGCCCCAGTAGGAGCAGCGTGAAGCGGCGTTCCATGTCCTATGACTATGAAGATTCTAGCTACCGTCGACGACGCGGTCGCTCGCCTACCAGTATTCCTCCAATGAGTCGTCCGGGTCGCGTCGGTCGAGAAGCGGATCTTGGGATTTCGTGGAAGAGTGGAAGATTACAGAAATGGAAGAATTAGGGGCGTTTCGCATCGGCCTAGGAGAGGCCAAAGCGGCGACCAGAAGGCCTCCACCACTTCCACCAACCGGCGTCCAGGGGATTCTATGGAATGTCGGGCAGCGAGGCGTGCCTCGCAATGCAACCCCTTTGGGTCGAGCGGCATTCGAGAATGAACACGGCCGTTCTCCGGGAGATCGGGCGTTACAAAATTCGAGAGACCTCGCGAAGCCGCCTGATCTCAACAAGTTTGGCCGAGGGGATCCGGACAAGCATCTCCGTTACTTCAATAATTCGCCGCTATATAGGGTGGGACCGACCATGAAATGCGAGGCTCTTTCCCGATCTCTGCGGGCCGTAGAGCATTGGAATGGTGGGAGTCTCTGCGACCCGATTCCATCTCCTCGTGGGACGACTTTGATCGAATATTCTGTCTCACTACTGCGCAAACCCGCGCCAATATCGGTATGAAGAATACTTGGACTCTGTTGTTCAAGGAGATAATGAGGCGAGGCGATATATCGGCCGGTTTAACTGCGAGGTGATGCGTTCGTGACTTGTCGAGACAAGGACAAGTTGAAATATACGAGCGTGGTATTCGGCCAGGACCACCGGTTCGTCGAAGAATTTACTTTGAATCATTACGGGATCTCGGCCCACTTCCTAACGAGGGCTAACGTCCACATGCGGTATGAAGAAACTGCGCAAGCAAGAAAGGCGCGTCGCGCCGCGGCCTAAGAAAAAGCGCGTAAAAAGCGGCCAAAGGGCATGAAGGTCGCCGCGATAATCGGCGACTTTCGAGATAAAAAGTTTGATCATCGCGACTCGACTCAACACCTCCATTCGCGCGGATCTACGAGTGTCGAATAATGAGTTTGTGGGAGTTAAGCGGCTGAACCACTCGTGCTCAAGAAGGGGCACGGCCAGGCTAAAAGATACCATCTCGCTACCACAAGAGTAAGGGCACGATACTAGCGATTGTATGGCCTCAAAGATGATATTGAAGAGCTCATTGAGAAAGGCAAGTTGGGAAAGTATGTGAGGTCGGAGGAAGGCGGCCGGCCTCAAGAGAAGAAAGAAAGAAGGCTGATCCAGACGGAGGAAAGGGGCCTGCGGCTATAGAGAGGCACCCAAAACAAGGATCGATCGAAGATCGTGACACTCGGCGATCAAAGGCCGTAATGTTGCGATGGTTATTCATGGTGGAAACCCACGGATCGTAGGGAATCTAACAAAGCCACCAAGAGAAAGTGGGACGAGTTGTTAATGGTCGCATCCACTTGGCACCACCACCAGGTCTCGGCGGACCCCCATCTCGTTCGGTGTGACGACCTATCTGACAGCAAGCCTAATAGTTATGTTCCATTGGTAATCGAGAGTGTTATGGCAAACACGAAGTCTGAGAGAATCTGGTCGATCAAGGTAGCTCGGCCGATATAATGTTTGAAGACTTGATCGACAAAATAAAGGTTGATCGAGCGAGATAATTCCCAGGCCGAGCCTACTCCTCTAACGAGGTTTCAATGGGGCGACGACTACCCGTTGGGAACGATCGAGTCTTTGGTCACATTTGGTGGCGACAGCGGGGATAGTACTGCATGCGGGGCCGGTCGGGACGGCGTTCTTGTACTCCCCCTCAAATCCTGCTATCAATGTATTATTGGTAGGCCGACTTTGGGTAAGCTAGAGGCCGATTACGTCGGCGGTGCATCCGAAAATGAAATTCTACAAAGAAAGGCGATCAGTGGTTACCACGGCGGCGGGCGACCTTGAATCACAAGAAGAAGAAGCCACGCTCTATACCGGGAAATATGTGGCGAGGTAGATCGTGGCGAGCGTTCGAGCACTAGTGAAGGCCATCAAGTCAATGTCATTTGATTTGGGCGCCCGGTATGATCGCATAAATGACGAGGAGGACAATGATGATGATTTGGCGAGGCGAAAAAGCGGTGATAAGACCCGAGCCTCATGGAGAGTTGGTAGATGTTCAAGCGGGTGACGACCCGTCCAAAGCGGTAAAGCTTCGGTAGCGACCTACCCGAGCAAGTGAAGCAAGATCTTGTCACGATTGCTTAAGAGACTATCGCGACCTATTCGCATGGCGGGCATCGGACATGCGGCATCCTATCGAAGTAGCACGCCATCAACTTTCGATCGATGAAAGTGGCCGTCGCTCGCCAAAGAAAGGCGCACTCGAGGCGAGGAAAAATCTCAAGCCGCATTGCAAAGGCCGTTGAGGACCTCATAAAGGCCAATTTCATAGAAGAGATCAAGTACACGACACGGCTATCAATGTCGTCTTTGGTTAAGAAGAGGAATGGAAAATGGAGGATGTGTGTGGACTATACCGATCTAAATAAGGCATGCCCGAAGGATGCCTTCCCCGTACCCAATATCGACAAGCTGGTCGATGGGGCCTCGGGCTACAAACTACTATCCTTTACGGGCGCTTACTGCGGATACAATCGGATCACGATGTATCCGCCCGATCGGCACAAGAGCGGCGCTTCATGGCCGATCGGGAAATTTTCGATATAAGGTGATGCCGCCCGGTCTTAAGAAGCGCTGGAAGCGACTACCGGCGGATGATGAACAAGATTTTTAAAAAGACGGATCGGCGCATCTCGGAGGTGTATTTGGATGACATGATCATGAAAAGCAGAAGCGAGGCCGGATCACGTGAGCGACCTCGGAAATATTTGAAGAAGCTAGGAGGAACTCACTTAGACTAAATCCCGAAAAGTGTACCTTCGGGGTGAGGGTAGTGATTTTGGGTTTCCACTTGGTGAAAGAGGATAGAAGCAAACCACGAAAAATGTAGAGGCGATCGTGCGATATGAGGCCGCCCACATCGAAAAAAGAAATACAACGACTAAGCGGCATGGTGGCGCTCTATCGAGTTCATCCCCAAAGCGGCTGCCAAGTCGCTTCCAGCTATTGATTCTTTGAAAAAAGAGGTTGATTTTGAGTGGACCGAGCAATGCCCGTGAGCATTGGATGAGTTAAAGCGAGCTTTGGTTGCCGCCGATCATGACCAAGCCGTTACCGGGCGAGACATTATATACGTACTTGGCCATGCGGAAGAAGTTCGATCTTTGTGCTAGTTAGAGAACGAGCTAAGCGAGAATCCGGTCTACTTCATAAGTAAAAAAGTACTACAAGGTCCCGAGTGAGATACGGAAGATAGAAGTTTGCCCTTGCACTCCTAATGCATTTGCTAGAAGATTGAGACCCTACTTTGTGGCCCATCAGTCGTGGTAAGGGCCGACCCGACCCTATCGAGCAAGTCCTACATCGGCCGGGTTTGGCGGGACGGATGATAAAGTGGGCGGTGGAGCTCGGTGAGTTTGGGATCAAATTTGAATCCGGATCGGCGCAAAAGCGCGGTGTTGGCCGACTTTATAGCGAAATGACTCCTACTCCGGAAGATCAAAGTGGGACGACACGGATCTTGCGTAGATGGGTCGTCTAATAGTAAAGGAAGTGGAAGCGAGGCCTAATATTGGAAAATTCGAAAGGCTTGCCATTGAAGTCTCTTTAACCTTTGCATTCCACACTTCAAACAACCGGGCGAATACGAGGCATGCATAGGTGGCCGCTTATTTCGCCGGGATTTCAATGTCGGCCGGGTTGAACTCGGTCGATTCTTACTCGTAGTCTCGCGGATCAAAGAATTATATGATGCTAAAGGCGGCGTCTTTGAAAAGTTATCTAGCAAGAGTGAGAGAATTGCTCAGCGATTCGGCCGAAAGTGAAGTGGTACATGTGCCTCGGACCGAAAATGTTGGCGGATATATTATCAAAGCTTGCAAGTACCAAGACCCCGGGAAATCACGGGAGCTTGATTGAGAGACTTTAAAATCGTAGAGTGTGTCGACCAAACCAACCCGATCCTTTGGCGTTCTTTGTGTCGATTCGATTGATTGGATCGCCCTATCCTAAGGTACATCGTTGAAGGTGAAGAACCGAGCGGCCGGAGCGGCGAAATTGGTCGGGCTCGGGCGACCAAGTACTACTGTGATAGAAGGAAAGTTGTCTGCAGAAGAGGATTCTCCTCTCCATTATTAAGGTGTCTTACGTCGGTCGGCCCGAGCCATGTCTTCGAGGATATTCATGAAGGTGTTTGTGGAAGTCACCAGGGCGCTCGTTCCATAGCAAAGAAAGCCCTCAGGGCCGGCTATTACTGGCCGACTATGGACGAGGATGCCAAGAAACTCGTTCAGAAGTGCAAGAAATGCCAAGTACATGCCGATGTTCACATTGCACCTTCCTCGAATTACAAAGTCTTGTCTCACCTTGGCGTTCTTTGGTGGGGCATGGATCTTCTAGGCCCGTTTCCACTGCTCCGAGGCGGTTCAAGTTCTTGATCGTGGCGATAGATTACTTCACTAAGTGGATCGAGGCCAAGCCGCTTGCAACAATCACATCGCCCAAAGTCAGCAAGTTCTTCGGACGGTGTGTGCTAGCCCGTTTTGGGATCCCCCAGCAATTGATAACAGACAGCGGCACCCGGTTCACGGACAAGAGATTGAGAGAGATGTTGGCGACTTAGGGAGTCAAACGGCGTTTCACCTCGGTCGAGCACCCCCGGACTAACGGCGGTAGGCGGCCAGCGAGTTATCTTCACGTGGTTTTAAAGCGCGGCGGATGAAGCGAAAGGGGCTGGGTAGAAGAAGCTGCGATCGATTACGTGGGCCTGCGGGGCGACCCCTCATTCATCGGCCAGGAGTCGCCGCTTTGATTGGTGTGCAGGCGATCTTTGTGATACCCATAGAAATGGCGAGCTAAATTGGAGGACTTGAGCCCCCTACGGTGATTGACAACGGCCAGGGCTATCCAGGAAGAGCTGGACCTAATTGAAGAAGCTGCGCACCCAAGCTTCGCTAAGAGAGCAATTGATCAAGCAGGAAGGTCGCGGCCGGTACAGCGCTCGAGTTCAAAGAGAGAATTCTCGGTCGGCGGCTCGTTCTAAGGCGGGCGGCGTGGGAAACAAGAATGCACGCGCGAGGAAGCGGCACCAAATTGGGAAGGTCGTGCTCGAGTCATCAAGAAAAGGCGCAAGGGGGCATACAGTGGAAACCATGAATGGGCGACTATCCCCGAACATGGAATCGAGAAAAACTTAGGAAATATTACGTTTGAATGTAACAAGAGATTTGAATGTAATAACGACCGACTTATCAATGAAAGGTGCGAGCGCTCTTTTTCCCCCGGGTTTTTACGAGGCGACCTTTAGGAACACGATGTGTCCTTTACTTTCTTGCAAGAATGTATGGCCGGTCGCTCAAGATTGCGTGGCAAAGGCGATCGAAGACTTATCAAAGTTGCTTAGATCGTCGAAGCGATCTAAATCGGCGACCGTCGAAGCGGTCTCAACCGAGAGTGCCATCGAAATGGCGAGGGTTAAAACCCATGAAACCTTAGATCGTCGAAGCGATGCGAATCGGCGACCGTCGAAGCGGTCTCAACCGGCGCCATCGAAAATGGCCCGACAACGCTAGGTCGTCGAAGCGATCTACATCGGCGCCATCGAAAATGGCCCAAAGGTTGCGTAATAACCCATCGCGGTAGGCGTCGAAAGCGATCTACCTTAAATGCCATCGAAAGGGCACGATTGAAGGTCGCCGAAGCGATCGAGCCCGTTGGGGTATTAAAACCTATCGGAATGTATGCTTTCGAAATAAGCGCGAATGACGACCAAGCCAGGTCTTAAAGCTCAAAGGCGCCAAAGACTTAGAGAAAAATAAACATACAAGGCGCGCGAGGAAAAGCGACCAAATGCAAGTAACACGGCGGCGTGCGGCGAGCGCCCACAAGTTCAAAAGCGAATAAAGCGAATAAATGCAAGAAATGCAGTGACGATATAAATTTAAAAGGCGTAATTAAAAGCAAGTAAAGATTGTCATTACAAATATGGGGCCTTGGCGGGCCGAGCACCCACGAATTAAAGAAGCGCGAAGGCGAGAAAAATTATCGGGCGAAGGCAAGTTGAGTTACAAAATTACGCGCTCATGAGTGGCTTCAAGAAGGTGGTGGTAGGCGAATGGCGTTGCCTTGCTCGTCATATTGCGCGAGCAACATGATCTTCTTGTTATCGACATAGTGCGTGGGCGATCATCTTGTCATCAAAATTGATCTGCGGTCGGTATTCAATACCGCTTTGCCGAGAGCATTGTAAAGCGCTCAATTGCGAGCCTCACGGCCCGGCTGGGCCACCTTTCGGATCGTCCCCTCGGCTCGGCCTTTCGGTCGCCTGAGCGCCTCTCTCTTGGCGAAGCATCAAGATCGGTCTTTAAAGTAGCGACACGAGCGCAAGCTCCTTGTTCCTCTTTGCCGGCTTGGCGGTCTTCCTCCCCAGCTCTGAGGGCCTCCTTCTTATTTGGAGGAGCTTGTCATATTTTAAGCTGCGCCTCGATTAAAGCCTTGCCTTCTGCGCAAAATTCGGTCGAAGGGTTGTTAGTCGGTCAAACAAAGGTAAGGTGAAAAGTACAAGACTAAGAAAATAAAATTACCATCGATTCGGCCACCGGCTCGGCCATGACCTTCGACCCCGTGCGAGAGAAGCGCGAGCGCCATGGGTTTCCTTTTGTCTTGCTCCCGGATCGGCCGCGCCCAAATTTTCGGCGAGATGATAGGAATCTCCTCCGTTGCGGCGGGACCGAGCGTCACGCTTGGCCCGCTTGGGTGAGCGATCGGCGCTGGGAGAGGCGGCCAGGAGTGTGCGCGGCCGCTTCTTCCCTTGGCTCTTGGGGTGTGGGGACTTTTGAGGAAGATTCGGGGTTATCCCCGCCGAGAAGTGTCATATCTTTTAGCCCCTCCTTGGAGCTTCGGGGCCAGAGCGAAGCGGTTCCAGCTTTTGCCGACCATTCTTTACGCAAAATAACGAGTCATGAGTTAACGGCCAAAAAGAGAAAGTCAACAATATAAGGGCGAAAAAGTTCAAAAGCGAACCAATCTCGGCCTCCGGTTCATAGCCTTCATACAAGACAAAAAAGGGCGGCAAGGTATGTCGCCCTTAGGATCTGGGCGCATCATGCCCGCGGCGACTTTATCATCTCCAAAGTCTCGGTCGGCCTCTCCCGGATCTTTCACCGTGTAGATGTAATCTCCGGCGCTGCGAGAAATGAGCCTCATTCCACATGATTGGGAAATAAGGGGACCTAGCATCCCGTCCGGTTGAACCTCATGAAGCGGTCTTCCCGGCTTCCTCGGTGGGAGCGATCCAAAAATATTGACTTTTCGGGCCGCTCCCAGCGACTCTGGGCGCTTTGAAAAAGCGGTGGTGAGTCTTACGCATCTTGAAGGAGACTTGCTCCCTTTTCTCCTTGTTGGCCTTTTCTCTCGAGCCGGCTCGGCTCGAAGATAGCAAAGAATAGCATCATCGACACGGCCGACCCGGCTTAGTCGTGAGAACTTGAAAGTCTTTCGCGCCCATGCGTTTGGGTGAAGAAGTGTGAAGGCGACCTAATGATATGGCGCGAGACGTCGCGTTGGAATTCGGTAAAAGGAGGGTAATCTTCATCTTCTCGAACACGAGCCGATACATCGTGAACTTGAAGTTGGAAGAGTAAGTCGCGATATCTTCGCCTCCTTCATGCCTCTTATCCTCCAACCCGGTGAGTCTTCAAGGCGGCTCGTAGATCGGGCAAGGCATCATGACCGATTGTAAGAATGCTCTGTTAGAAGCGAAGAGTCTCCGACACCCAAGACATGTCGAGGCGCGTCCCGAGCTACGTCGGCTGGACTTCGGCCTCGGCTTGAACCTCGGCCGACCGCCCGTTCGACCCTCGATATTGGCTTCCAAACCGAAATATTGACTTGGGGTGAACCACCTCTTCTCCTTGGACTTCTTCGGCTGGCGCGCCGGCCTCCACCATCTCCTCGTCCACGGCCGGAGCGGCGGCACTCTGCGCCTCGTCATCATCAATGATAATCACGCCGGCGTCTTCTTCTTCTCCTCCACTCGGGATACAACGTCCTCGGGCGGTGGAGAGAGCTGCTTTCGATCGCTCGGCGTGAGCGGGAAGGCACGGAACCGGTACTCTTGGAGCTAGTTGATCCCGACCCGGAAAGCGAGAACTTCGAGCCGTCTTTGCTCGAGGAACTACTTGGAGAGCTAGAGCTTTTGTCGCCCGAAGGCGACTTGGTTTCGCCGACCTCGACATGTATGTGGCAAAAGATCGGGGCGGTTTTCGGGAAGGCGGACGATTAACTTTGTCCGTGGCATACCAAACACACTGTGATAAAGGGATCGAGTCGGTCGATCGAGCAAAGCACCCATGAGAGAGGCGGTGGCCATCCTCGACACGACACCCCCTATCACGAGGCGTGGAAAAGCACGAAGTACTTTAAAGAAAAACTCAAGTTGAAAAGTAGTAAAGGAGCGATCGATTCATACCTTAGCGGATGTTGAAGATCGGTCGCAAGTAGATGAAAGCGACTTGAATGCAAGTCGGCGTGGCGGCGAGTCGGTCGTTAGCGAGCAAATCTTGGAAGTGTGAGAAATGAACTCGCGAAGAGGGCTATTTATAGCTCGGACCTGCGGCGCGAAGGGGACGGGATACGAAGAGTCACTGGCGCCGTCTTCTCACCAATGGTTGTCTCGGGCGACCTCGGAAACACCAAGCGTCACGTCTTAAATGTCGGGAAAGACCAACCGTCGCGGACAAAGCCGCGGTCGAAGGTTGACGGCGGTCGACACCGCCCGTAGAAAAAGCAAGCGGCGCGTCCGTTTCATCAAAGTAACTTCACTCACGGGGGCATCGATTCAAGCCTCGGCCCGCGCTCTTAGCGACCTAGGCTTGGGGGCAACTGTTCACGGGTGTATTAGCAAATACGAGCGCCAGCAGCAATTGGACTGCGGCCCGGCCCAACTCGATCGGCCCAAACACGGCGCTTGGAGCGCGATTCTCGCCGCCGAAAATCTCGCTAGCGGTCGGACCTCGCGCGATATATATCGCCATTCGCATATGGCATCAGCACGTTCTCTAACCTTGTGCTATCTCGCGCGGCGACCTCTCACTAGGCCGTCGGAGTGTCTTTGCGGTACCACCCGAGGTGCTCAACGCGTGAAGCGGGACCGGTCCTTTCACTCATTCAACGGCCGGCCCATAGGCGAGTCAATCAACACTTCAACACTTCATTGGTCAAGGTACGATCGGTTAATATCTACAAGAAAATTTCACGACCATTTTTTAACCAATAGTAAACCCTAAACCCCAATACCCATAAACCCGAGACCGGGATCGTGAGCGCGACGCGTAAGCGGAGAGACCACGGTCGGCGCCGATACCTTAAATCGTGGCGGTTTAGGGTATTGCCACGAAGAAAGGTAAAACCGCAAACGCCAAAAACCGGGGTGTGAGTGCTAGACCGCAAGTTATACGCTGAGACCGGGATCGTAGTCGCGAGGCGTAAGCGGAGACCACGGACCGTCGCGCCCGATACCCTAAATCGTAGGCGATTTAGGGTATTGCCACGAAGGTAAATCATGCGCCAAAACCCCGGGCGTGAGTGCTGCTAGGATGGTATGCACGCTGAGACCGGGATCGTAGTCGCGGCGTAAAGCGGGAGACCACGCGTCTGCGTCGCGCCGATACCCTAAATCGTAGGCGGTTTAGGGTATTGCTCAGAAGAAACATCAATTTGGGCGACCCGATGGGCGCCTGATGGCCCGATATTTTAGGCGGGCTTGGGCTCTAAAAATAGTAGCCCAAAATCAGCGGTATGTTTTTGGCGGCCCGATTGGCCCGATGATGTTATTGGGCGGCGGCCCGACCCATGGGCCCATGGGCGCCCGTTTGTTTTGTTTTTTTAATTTTAAAATATGACAAGTGCTATACATCTTTGTTTTTAATGTTATCCAATCAAAATATGACAACTCAATTATTTATTCCACGCCTTCGATTTTGGAGCTTAACGGATCGTCCTTCGTCTTCTCTTCAAACCGTTTTGCAACTCCATTCATAAATTCTTGAAGCGATTCGACTCAAAAAAAAACACCACCACCAAATACCGATCCATAACTGTTCGAGATGTCTTTGTCTTCTTCTCTATTGAAATTGTCCTATTTCAAAAAACTACCAATTCGGTATAAAGGCAACCAACATCCTTATCTAATCCTAATCCTAATGAATCACACTCAAGAAACAAATAAATTAGAGGCAAAGCGAATAAGATTTGGTTACTCAAATTTTGAGTCGGTAATATCATGAGAATTTAATCACAGTATATCAACTTTCCACCTTTTTTTCATATATATGAAATCAACTTGATATGCAAGTTCAAGCATTTGTGTTTGAAGTTCTAGACATAGTGGTTGGAAATAGGACAATTTCAATAGAGAAGAATTTATTTATTTGAGCTATTTTGGATTATGGACAATGTGTTTTGCAAAACCAAGACAAATTTATTTATGTATGCTATTTTGGATTATGGACAAAGATATATTGTGTTCTTTGAATTTTGTTTATGTATGTTGTTCATTGATAGAAACAATATATACTTAAAATTTTAAAAGTCAATGGCTTGTGGCCGTTGGGCGGCCCATTGGCGGGCCCATTGGCCCATGGGGTGATGTTAGGCGGGCTTGGGCCTACATTTTGCGACCCATTAGAATATTGGGGTGGCCCGACCACCGCCCATATACCTGCTGTTTGGCCCGATGGGCACAGGCGGCCGGCGAGCCCGCCCCATTGACACCTATTGCCACAGAGGCTAGACCGTACGCCGGAAACCCCGCGGCGTGAGTTCTAGACCGCAAGCCGTACGTCGGGGATCGTAGGTCGCGAAGAGTAAGCCAGAGATCACGGACCATGCGCCTGATACCCTAAATCGTAGCCAGTTTAGGGTATTTCCACAGAGGGTAGACCGTACGCCGAAAACCCCGGGGCGTTAGTGCTAGACCGCAAGTCTTACGCCCGGGATCGTAGGCCACGAGGCGTAAGCCGGAAACCACGGACCGTGCGCCTGATACCCTAAATCGTAGGCAGTTTAGGGTATTGCCACAGAGGGGTAGATCGTACGCCAAAAACCCAGGGGCGTGAGCGCTAAACCGCAAGTCGTACGCGTAAACCCGGATCGTGGCGCGAGGCATAAGCCGGAGACCACGGACCGTGCGCCTGATACCCCAAATCGTAGGCAGTTTAGGGTATTGCCACAGAGGGTAGACCGTACGCTGGAAACCCCGAGGCGTTAGTGCTAGACCGCAAGTCGTACGCCCGAGACCCTGGATCGTAGGTCACGAGGTGTAAGAGGAGTTCGAATTGTAAACCATTTCTGAATTTACAAATGTACTTATAATTAGTTAATCTGTTTTAAAATAAGTTTGAAAGAAGTTTCAAACAAGGATTAAAATGTAAGTTCAATACTTGTTGCTCGTGTGTTCTAGTAGCAATATCAGTGCAAGTATACATGTCGCGCAAGTAATAAAGTGGATAAAAGTGAGAGATCGTTCCCACGAGGATTGGTTTACTTCCAAAGTTCAAGTTTTCAAAACACAAGTGAAGCAAGTAACAAATCGGCAATAAGAGTTGGTCTTAACACTAAGAATATAATTAAAGCAAGTAAACTGAAAGTGGTTGTGAATATAGATGAGAATGAGCTGGATTGCTGCATGCAAGTAAATCCCCTCTAGTAAGGCCCCACCCTAAACTCATTGTTAAACACATATTATTATTTTTTGACCACAAAAAAACACATTAATTTGGGTTTTTTTGTACCCCCATTGTTTACCAATATACCCCCACTCTATCTTTTTGGACGGACATACCCTTAACAAAAATTGAACCAATCGGATTTATGTTTGTAATAAGCAAATACGATTATGTTTTTTCAAGTCGTATTTACCTATATACGATTTCCCTGACAAAAAACAAATAAATTAAAAAAAATCCTATTTATCTCGAATAAGGTAAATACGATCACGATTTTTAAGTAAAATCAGATTTATGTTTGATGAAGGTAAATACGACTTACTATTTTTGAAGCACGGGAGAAAATCGTATCTAGATAAATACGATGCAAAATTTGCTGGAAATCGTATCTATCTCCTGGAAGGTAAATACGATGAGCTCTAAAATACTTCTGGTCAAATCGAAGTAAGTGAGAAATGGAAAATATTCTGTAAATTTGTAATTTTTTAGGGGTATTTTAGTCTTTTCACCGTATGCGGGGGAGGGGGTATGGAGTCAAATGGTGGGGTACAAAAAAAAACCTTTATTTTATGAGAATGGTTGAGCCCATATAACATAACCGTTGGTTAGTTAATATCTACAAGAAAATTTCACAGCCATTTTTTTAACCAATAGTAAACCCTAAACCCCAATACCCATAAACCCGAGACCCGGGATCGAAGGCGCATGCGCGTGGCGGAGACCACGGATCAGGCGCCCGATACCTTAAATCGTAGGCAGTTAAGGGTATTGCCACAGAGGGTAAACCGTACGCCAAAACCCCGGGGTGTGAGTGCTAGACCGCAAGTTATGACGCTGAGACCGGATCGTAGTCGCGAGGCGTAAGCGGGAGACCACGGACCGCGGCGCCCGATACCCTAAATCGTAGGCGATTTAGGGTATTGCCACGAGGTAAATCAGACGCCAAAACCCCGGGCGTGAGTGCTGAGACCATGGTAGACGCTCGAGACCCGGATCGTAGTCGCGAGGCGTAAGCCGGAGACCACGGACCGTGCGCCCGATACCCTAAATCGTAGGCAGTTTAGGGTATTGCCACAGAGGCTAGACCGTACGCCGGAAACCCCGCGACGTGAGTTCTAGACCGCAAGCCGTACGCCGGGGATCGTAGGTCGCGGCGTAAGCGAAGATCACGCATCCCGTGCGCTGATACCCTAAATCGTAGCCAGTTTAGGGTATTTCCACAGAGGGTAGACCGTACGCCGAAAACCCCGGGGCGTGAGTGCTAGACCGCAAGTCTTACGCCCGGGATCGTAGGCCACGAGGCGTAAGCCGGAAACCACGACTGTGCGCCTGATACCTAAATCGTAGGCACTTTAGGGTATTGCCACAGAGTAGGGTAGATCGTACGCCAAAAACCCAGGGGCGTGAGCGCTAAACCGCAAGTCGACGCCGTAAAACCGGATCGTGAGCGCGAGGCATAAGCGGGAGACCACTGACCGTCGCGCTGATACCCTAAATCGTAGGCGGTTTAGGGTATTGCCACGCAGGGTAGGCCGACTGGTTGAAAACCACGAGGTGTTAGTGCTAGGCGCGCAAGTCGTCACGCCGAGACCCTGGATCATAGGTCACGAGGTGTAAGAGGAGTTCGAATTGTAAACCATTTCTGAATTTACAAATGTACTTATAATTAGTTAATCTGTTTTAAAATAAGTTTGAAAGAAGTTTCAAACAAGGATTAAAATGTAAGTTCAATACCTGTTGCTCGTGTGTTCTAGTAGCAATATCAGTGCAAGTATACACGTCGCGCAAGTAATAAAGTGGATAAAAGTGAGAGATCGTTCCCACGAGGATTGGTTTACTTCCAAAGTTCAAGTTTTCAAAACACAAGTGAAGCAAGTAACAAATCGGCAATAAGAGTTGGTCTTAACACTAAGAATATAATTAAAGCAAGTAAACTGAAAGTGGTTGTGATCGATGTAAGTGAGAAATATCGTATCTAGATAAATACGATGCAAAATTTGCTGGAAATCGTATCTATCTCCTGGAAGGTAAATACGATGAGCTCTAAAATATTTCTGGTCAAATCGATGTAAGTGAGAAATGGAAAATATTCTGTAAATTTGTAATTTTTTTAGGGGTATTTTAGTCTTTTCACCGTATGCGGGGGAGGGGGTATGGAGTCAAATGGTGGGGTACAAAAAAAACCTTTATTTTATGAGAATGGTTGAGCCCATATAACATAATCGTTGGTTAGTTAATATCTACAAGAAAATTTCACAGCCATTTTTTTAACCAATAGTACACACATCCATTTTTTTTAACTATCTTGCCCTCATTATTGTTAAAGTGTGTTTTTATCAAAGTTTTATGAATTAAGTTTCTCACATTCTAAGTCACCACCCCGCATTGGTATGTATCTTCGCAAATATATCATATATAAACACAACTCTGTTAACATAAAAATTCTATTCTATGTTTGGTTGTAAATTATCAATTCGTATCAACCATTAACTTTGCAATACATAATGTTTTTAACATTTTTTATACAACTCCTTATAACCACGTCCTGTGCATCGCACAGGTGTACGTCCTAATTAGTTTGAAAACATGATTTGGATTTTTCTCATCAATAAAATCAGGAGGTTGACGTACATACACTTCCTCATTTAGAAAATCATTTAGAAAAGCACTTTTGACACCCATTTGAAAGAGTTAGAAATCTTTATGAGCAGCATAAGCAAGTAATATCCTAATGGCTTCTAATTTAGCAATGGTGCAAAAGTTTCATCATAGTCAATATCTTCCCGTTGATTGTAGCCTTGAGCAACTAACCTTGCTTTGTTTTTGATTACTTTACCATTCTCATCCATTTTGTTTCTAAAAACCCATTTTGTGTCAACGACTGATTGATGCTTTAGAGATGGTACTAAGTCACATACCTCATTTTTCTCAAATTGAGCAAGTTCTTCCTGCATAGCTTCTACCAATGAATCATCAACAATAGTCTTATTTATATTATTTGGCTCTATTGTTGAGATTAAAGCACCGTGCGAAGCTTCTCTTCTGAATGAACTTCTTGTTCTTACTGGATTAGAAGTTTCTCCAATTATTTGCTCTTGAGATGGTGGGTTACCAATCTCCAACTCCTTGGTAGCTCAGAAGCTTAAGTTGGTTGGTTTTTAGAGTTTTCTTGAAGTTGAGAAGGGTTATCTCCAGAGTTGGATTCATCTTTATGGACAATGATAAATATATGCGATATTTAAAATCATTCCATTGAATTAGTTTGATTATAATAAATTACCAGTCACAAATATTTAGGAAAAAATCAATTTATGATTGTATTTGTGGATAAATAGATGTAATATATTAATTATTTATATCATCTAAGAACTTCAAAAAAATTATCGCCTAATCTAAAAGAATTCATTTCCTGAACAAAAATGATGGTTGATTCTACCAGTATTTTTTTTATTCAAAATACTAGATAGATTTGTTTTTACCCCAAAATATAGGTGTTGCCCCCATATCAAATAATTTCTTTAACAAAATAAAGACAAAATTTTATAAGGGATTGAAGAGAAAATAAATTGGTAGTAATATTACATCTTTATTTTTCTAATTTTTTATTCATTTAACAATAAACACACACATTTTCACAAAATATATTATATTTGGAGTTTTTTTCATCACGTGATTACTCATTCTTTCAAATTTTATGATATTGTTTTGGTAAGAACTGTATTGATTATATTCTTGCCCTCACCAACAAAATTTTATGAATCCACCATTGCATGCTACACACAATAAAATATAAGCATTCATCAATAAAAATATTTACTAATAGTCAAAAGGAAAAAATCCTTGGAATGTTTTAATTTATGTGAAACGTATATAGGTCTAAAATGTCCTTGGTAAAATAATTTTGCGCACAATTCTTACAAAACACAAATATCTTAAACGGGGAAAATTATGTGAGGCAAACATTCTCCCCATGTAATAGTTTGTAAGATAAACAAGTCAATGTTTTATAATATTTCTCACACTTCTACTATCGAAAAATATTAAAGAGACGCACAAACTAATGGAATACATATAGTAAACCAAGATAGATAAATGCTAACAACACTTTTTTAAACACTCTCTCCAACATTCACTCTGTGGTTGGTTAAAATTCATATGGGTATCACCACTTTGAAATTGGGACTCATTAAGTTTGTGGGACCACGTGAATTTTAAAAAATCATAGAGTGAGTGTTTGAGAGAGTGTTTACAATAGAGTGTTGCTAACACTTCTCAACCAATGTATCCTCACAGCGACTGTTAAAACCAATCCTTCGAGGTATCAAAATTCCATTTAAGAGGTTGACTTTTTGCAACAAGTGTTTTATTACAATATATAAATGTACACGATAAATATATATGAAAACTCTATATTGTAAATTAGATAGAAGTTATGGAATTTTTACCAGTCTAACTTACTAATTTACAAAAGGAAAGATTTTTTGTCGTTTTAATTGATGGATTTAAATACGGAAAAACAAACTTTAGGAGTATTTTCATCTTCTCACTAAATGGGGGTTGCCCCATAATGATGAGGGGGTACCGTTAATAACATCCCAAACAAATAGACTTTTAAGGAAAACCTGGACCTAGCCATTTGACTAAAGCCCATACTTTTCCCAACACCTCTCTTACTCACCACACACCCCTCAATCTTAAATATTCCAAAATTGCCCTCGCATAGAACATGCATGAAAAACCCCTACGCTGTATTTTAGAATGGTTTGGCAGCGAACCTCCGGACTGGTTCGGTGGTTAAGTACTAAACGTTGAAAAATGTGGAAAAAAAAAGGGTGTACCTATTATGCTTCACACAATTGTGCTACACAACCAAATTTTAATGGGTTCGGGGTCAGACAACCAAACTAGTTCGACAGCAGAGTCATGTACCTATTAAAAATGCGAAAAGGTGTTTGGCAAAAGTTGTAATTTTAATAAGTACAATAGTGCTGATACGAACTAGTTCGATTGACTGTCCCCGAACCCATTAAAATATGGGGAGAAAAATAACGACGCTCTGGAAACATTTTTATTCATTAATGATATTTTAGTCATTTTATAAAGTTTATGGATGTATGGTTACTAGGAGGGGAGTTGGAAAAAGCATGGGCCTTTGGCTAAATAGGCTAAGCAAGGTCTTAAACCAGATCATAGGCCCCCATGATTTGGCCTATTTCTATTCCTATGTATTAGCCAAAGCATCTCCAGTAAAAGAAAAAAAAAAAAGGGGGAAAGCGGTTTGAGAGCTGTTCCAGCCGGACACCGCGCATACTCATCACTGGTACTATATCACAATCACCGATCTAGTACAAGCATGTACAAATCTACAAGCACAATAATTAACTTGTTGATACAATTGATTAAACAATATTATGCTGTATTAACAGCTACAGGCTTCCCCCGGCCCAATGAAAATCCTCTTGTACCATCTGGCATGCGGGGGCCAGGAGGTTGCTTGGTAACGACCTGATCAGTGAAAAGTGAATTACTTGAAGACGGGGTTCCCAAGTGATTCACACGATTATTTTGATGGCAGTGAACTCGGCCACGTCCCTTAGCACGGCCCCGATTACGCCCTTTCCTCTGCCCACTCTCTTTGTCATGACCATGCTCTTCTCCCTGTTTAGTTAAAGGAATTATGATCAAATAAAAAAGGAAACGCAGAGCAGCGAATAATAATGCTATGTTGTCCTCAGATTACGGGTTAGAATATTAACATGACAACTACGGAGGACATGGGCATACTTGTGAAAGATGCAACAGAAAATTTCAGTATATCTTTTTATTCCGACAAAGCCAAATTGCCTAATGACCCGGGCATTTTGGGATTTGGATACAGTGATTCAGTGATAAACTCACTGAACCTTTCACCGGCATTTTGATTCTTCAAAGAGCTGAAAATGTTTGGAAATTGGAGGATTCTTAAATATATTGGGTAGCGCTTCCCAAGCACACAATCACAGAAATGTACTAGCAATCTGAATGATTTTTCTCATGGATGACAGAGCACATGATGCTAAACATTGCATAGTCCTTTTACGTCAAAGACCGTGTTACAGTGATACCTTTTGTTGAGCCTCACATTGATGGAACTCAAACATTCCAATCAAATTGAGATGGATATGATTCTCGTAATTATATTTGGTTACGTAACAAAACCCCTGTATCATGAACAGTCAACTAACATAAGCAAGCACTCACCACATTATCATGCTGCTGAGTATCAGGAAATGAAGCATCTTCTAATTGTTTCTCGGTTGCCTGTGACTCTGGCACACAAGTATAATCCTCCCCACAGCTAACTTCAACATCAAGTCCCTTCTTTCCTCGTCCTTGAGCAGGTTTTGACTGGAGATAAAATATTAACACGATACATCTAAATCATAAAAATAAATATCTATATAATTTTTTTCGTTTTTCAAATAAACAATAAAGAAAAGCGATTAAGTCTTAACTTTTATGACATGACTAGAGAAGATTTTTTTCCTTGCTTCATTCAAACTATTTTTCAAAGAAAGGTAGAATATGTCTTTGTTGACAAGGCCATAAAGAGCTATAATTGTTAATGCCAGAAAAAACTCCAAAACAGAAACCGGGTTTACAAAAAAAAAGATTATTGGGAAACACTTCTCACTTGGATAAATAAAATGGAAGAAAAGAAATTTGAGATATACCAAGCGTCTAAGCATTAGACGAACCCGGAGGCCACTCCGCCAGTCTCCCTCATCATTTAGCTCAGCGACCTGCCAAGTGCCACTTATTTTCAATCTTACCACAGTATGGCCTAAAATGTGAACTGCAATGAAAAGTAAGCTGAAATAATTCCTTGCCAACTCAGCAAAGGCCTTGTTACTCACCGCTCTCTCAGCCATCTCAACAGACTCATATTCAACAAATGCATGCAACTGGAACAAAGAGTTGTATTAGAATCATTATTCATTAAACTAATATCTCTTCATTAATACTCTAAAAGAGAAGAGAGGTCACTTGCATGTTTGACAACAAAAATTCAAGCCCAACATTAAATTCTCAACAACCAGATATGGTAGCAAGCAACTCGGGTGGGTATGTCCATGGTCTATACTGCATATCATAAGACTACCCATTCAAAAAAGAGTTACGCCTCACTGAAAATTTGACATACAATTGATTGAGACTAGGAATAAGACAAGTACATATATTTCCATTGAGTGGTCAAAGCAGTAAATCAGGCCTAAAATCTAATTGTTAATGTGCAGTCAAGATCATTGGACCAAAACTGAAATACCATTAACAACCCCAAGGTCACCCCTATCTTATTTGGACAGCAATTAAATTTTCTCCAAATGACTCAAACAAAAACTTATAAGCATATTTAAATAGCCCTGTTCTGGGGAAAGACTCAAACAATGTCAAGTAAAACTTGTAAACCATCCTATGGAGTTCAGTTAAATAGTCAATTTCATCACCGGAACTGAAATTCCTGGTATATACTGGATGGAAAACCTCAAACAATATAAAGCAAAGTTTGGAAACCATCCCATGAATTTCAATTAAATGGTCAATTTGATCACCACCAGAACTAAATTTCCTGTATATATTGGATAAAGTCATTTGTACACGTTAAAAAATTCTGAGAAACAAAAAACAACGGATTATAACTCTATAATGGAACCTATAGAACATTAATTCATGCATGCACAAATGCATACCTTGTTGGATAAAGGCATGCCATCAGCTTTTCCTGATCTTGAAGCAGACGAAGTCCCATTATTAGAGGTTTGAGGTGGACAGGTACGGATAGTCTTCACACTGCCACACAAAATAGTATGTTTGGTTACTTGAATCAAAATTGATTTTTCATCTAAGCCATGGCTTGAATAGAAATGAAAAGAGTAGCTTTTGCGTTAGGTAGGCAAATTCATACAAGTTTTACTTACATTAAATTTGCTTTATGAGTAAAAACATTCAAACATGAATTATACCTTTTTGACTCTATCAATTTTACAAAATTATGTTCAATCATGCTAGAAGACACTTCCATCCATGTAAAAATATCGGCAAATTGATCAAACAAGTATGGTTTGGATATTACCAATATAGTATACTTATTTATCAATATAGTATACTTATTTTTTTTAATTACCAAATTAGGAAATATTTGGGGATAAGGTTGCAAATATAAATTGACAACTTTCAGAAATAAATTTGGTGTAAAAGATGGTCCAAATTATACCGTAGGTGAAGGACACTGTTCGAAATAGGGTAGAATATTAAATTCAAATTTTAACCGTAGTCTAGTACTCCCTCTGTCCCAAATTTTTTGTTGTTTTAGATTTTCAAGGAAACTTTTAATAATCTTTTCCACTTATACCCCTATTAATTATGACAACTTCACTCATTTGATCATAGATTAAAAGTACATTTAACCTTGTGTTAATAGAGCAATGAGTAAAAACATTCAAAATTATACCTTTTTGACTCGATTAATTTTACAAAATTATGTTCAATCATGCTAGAAGACACTTCCATCCATGTAAAAATATCGGCAAATTGATCAAACAAGTATGGTTTGGATATTACCAATATAGTATAGGAGTACTTATTTATCAATATAGTATAATTATTTTTTTTAATTACCAAATTAGGAAATATTTGGGGATGAGGTTGCAAATATAAATTGACAACTTTCAGAAATAAATTTGGTGTAAAAGATGGTCCAAATTATACCGTAGGTGAAGGATACCGTTCGAAATATGGTAGAATATTAAATTCAAATTTTAACCGTAGTCTAGTATCACATAATAAGTTTGATCTATTAATTTACTTTTGTGAACTTCACTCATTTGATCATAGATTATAAGTACATTTAACCTTGTGTTAATAGAGCAAATTTTTCGGTTAACTATAGTTTTAATCTATGAACAAGTAAATTTTAAAAAGTAAATACATAGACCAAACCTATCATATCTTTATTGGCTATTGTTAAGTTTTGGGCTAAAAAATGGTCCCCGATTGTATTGTTGAGAGAAGTTGCCCAAAATCTGGTACAATTTGAAACCCAGCTTTTTACCATAGCTCATTATGATATAATAAAGTTGATTTATTAATTTAGTTTTCTAAAATTCACTCACTTGTTCATAGATTAAAAACACAGTTAACCAATCAACTTTCTCCTATTGACACACAACTAACGGTAAATTTTCCCCAAGTAACACAATTAATTTTATTTTTAATCTATGATCAACTAAGTGAATTTTTAATCTTTGATTAATTAATTTAGTTTCTTCAAATTCACTTAGTTAATCTATAATTAAGTGAGTGAATTTCACAAAACTAACTTAATAGATGAAAGTCATTATATCAAAATGAGCTATGGTAAAAACTTGGGTTCAAAGTTATACCGAATTAGGGCATCGTTTTCACCCAACAATACAATCGGGGACCATTTTTAGCACAAAATTTACAATAACCTAATGATATGATAGATTTGATCTATGAACTAACTTTTTTAAAATTTACTTTCTTGATCATAGATTAAAAATAGCTAATGAGATAAATTTCTTCTATTAACACAAGATTAAGTGTATTTTAATCTATGATCAAATGAGTGAATTTTACGAAAGTAAATTAATAGATCAAACCTATTATGTGATACCAGACTACAATTAAATTTTGAATTTAAAATTCCACCATATTTTGGACAGTGTTTTTCACCTAACAGTACAATTTGGACCATCTTTTACGCCCAAAATTTAACTAAAAATTCTCAATTTATATTTATATTTATGACCTCCTCTACAAATTTGTCATAATTTATATAAAAAAACATGTCGTAATTAAAACTCAGTACTTAAATAAAAATAATTAAATAAAAGTAAAATGAAAATATAAAATTGAGATAGCATCTACAATTTATGCTAATTTAATAATTAAAAAAAAATAGTACACTATATTGGTTATATGTTGTTCAATTTGTTATATGTCAGTTGATCAATTGCCCGAAAATATCTCATATAACAATTCAAAATCACATTTATCAAACACTGACCCAAACACACATTAACTTAAAAAGATAAAAAAATTCCATGACAAGCATCAGTAGTACCTTCCAACTGCAGAAAAAACCTTCATAAGATTCTGATGGCAATGATCGTCAGGTAGGTTTTCGGCCACAACAATGCGAGACTACACCAAAAATTTTGTGTGAGAGAGAGAAGGGGAGGAGGAGAAGAACAAAGAGATACCATCACTAAACAATAATAATACATCATGAATAAAATATTTTAAAAAATACACAGTATGAATATTATAAAAATACAACCCAAGGAAGACATTGTATTATTGTAGAGGAATTGCTTGTTGTAAAGAAAACCAAATGCAGCATTAATAAACTGTCTCCATCGGCCAAAAGCCAGTCAAAAGCTTGTAGTAAATAATTACCTGTAGCTCTTCTATATCAGACTCAGTCAGGGGATACTGGCGCTTGATTTTCTTGCCATCTTCACTAACTACCTGGAGAATTCAGCGATGGTTTATTTATAATTAAAAGAAACATGAATAAAATCATGAAAAAATGAAGACAAAGAGCAAAAGAATAACGATAGTTCATAAAGCATGAAAGTGAACAAACTTACAAGCTTTGATGAGTTCCTCAAAACAGTTGCAAGTTGGGAGTGGCCGGTTACGAGGGCCTTAATCTTCTTGAAGGATGCAACAACAGATATTGGCACTATATTATTTTAGAAAAGCATTAGAAATGATACAAAAAGTAGATCATATCAAATCTGAATCCATCTACCATCTTACAGAAACGAAATTTACAATGCTCAATTTCATAATCTTCAAATACCCAAAATGCTGTCCTCCCTCAAAAGGACGGCAGGATAAAGTCAATCAGAAAGTAGAGTGAAATGTTTGGGCCCATAATAATTCAGTTATACATTGAAAAGGAAGGAACCCAAAATATTATCTTACCAAAACCATCTGGATCTTTGTTGATGAACCTCATCAAATGATCGGTAGTAGCTAAGTTTAAATCACTGAAATAATACTCCACCTACAAGTTATTATATAAAAAATCCCAACCAAAACCCTAGTCAAGTTGTGATGCATGAAGTCAAGTGGGAAAAGGTAAAGATGCAATTTAAAGAAATATGATAACCATAAATGAATATACATCACAAAGATATAATATGTCAATAAACTTATGTATGGTTTCTACCTCTGTAGTTAATAGCAAATAGCGTAGCGTAGCGGCCGACCCCTAAAGGGCTATTGCGGTGTAGCGGGTAGCGGTATGACCGCTACGCCGAAGTCTAGTTAAACAATATACCGGATTTATACCATACACATATTAAGGCTAAAAAACGTAAGAATACTAAAAAATGAACACATATTCATAAGTAATCATCAAAGTCATTGCTACTAATACTTAGACATAACATAAACCAAAATAGTAAACAAGTTCTAGCCTCCAAGGCTCAAAATAACCAAAATGGTAAATAAGTCTTAGCCTCCAAGGCTCAAAATAACACATAACACATCTAAAACATTTAAATAGTATCACCAAGTGTTTCCTCATCATCCTCATCATCTTCAACCCCTTCCTCATCACCATGTTCAAGCTCTTCCTCATTATCATCATGTGCAATTTGTTCTTCTTCCTCACGCTTGATTACATCAAAGGAATGGCACACCTATAAAACCACCGAGCAAAGTATTCAACTGTCCTTGAATAGATTTCAGCCTCATCATCATCCTTCATCCTCCTATTCTTGTTAGTTTCAACCTTCTTTTTCTCATAGATTTCTTTAATCTTCAAGATTTCTTTAATCTTCAACTTTGTTTCTGTGGGTTTAACCAAACCACTAGGGGCTGTGTTGTTCACTTGTTTAGACCGAGATGATGCCATGAAAATAACTTGAGTTCTGTGTTTGTTGAAAAACAGAGGAAAAGAGTGAAGAGTGGTATCGCATGAGAGTTACGTTCGTTAAAAACAGAGGAAAAAAGACGAAAAACAGAGGAAGGAGAGAGTGAGACAAAGAAGAGAGGTGCACCTTAAAGAAGAGAGTGAGAGGCATCGGGCGTTACTGAAGAAGAGAGGCGTGGTGTTGCTGAGAAGAGAGAGCTCTGTTCTTTGCGTTTTTCTTTGAACGTCTCTGTGCAGAGACGTGTGGGAGAGTGACGCGTGAAGAAGAAGAAGTACTTTAAGTACTTAAGTAAATAATAATAAAAGGTATTAACTGCTAGTTAAAGCTATTAACTGATAAGTAAAAGGCAACGGTAAAAAACTTAAGGGTATAACCGTCTTTTTTCGTTTTAAAATAAGGGCAAAAGTGTAATTTTCCCTGGAAAAACCCTAATTAACATTTTCTCCGCTCCTGGAGCGGATCTAACCCGCGTTTTGACCCGCAAAACGCTACGCAGAACCTCCGCAATTGCGCCGCACCAACCGCAACAGTGAACGGCGACGCTCCGGTGGTTAGCGCCGCGCCGGACCTTCGCCACGCCACGATGCGATTGCGGCCGCCACCGCCGCTATTAACTACAGAGGTTTCTACCTATCCTTAAATTCCTTTTCCCGAAATTAAATCTACAATAATGGGATCAATATCTCAGATGCCTCCTAAAAGCAATCTTAAAGATGCATAATTTGCAGCTACATCTGAAAAGTACAGTAATAGTTTGCAGTGAGTTATTCATTTTCTAAATTATATATTGCCACTAGGAGTGTCTCCAAAAACTTCTCTTTTCCTTCATTTACTTGAAAATCCCCAGGATCTCATGCAACAAAACATAAAATTGCAAACCAAATCATGAACATCAAAACCATAAAAAAAAAAATTAAAAAAAACAGCAGTATATAGATATTATATTAGAAAAAATTAGTTTTAAAGGGAAATACACTCCTTTCCTCTCTCTTTACTTTATGGAACTTCCACAACGCACAACTTATCCAAATAACATTTCAGATAACAAGTGTTTAAATTGTTAGTAGTCCTAAAGAAATTTTGTGTACAAACCATATGATGCGACAACTCTAAAATATATCAAAATTCCATTTTCCAGCATTATTTAATTGCGAAATAATGCTATGCTATGTGTAGGGAGGGAGTAACTCTAGTGAAACACTCGGTTATTATGAGAAATGAGAACAATTAGTTGTATCCATTAGAAGGGCCACACACGCACATGTGTGTAGGAGTAACTCTACTGAAAACACTAAGTTATTATGAGAAATGAGAACAATCAAATGTATCCATTAGATTAAAATTGGTGGCTCGTATTAGACATTTAATTAGAAGGATCATGTGGCTGAACTTTCATCCTTCCCTCCATTGCTTCGCCTTTGTTTTTCCCCTCTAGGCCTCTGCTACTTGGAAACCCCAAAGTTATGCATAATGAAATTCTGTCAAGTACATAGCAACATAAAGGTTCGGCTAAAAGTACCAAGCGATTATTGCAACCCTTTATTATAGCTCCTATCATACTCTTGACACAAACCCATGTCAAACCAGAATACAGTTTACAATAATTATGAATATGGAGGAGAACCATTAGCAATGGATATTAGAAAACAGTGTTAGTTTTCCATTGGGTCAGATCAAGATTATGCAATTACTCCAATTTGATACAGTCACTGTGTTTGGGTGAAGAATCAGCAGTTGAAGTCACATGCAGGAATGAAAGGAGGTGGAAGCATGGCCCTTCTAATTTTAGGTGTAATATGAGCAGTTGAAGTCCCTTCCTGCCAAAACTGTCCATCCAAAACAGGTGTGTGATTGAAAGGAGTTTGGGAGGAAAGGAAGGGAGGGAGGGAAAGCTAGTATGTTTGGATGAAGGATTTTGGAGGAATAAATCGAGGGTTCACTTTTTATTTTCAGATAAACAATTAAACATCACATTGCCTTGAGAAGTTTTTTGGATGACACATCATGGACTATAATATACTAATTCACTCAATTTAGAAACAAAATTATTCTTTCTTCTCCATCCAAACATTGGCTAACTTAATCAGTGGGGCAGTCCATATCCCACGTGATCCACCTCGATTCAGTAATAGAACAAAGTCTAAAATCCAAAGCCCATATGTATGGCAGCTAACCAAAATATTTCATAGACTTGGGTAGAAACAATTGGAATTTTGAACATATAACAAAGATAAGATTGAAATTGGTATATTTATTTGGCAAATGAAGCTCACCTGATTCAAAATTTTCTGACTAGCTTCGTCTGACATCTTGCTTTTGGAAGAAGATGAATGATCTGGCTCAACAACCTGAGGCTGCTGAAGTTGCTGCACACCCGAATCAGAGCTAACATGACATTGATGTGGGTGATGATGAGACCGGTAGTGAACCGGAACGTGATGCTGATGGGCAAGATGATGGTGGTGGTGATTAACGACTTGACTGGCGACTGGCACGTGACCTTGAATCGGTGTATGGAACGGCGAAGTCGGGGTGGTGAAAAACATGCACCATACCTGATGCAGGAGGAGTAGAAGGCGGTGGTACTGAGAGCCTGGGTTGCTGCGAATCGATCCATGGAGTGGCTCGAGTAGGCACAAATTCCGGTGCTTGTGCGTTGAGCCGACTAAAAGAAACGCTTCTTGAAAGAGATGGATCTGGCTCCGATTGAGCAGAAGACGAAGACGAGATATCTGGAATTTCTGACAGTGACTCTTGTGCCATTCTTTAGTGTTCTTTTTACTCTTCTTTTCTACCAGCTACTTAGGACAGGATAGCAGTAGCGGGTTGGAGATTTCTGAGTCTGACCGCAGGAAGGAGAGGTATCAGACTATCGGTGAGGGTGACTGAGAGGAAGATCGTTTACTCACCTTAATCGATGTTGACGGAGAAAAACTCTCAATTTTCCTTGGGGTTCGTATTGTGGATTATTTAAGCCGCTTGCTTTTCCCGCACCTCCTCCTACTCGAAATACACCCAATAAGGGTGTGAAAAGACTAAAAGACCAAGCGAAACCTATTTTTTTTATGAAATTTTCACCTGTTCGAACACGGGCCTTCGAACAGGTTTGAACGACGCCGTTCGAGTGTGTTAAATATGGACATACACCCCTTGGGCGTTTTTTCACTTGTTCGAATAGGGTCATGCGAACACGCTCGAATGGGTCATGCGAACATGTTCGAATTATGTTGTTCGAACAAGTCTTTGCGCAGAAATTCTTCTTTGAATGCGAGTATTGGGACGTCTCAGATTCCACCAAGCGCTTTAATCAACAGATTTACAATCGATCAAATGTGTCGGATAAAGGAGTGGATGTCAATCCTTTGGAAAATGTGTGCGAGCGGATAGAATTTAAGCGGCTCCATTTGTGATCTAAAAATGAAATCAACGGCTGACATTTCACCATGCCTATTATAAAAGGGGATTCACATCCTCAGATCTTCTTCACCAAACCCTAATCTGCCTCTTCACCAAACCCTAATCTGCTTCTTCACCAAAATCCTCAGATCTCCTAAAATGGAATGGCAATTGTGCTCAACCCAAGACTAAACGACAAATTCCTAACGCCCTTCATCACCATGGGATTTGTCACCACAAGCGAACATGGTGTTGTGTTTCGTTGTCCCAACCATGTCTTCTGCAGGATGAGTAAGGACATCACCTTCGCCCAACTGAAGGAAAAGGCTGAGAGGAAGATTCGTCCAGAGGGAGCGTGGCGTAAAGACGTGGAGCGTATACGTTTCAAAAAGTTCAATTGTAGAGATGATGGGACTGTACATTATTCAGTCATGGAGATCCAAAGCGACGACGACGTCCGCGCAATGATGGAACATCTAGCTAACGTTCTGATGGGCGACAGATGTACATAATGCTCATCTGCAAGATGTACATAATGTTGAGGGAAGAGAAAGGGATGTGAGACCCTAGAGTACCATGGAAAGTAGCCCGGCACCGTGTTTGAGGAGTAGGACACACAGGGAGGCCCACGCGCCACCAAGTGGTCCTCGAAGTGTGTCCACCTCTCATCACACTCGGATAGGTATGACAGCGACCACAAAGCAGTGGTCCGGGACCTCACCATACAAGCCCAACAGACAACCCACGGCCGAAGTGCTGGCGTTGCATCTTCGGGTGTGGCCCCAAATAGTCAATCGCCATTTACTGCTCCACGCCACGAAGTCGATCGACATGTCATAGAACCAGGCCGATGATGGGGATGTGTAGTAGGATACATCATCAATGGTGATGCTCATCTCACCCACAGGAAGGTGGAATGATGATGTATCTGGCTGCCAACGCTCTATGAATGCGTTCAGCAACCCCTTGTGGAGAATGGGGAAACCAAACCCAACCAGAGGAACCAACCCTAAAAGGCGCCGAGTGTCCCTAATCCTAACATGAAAGCGATTGTCGTAACAGTCCATGTGGGATTGTTTGTAAATCGTACGAACCTCGCATTGAAATGACTGATAAGCCAAAACATTCAACAACATAATAAACAAATTTACAACGATCAACTATAAAATAATAACTTACCTGGCCAGAATAGAAATCAGTAAGAATATGTGCCTCGTATGTGGGCAAGACAGAACCATCTTCTGGTTCACCAGGAAATGGGAATGTCGCCCCAAGAGCAAAGCGACCTCCGAGGCTCAAAGAACCTCCTCCTCATGAGGCTCAACTGACCTCCTCCTCATGATGTCTAGATGATGAAGGCTCAGAAGATGAAGGCCTAACAGATGAAGGCCTAGCGAGATGAAGCGGTCGGCCTGACTCATAGGCGGAAATTGAGCATCACGCTCAATATCCTGCCCAATATCCTCGGGAAGTGAGGGAGGAGGAACATCAACCCTGCCCCTACCCCTAGCACGACCCCGAGCTCTGAGGGTTCACCGGCTTCTTCCCTCATTTTGCGGTTTGAAACCGTAGGTGGCCGACCGGCTCGCTCGGATGGTTCTGCTGCATGACCACCTCTGCTCCTCACCATATCTGAAACAACAATCAAGAGAACCAATTAAACCAAATTAAGAGAACCAATCACAGAAAGCCTGAGAAACTGTACTGTCAAACGACTGTTCAAACGGCCACATGCGAACATGTTCGCACAACCCCGTTCATGTTGAAATTTTGATCTAACTTATGGATTGTGATATATTTCCAAATGAAGATGTGAGGTCCTTTTATAGCCTTCAAGAGAGGTGCTTCCTTCCTTCATGTTGAAGTAATCTTGAGTGGATCATAGTTGTAGTTGCTTTTCAGAGGTTAATCCCAAGTTGAAATCTTTGACTTTATACATAGGGCGGTTCCATGGTGATAGAACATGTGTCCCTATGTTGGTGACTCTTCAAAGCTATGCCTATAGCTATGTGTGAATGGTAGACGCCTACTATACAAGGTTGGATGGCATCAGAGAACCAGGCAGAAGGTCATCACTTGCAAGTGGATGCATATGAAACAGGCTGCTTATTCACCAAGTAATGCAGATTTGATGCAGGATCAGTGCAGGAGCATTTGATGCAATTAGCATTGAGAGACCTTTGAACAACAAAACATCAACCATACCACAATATATCCAAAATGGCCTATAAATAACTATAACCATTCAAATCACTCAAGTTATCATATATCACACTAAATACTATATAAACTCTTTATTATTACTTGAAAGAGAGCAAATACTTAGTTTAAACATATGAAATACTCTATATAAAATAGAGTTATCACACCCCCAAACTTAAACCATTGCTTGTCCGCAAGTAATGACAAAGACAAACTATAAAAACTAAAAATTCTAGAAGATAGATCAGCTTGATTTTTGGATTTTCATGAGGAGTTCCCTATGAACTTCATTTCTCAACAATCTTTCTTGTGCCTTTATTTCTTCAAAACTACCAAAGCTATTCAAACTCTTTTGTGTGTGTGTGTGAATCCACTGAGTTGAGATTGATTCCAAGACTAAGTGAAAAAATTTCCTCCTAGCCTTTGAAAGGATTGATTCATCTTTGGTCACACCAAAATATTTTTCAAAAGAGAGATTTAGACTCACAAAATTTTCTCAAGTTTTGGGGAGTTCTAATAATCAAAGTGCTTGTTTGAATCTTTCAAAGCTTTTGAGCCAATTGTCATACCCCAATTTTGTCCGACTAATCCAAAATAAAAATTGTCTTTTCGCGGACGCGAGGTTCTAACAATATTTTTCTCGTAGTTGAAAAGAGACTCAAAAATATATGTTGCGGCACATGCGTGTTATTTTAACCGGGTACACGCGTTATTATTAATTGCGTGTGCATTTTTTTATTCTCGTACGCGCGTTTAATTTAACGATCCGACACTATTTTATTTTCACGGTAGACGCGTGTTATATCTAACCAAAACAAAAATCAAAAATATAAAGAGAAGGTTATAGTTGACAAAAGAGCCGTAGGTGTATCAACAACCTTGTTTACATTGATGGATCAATAGTTTCAATTAACATAATAAAATAATTACAAGAGAGAAGGAGATGAGCTCTCAGCCACTACATACATGTCGATAAAAATAAAAAAAATACAAAAACAAAGGGATACAAAATTGGTCCGTGAATACGTGTTTCGGGTATTTTGGGTATCAATTTGAGTACCCTTCTTCATAGGTTCTGTCTCTTCCCTTTACCATGAAACATCACGGCTTTGACAAATACCCGGCATTCCCATTTTAGAGTTAGGGTCAAGAAAATTTCTCTGTTAAAAGATGCGTTGGCCCAAAACAAGCTTAGACATGCTACATTGCTAATAGCACTGGAATACCTATATCAAAGATCTCGCACAATCTGCAGTGCAAAAACGACAAAGAAAGGAATCAAAGCTCAATAGAAAAAAAGCAGACAAGAATACAAGAGATGATAGAGACTTCACAAGCAGCGACCAACTTGAAAACCCCTATATATAAATCAACACCAAATAATTTGGAGGAGAAAAACGCGCAGCAACCAAAACAAATACACAAACGCAAACATAAACACAAACATTATCGAATATAGAAAGGAGAAGAAGAAAACCAAATAAAAACAAAGGAAAAACACAGGCGGATAGAATTCCCGAGGTCGGCCTCCCCAACCCTCCACCGCTCACTCCGCGACGTCCATCTCCCGGCGTCATCCTTCAAGTGACCACCAACCACCATCACTACACGCCGCCACTACCGCGCCGCACAAACCACCACATCACCACCAAACACTCACGTAACCTAACACTCTCACAGAACCACCACCCACGTAACCGAAAACCACCGCCTCTGCTCTCTCTCCGCGAACGCTCCACCCTCTCCGTGAAACCCACGGAAGCCACCGCGCTGCCACCGTCACCATCTTCCTCCGCCGTTCGGTTCGTACACTCTCTCTCTCACTCTCTCGATCTCCTGCTTCTCCCTCTCTTTCGATCGTCTCTCTCTCTCTCCGGATTGCCTTCTTTCTCTCACTCTCCAAGCTTTCTCTCACTGTTAAAAGAGGAATGAATCGATGCATCAGTTGAATTTTTTTTTCTCTGTGTATGGTCATATTTGGTATGTTGTGATTGAGCTATGGGCTTTTGGTGTTTTTTTTTTGTTTTTTCATTTCCTTTTTTTTCGCACCCCCTTTTTTCATACACAGCACCTCTCTTTTATTTTTAAACTCAGAACATTATCCACACCCCCCACGTTTTTGGTTGTACCCCTCCAGTTTTTTTTATAAAAAAATTTTATTGTTAGCACTCCCAAGTTTCACTATCTCACCCCTCTCCTTAAAGATGCATTTTCGTATTCAGTTATTATAATATGGATGCTTGCTAACCTATATTCTTCAAAATCAAACTTTGTTAGTAGTCTCGTGAAGCCTTTGCTTGCGCGATTATTAACAATGAGGTACTAGTGGTGGTCACTTGGAGCCTTTGCTCAATTGATCACCGTGAATGCCTAATTTTCCTAAAGATTTTCACTAAAATTAAAAACTTTGTTAGTAGTCTTGCGAAGCCTTTGCTTGCATGATTATTAACAATGGAGTGCTAATGTTGGTCACTTGGAGCCTTTGCTCAATTGATCATCATGAAAGCTCGATTTTCACAATTAAAAAGATTAAAAAACAAAAACCTTTTTCAGGACAAACAAGAACTACGTAGCTTTGAATTCTCCATCGCACCCGAAGATATGTAGGAGCGAGAGGCCAACTCTCGTCAAGCGCCAAAAATAAAAATTTTCATTAAGTTTTCCCATTCGTCTTCAAACAAGGAATAAATAGGCAAATCTAGGTATTTTTCAAATCAAACGTTAAAACCACACATTTAGTTAGAGGTTCCTTTCGAAGAGAAAGGACGCGTGAAGTGCTAACACTTTCCCGCACGTAATCGACCCCGAACCCATATCTCTAGTTTTGAAAGACCATCCGCCTTGTTCAAAGACCTTTTTCAATGTTTTGGTCTTAAAATTAAAATATTGGTGGCGGCTTCAAATTTTTCCACGTTGTACATTGAGCAACCCAAACCGGATTTTTCAGGGTGCAACACCAATGCAATTTTTCTATTTTTTTGTGTGGATCTTTTTGTGCAAATGCAATACTTCTTTGAAGTGTTTTTGTGCATTGATTTTTTTCTCGCATTTTGCTTTTCTTGATGCGATTTGCATTGATGCTTCGTGACCGATGATGCTTTTTCTTTTCTAGCTCATATTACCTTCCTCACTGACCTCCGGATGCAAATGCACTTTGTACAGTCTTTGACCTCCAGATGCATATATTTTTCTTTGCACTTTGCATTGCACGAGTTCGCTTTTTGAACTATCCTCTAGATACATTTATTCTGCATGGCACAGTCTTTGACCTCCGGATGCATTCATGTACTTAAGCACGGTATAGTTTCAAAAGATTCGAGGATATGGCTTTGTCCACATTTTTGTATTCTTTTCTACATTGTTTACTCTTTACACTTTTGAAATTCAGACTTTGTTTTCATAAAACACCCCCAAACTTAATTCTTTAAGCTCTTCTTTCTTTTTAATAAAGCTTTGTTTTGACCTAAGCTTACCAAAAATTCCCCTTGCATCAGATTGATCTTTTAAATAGCAAGGTTCTTTTCACAAACTCAGTTTTGAAGTGTTGAAGTAAAAATAATTTTGGTTTTTTCTAAGAAATAAGGCTTCTTTTTCTCTTTTTCATCATTGAAATTTCATCCATAGGGCTTCCATATTTTTGAAAAAACTGATCTTTTCTACTAAAATACTTAGGTACTATTTTGTTAAGTACATCTAATATTTAAACAAACTAAAAACTACTTAAAACATATATATTTACTATATAAAACATATTGATTAAACACACAACATACTATATAAAAACATATTAAAACATAACATAACATGCAAATCCCCCCCCAAACTTAAGGGGTAGCAGTGTCCTCACTGCAAGTTTGTTCAAAAAATACAAACCATATGTTGTTTCAAAATAGGGGAGAGGGATTAAAAACAACCAGAGAAATAGTTTAAACAGAATTAACACAAGCTATAGTAGTAGTAGGTGAAAGCTTGTAAATGATACTCATTTCTTGGCTCCACTCCTAATTCTGGTGCTTTGCCTGGATGGAGGAGTGTGTTTCACCTTCTGCTTCTTCTCCTTGGGTGGTTTGCTTGGTGTTTCTTCTGTAGGTGCAGATGCACCTCCTACTTTTGGTGTAGTTGCAGGAATTGTTTCTTGAACTGATGCAGGTGCATCAGTGCTGACTGCATCAGGTTTCTTCCTCTTAGGTGTCAATTTTGCTTGCCTGCCTACAGGTGTCTTGAAGAATTTCTGTGTGTTGTGCAAAGCATCCCTCTTCTGTTGAGCCATTTGTTCCAGAACCAGTTTGATTGTTGCCTCATCATGCATAGTTGTTGCCTGTTGTGATGCAGCAGCAAGTGATGCAGGAGCATCACTCTGCATCTCTATAGATTGAGCTACAGGCTCCTTTGCAGATGATTTTTCTCCTTTGTCTTCTTTGTTGAGTCCTTCTTCTTCTCTTTCCTGCACAATCTCTTTCTCAAGAGCAGAAACAACATTAGAAGTAATGTTACTTGGGTCAGAAGGTACTTTTTGTTCTGTTTGTGTTTCTGGCATAACAGGTGGTGGTTCAGAGATGGTTTGTTCTGTGTGAGTTGTTTTCTCTGGTTCATTTCTTGGAGAGAGTGGTGGAGGAGTTGTTTGTGGTGGTGATAGGACTGGTGGATCATTGAGGGAGGGTAATGGTGATTTTGGGATGGAGGATGATTCTTGGTTTGGTGAGATGATAGGTGTTTTGGTAATTGGTGAAGTATGAGGGGTTTCTTTCTGGGCTTGTGGTGTTTGTTTGGCATATTTTTGTCTAGCAATTTCTTCTAGGATCACACCTCTAGCATGTTCCTCCTCTTGTTCATCAACTTCCTCATCACTCTCTTCTTCTTCTTCAACTTCCTCTATTTCTTCATCCATTTCTTTCTCTAATTCCTTATCCTCAGTATCAGAATCATATAAATCTTCAACCACAAGTTCTACCACAACCTTCTTCTTACCTTTTGATTGTTTCCTAGCTACCTTCTTCTTGGCACTAGGCTCTTCCTCTACTTTCTCTTTACCTTTCCCTTCTTCTTCAGTCTCTTTCTCTTCTTCTTCCTCTCCTTCAGCTCTTAATACCCAACTTGGAAATTCAGGGGCATTCACTTGGCCCACAAGATCAAATATCTTGTCAAACACCAATTGAAGCCAATCATGTTGGTCATTCATAAATTTCCACACTGCCCTCTGCTTCTGCATGTAATGCTCTTGCATTGCAGGTGCAGGGCCTCTTACGTTTCTCAATTTCTCCTTCAATTCAGCACTCAAATTACCAGGGGGGAATTTTCTTTGTTCATTAGCAGCTATTGGGACACCTTCTTTCATGCATAGTTCAGTAATAAGACAAGGGAAAAACAGAAATCCCTTTGATTTTGTTGACCATGCAAGAATTTCCCTAACTATCAATCTACCTATATCAACATTTCCCTCTGAGAGAATTGTATCTAACAAGATCAATCTCTCTTTGGTCATTGCATATGTGTGTGATGTAGGCAATATTGAAGTGGCTATGAACAAGTGCCAATTACCTAATGCATCTATCAAATAATTACTTCTAAGTTTGATTTCATTAGGTGTGAATTTCTCCCAAACAGACCCTGGTATAACAATCCTATTTCTCAATTCTTCCATTTCTTTCTTAAAGGCTTTGGCCACTTTGTTTTCAAATTCATTCCCATTATACTTCAGCATATAATGTTCATTCAATTTCTTGGCATGGAAGTGTACAAGTTTACCTCTCACCATGGAAGTGTAGGAGTGTTCTGGTCCTTCTCGTGGTGTGATTCCAAAGATAGAACTCTCTCACTATGTCTTCAATGTAGCCTCCTCTTGGTAGCACAAAGTGGTCCCAATTGAGATTGACCACTGTTGACATGAATGATGGGCTAGCCTTCTTCAAATCATACCCTCTCTCGGGTAGTAGATGCATGTTCGAGAAATGAACATTGTCATACATTCTTCTTTGTTGATTCCTTGGCTTTACCTTTCTTGATTGATGATGATGATGCATGCATGACTCTCTTCTCTTTCTGAGGAGTTTTGGCCTGCTTGCCTGATGATTTCTGTGCTGATTGCTTCTTCACCATTTTGATTGCTAGGTTTTTGATTGTTTTGTGATTTGAGAAAAATTGGAGATGAGAATTGTGAAGGGTAGTTTGTGTTTCAGATGAGAGAAATTTGTGAGATTTTGCGAATGAAGGGGTAACGGTAACAAGGTTAAGGCTTTATGTTTCAGGAAGAAGGAAGTTAGTGGATTTATTAGGTAGCCGTTAGCAATGTGTGCTGCGCATGCATCTTACCATGTGTCATCTTTGGCTACCAATGCTTCATTATGCTTGCTTAACTTCCCTTTGATCTTCCTGAAGCCTTATGACTCACACTTAATCACATTCTTCAAATTTTTGAGATTTTTGGTGCAGGGCAATTTTTTCTGCAATGCAGGTGCACTTGATGCAGCTGCATTAGTATCTTGCATTTCTGCAAAACAACTAAAAACATAAAATTGCACAAAACTAATTAAAAACAATGGGTTGCCTCCCATTAAGCGCTTGTTTTAAGAGTCTTGTCAGCCTAACTACCTCTTTTTACTTAGAGATTTTGCAAATGGGTGGTGGTTTTGTCTCTCACCACATGTTCACCATAGTACATTTTAACTCTCTGACCATTCACCTTGAAGACAGTATTTGAGGTTTTATCAAATAAGTCTACTGCTCCATGTGGATAAACCTTTATCAACTTATATGGTCCTGACCACCTTGATCTTAGTTTACCAGGAAATAGCTTCAACCTAGAGTTCTATAGCAGAACTAGTCCTCCTTCTTTTAATTCTCTATTGTGAATTTTCTTGTCATGCCGTAACTTAGTCTTAGCTTTGTAGATTTCAGCATTCTCATAAGAGGTTTGCCTAATTTCTTCTAATTCATCAAGCTCTATCATTCTCTTTTTACCTGCCTTGTTAAGATTGAAATTGAGCTTCTTGATAGCCCAATAAGATTTGTTTTCTAATTCCACAGGTAAATGGCATGCTTTTCCATAGACTAATTTGTAAGGGGGCATTCCTAAGGGTGTTTTGAATGCTGTTATATATGCCCATAAAGCATCATCCAAATGTCAAGACCAATCTTTTCTATTTGGACTTACCATTTTTTCTAGCATTCTCTTAATTTCCCTATTGGATAATTCTGCTTGTCCACTAGTTTGAGGATGGTAGGCTGTAGCTATCTTATGCTTAACTCCATACTTAACTAGAAGGTTTTCTATGATCTTATTGCAAAAGTGTGAACCTTCATCATTAATGATAGCTCTAGGAGTTCCAAATCTAGTGAATATATTTCTTTGAAGGAACTTACTCACTGATTTAGCATCATTATTAGGTAATGCTACTGCCTTTACCCATTTGGACACATAATCAACAGCTACTAAGATATATAAATTGCCAAAATAAGGTGGAAAAGGTCCCATGAAATCCATGCCCCAAACATCAAATAATTCAATTTCTAAAATATTTGTTCTAGGCATTTCATGCTTATCAGAAATATTCCCTGCTCTTTGACATTTATCACAGTATTTGACCATATAATAAGCATCTTTAAATAAAGTAGGCCAAAAATAACCAGACTGTAATACCTTAGCTGTTGTTCTAGTGCTTCCAAAGTGTCCTCCATAAGGTGCGGAAGGCAATGCAGAAGCAATTGCTTGTTGTTCCTCTTCAGGTATGCATTTCCTCATTAATTGATCAGGGCACATCTTGTAAAGGAATGGATCATCCCAATAGTATTGCTTAACTATGTGGAAGAATTTTCTCCTTTGTTAATATGTCATATTCACTGGTACTACTTTGCTTGCAAGGAAATTTACAATATCAAGACAAACCATGGTGAGATGCATTAGATGCTCTGCATTGCTTATAGCAAATGCAGTTTCATGTTTTGCATTCGATTGTGATTGCCAATAGTTTCTCATCCGAAAGCTCTCCTTGATTTCTTCTCCTTGTGTACCAAGTGATTCTCCTTCAATCCTTGATAAATGATCTGCTACTTGATTTTCTACTCCTTTCTTGTCTCTAATTTCAAGATCAAATTCTTGTAGGAGTAGAATCCATCTTATCAACCTTGGTTTTGCATCCTTCTTTGAAATTAGATACTTAATGGCAGAGTGATCGGTATAGACAATAATTTTAGTGCCAACTAAGTATGATCTAAATTTTTCAAATGCAAAGACTACGACTAATAATTCCTTTTCGAAGAATCGTGTAGTTCACTTGAGCTTCAATCACTACAAAAAAAAGGTCATTAGCGAGGGAATATTCAGTCGCTAACATGACCAATTCCCTCGCTAATTGCCATTAGCGAGGGAATTAGCGAGGGACCAGTTCCCTCGCTAATTCCTTCCTCGCTAATGCAGTTAGCGAGAGAAATACAGTTACGTCGCTAATTACCCACGGCCACGTCCCTCGCTAATTAGCGAGGGACACATCAATTCCCTCGCTAACTGACACGCCTGAACATCCTACTGGTGACTGCCACGTGTCTGAATTCCCTCGCTAATTCCCTCGCTAATTAGCGAGGGACACATCAATTCCCTCGCTAAAGTCCAAAAAATTAATTTTTTTAAAACCTGCTTATTTATTAATAATAACTAATTAAACATAAAATACCTAAATCAATATATAAATACAAAATTTCTAAAATGTTCCATTCAAAATCCAAATCAACACGTAAAATCAAATGTCAATACAACACAAAATACTCAAATGTAAAAAAAATAATACAAAGAGTACTAAAAAGACCCGTCATCAGACTCCTTAGACCCCTCATAAACTCGATACTCCGACCACCGTCCGAAATCAAGTTTGTTCGCGGCGCGCTAATAACTCATATTTATATGAGTTATTTATACTCATTCAAAGAATAAATCACGCAAGTTCTCTAGCAATACAAGGTTAATTTAATTAGTTTTATGTTAGTTTCTTAGTTCTTAGTAGTTAGAGGATAAATTGATAAATCTGTGCATTTTGGCACCAAGTGGTGCCCTTGAGAGCGTTTTGATGCTTCTTGTGCTTGTGCAGGGAGAGTGTTGAACGTGACCACGTCTCTCACCACGTCTATAGAAGATCAGCAGAGCAAGGGTGAAAGATCTCAATTTTGGCGCGCTAGCAATGATGGTCAAAGATATAAAAAGTCAGAAGATCTTCTATTCCCATGTGTCTTGACACGGAAGAAACAACAGTAGCACCGAGCGATTGTCGAGCGAGAGAGAAAAATAGACTTGGTAGGTGGGCAAGTGACATCAGCAACACGTGAGCAAGGAGGCTATTTAATGAAGACTCAACTCTCTCTCAAGACACACACGAACACGCAGACACACTCACTCTCCCATTCATCATCTACCTTCATCCATTTTCAGAAAGTGCTTGAAGAAGATCTGGAAACAGACTTCTGCTTTTTACTTTTCTGAACTTTCATTTTATTTTCTGCATAACTCACTACTGTGAGGCTCAGACGTTGTAACGTCTATACAACGTGCATGCTGAAGAGCTACTTAGGTGTATCTTTTGCACTTAGTTTCTTTTCTGTTATGTATGGTATTTGGATTCTAAATCCTTATCATTCTGTAAAGATGCTCAGCATGAGCTAAACACTTTGTAGTTGGGTTGTTGTTTTGTTGTAATGAATTTCTAGTTAAATGCTATAAAGTATTGACGTTTACATGTTTTAAATCTTTGTGTAATAATATTTCCAAACTTGTTTTGAGGTTGACCTCTTAAAATAGGTAGATTCATAGGTACAGACATGGTCTATGAAAAGAACTCAGAGATTTATATGAACGAAAAGGTGCACTAAAGACATTTAGGCATTTTTATCTAAGTCTAGACATAGAACGGATAATAGTTCATAGAACATTCTTTGTGGGTGCTTAAAATACGTGAGTGGGCCTATTTAGAACCTAGACATAGGACCTCTTATACTTGAAACTCGACGTTTTGTCTTTGAAAAGCACGACTCTTTTCTGCAAGCGTTCAGGCGTGGTAACGTCTATACAAAATAGCATTTGTACGTAATAACGTGTAAACGTTATAACGTCTGACTAGAAAGGATTTATTTACATACAACAACTCAACTCATTTCTCATCCATATTCACAACCAACATTTGTTTACTAGCTTTATTTATCTTCTTAGCATTAAGATCAACCATTATTGTCGATTTGTTACTTGAATCTCTTGTGTTTTGAAATGTGAACTTTGAGAGCAAACCAATCCTCGTGGGAACGATCTCGTACTTAAATCCACTTTATTACTTGTACGACGTGTATACTTGCACTATATTTGCGAATACCACATGAACGCAACAACATTCTCAGACACAATTTCCACGTGTCCACCTCCAGAGAAGATCACTACAAATGGAGCACCAAAAAAACATAAGAAATGGAAAGATGATTTCTCAACAAAGCGAGACAGGTCATTTTGGGAGCATGTAGATGACAAATTTGACTCTCTGGGTTCAAATAATGGTTGTTTTGCTCAGTCTCGTAAACGCCCTACTCCCCCCAAAGTAGGAGTGGAACGCTTACAAACCCACAAAGTTCGGATTCCACTCCTACTTTGTCAACGTGTCCAGCACCTAATCCACCACGAAGCAAAAAACAAACTCAAGCTGACAGTGCTACTACAATCCCTACTCGACTACCTAAGAAACCAACACCCACACCTACTCTTACTTCAACAACTTTTACTTTAACACCAGCTCCTACTCTTACACTGAAACCTATTATTACAGATATGGATACTTTTAATACATACATAATAGGGTTGCCAGAGTAATTCATCCCTATGTTGAAAAAATTGTTAATGTGGTGGGTGATGGAAAATGTAAATTCTGGTGTATTGCTGCATTTCTTGGAAGGGGTGGGGAGGTTTGGCAGTCTGTGAGAACTGAACTGATGGGGGAGCTTAACCAATACAATGACTTCTACACTCGACCGTATGGTGGTATTGAAAAAGTTGCATTTTGATGAAGTTGTTCTTGATGCAACATCATAATAGACGCATAAATTGGATGGCTATACCAGGATATAGGTATCTAATCAAGAACAAATACAAAGTAAATCGATCACTTGTTGGTCACGTGACTGTTATTACACAATTTTCCCATTCAATGTTGCACCATTCAGAAGTGACCGACAGTTCAACATCTCTTTGGTTACAGAATACGATCACTTTGTACAAGTAAATAGTCTTCTATTTAGATTTCATTTAGTTGTTGTGAAACATTACTTAACATTCTTTTGTTTTTGTTGTCTTTTCGAAGGTCTTTATGAAGAATGGAAGTCCAATGCCCCTGCCAAATTTAATATGGAATACTAATAGGGCACCCATAGCAAAGGGTTGGGAGTCCATTTTTACTGGTCGCATGCAAAAGTGGAAGTCTTTGATTATACAATCACAACCCCCCACCCCCTGCTTGTGTAGATTTAAGTAAAGATAGTGACGATAGTCATTTTTAAGTTAGGTTTATAATTTTTGTACTCAATATTTTATAACTCTTGGTAGACACATTTAGAACTCATCTTGAAGCGTCTGTTCTGCATAACGATGGTTCGGACGACTATAACTGAACGTGATCAGACCATTACAACCGAGGCAACAATAATGGATCCTCACACCACAGTCGCCAAAAATACAATGTCTAGATGATAGAGTCTGAACTTGCTCGGTTTCCCTTATCCGAACAGTTTACATTCCTTAACACAGCTTGATGGCTCTGAACGCTTAAAAAACACGCCCTGCATGAGCGTCCCACGCGAGGTTATTTTTGGAATAAAATGTGTTTGGGGTGTGTGGTGAGTAGGAGGGGTGTGGGAAAAGCAACACCCGGTTCCAATCTTATTATATCTTTTATTCTTTGGTCATTTCTTCTTCCAACCTCCCTTCTACTCACCACACACCCCTATATAGTATATAGTATATATTTATTAAAATAACTTTGCAGTCATTTAGATTATCCCCTATCCTTCCTCCCTCTTCTTCTCCTCCAACCTCAACACACTCTCTCAAACACCCCAAACCTCACTTGTCTCCACTCCAAACCCTACCCTCCTCACTTCATCATTAACCTTCTACTCAACTACTTAACATTGTCAACTAAGCTAAGGTATCATCCCAACCAACCATTTATCGTTTTGGTCCCTAAAACTTGTTGCATTTTGGTTTTTTTTCCTGAAATAGCGCTTAGTTTGGTCCCCCATTATTGAACCGGTTCGATTAAGCTTTGTTGTACCTTTTAAAGTGGATTTGGGGTGTTTATGCTATTTGTTGACACAATGGTGAGGTGACACGTCTTCACAGAGGCACTCGCAAAGAACCTCAAACGCCCTCATGTGTGCCCACCCATTGGGATGAAGTTGAGTCGGCACCACAGTAAGCACCTTCAAGACTTGACAATAGAAAGTGGGAAAAGGCACCTGAACCCCCAAGTGCTCAAACCAAGTCTGAAAGGCGTAAGTATAAACATCCTCGTCGGGTTCGCAGGAGTCAGATACAGCCTCATCCAGCGTGATCGGACTCGCAGTGGCCGAACCCTCGTCCGATGGGTGACACAATATATTCCGCACCTCGGCAAGCGACGCCTCGGTGCGAAGCTCCGAGTATGAATCCAAAACCTCCTGATCTATCTAGGAATACTCGTCATTCCTAGGTTGGCCACCACTAGAATCTACTTCCTCGACCATAGCTGAAGACTGAGCCGATCATACTGAATGAGAAGAGGAACCACCATCAAATTCCTCGTTTATTTCCTCAGCTTTGGCGGCGGACGGTTGCGCAATAAACAATAACCACAACGCGCGGGGACACGGTCAGGATTGGGACACCGGTATTCAGAGGTTACCTCCCCCTCACTCTCACTACTTATTTCCATTATGGAAACCATTTCTATTTTTCAGGCAAAAGACAATGCAAGAATAGCAGATACAGAGGCAGAATGAAAGCACAAAAGAACTAAACACAAAGGGGAAGTCACAAACAAAGCAACGAGCGCAGAGTAGCGGTTAGAGTAAAACGCGAAGCAAGTTGCAAATGCGAGGAGAAAACAGAAATCTCGTACCTGAGAAAAGGCTGCAAGGACAAAACGCAATGGCAAAAAGTTCTTGACAAAAGCGGGGAGCAAGAGCAATGCAGGAAACACCAAGAAGATGGAGCACACAAGGAGAAATATGTGAAGGAGATGCAACAAAAATGAAAAGAGAAAGGAAAAAAGCCAAGTGAAGAGTTCCGCGGAAACTTAAAACGCTTTCGGTGGAGGATGATCTAACGGTGCAAAGACCACAAGAAGGATCAACGGTAAGGGATCAAAACGATTCAAATTTTGTGTAACGGGGGCATGACACATGGCGTTTCCCCAATTGAGTGTCACAAACCGCGACGGTTCCCAATGACATCATCATGACATTTCCCGCCTAATCCAATCAAGTGTCACATCACATTAAATCAATCAAAAGTCGCTCGACAACAAAGAAAACGTTCGACTATAAAGGATGAGGAAATTCTACTAAAACGTGGAAAATGCAGGACTGATTGGTCGTAAAGGGAAAAAGTGGACATAAGAAATAAAAGGGAAGACATTTACTTCTTGCATTTAATAAATTCATGTTTCATTTCAAATATACTTTTTACAATCGGTTTCAAATACAACACATAGATTTACACCCTAGAGGGTTGTTAGATGTAAAATGGTACGCTAATGTATCCTCGATCCCTTATGGCCGAGGGTCCTCTCGTTGTCTTGATGCAGACACCCGCTCCCTTAGTAACTTAAAGTTATTGAGATGATTTTGCTTCAGAAAAAGGTTATTAATATGATAAACTTTTTTTTTTGACATCTTTAAATTATTTTGTTGGTAATTTAAATATATACTTTTAAATATAAATAAACAAGCTTATATATATATATATATATATATATATATATATATATATATATATATATATGTGTGTGTGTGTGTGTGTGTGTGTGTATAAACAAAAGAAATGCTACTAAGCCAAAATAAAACTAAAAAATAAACAAATCCCCTCTTTATTTATGTCATTTTGCAGATGGAGGAAGTACGTGAGGATTTAGGGTTTAGGAGGAAACCTAAACTCTAAAACCCTAAACCCTAAACCCTAAATTCTTTATTAATACAATAACTACTTTATGAGGGGATTTGGGGGGGAAATTTTTTGATGTCATAGTTGTAAATAATGCAAACTTTATGTTCATTGTTAATCTAGCAAAAATTAATGCCCCCACTCATTACACTCATTATTTTTTATGTCCAACACATTTTTTTATTACCAAAATGTACCCCTCATTGTTAAGCACATATTATTTTGAATTTTTTTTTTGTACCCCACGGTTTACCAATATACCCCCACTCTATATTTTTGGACGGACATACCCCTGACAAAAATTGAACCAATCAGATTTATGTTTGTAATCGGTAAATATGATATATGTTTTTTCAAGTCGTATTTACCTATATACGATTTCCTTGACAAAAACCAAATAAATAAATAAAAATGAATCCTATTTATCTCAGAATAAGTTAAATAGATGCGGTTTTTTAAGAAAAATCGGATTTATGTTTGATGAAGGTAAATACGACTTACGATTTTTTAAAGTTTCTGGGAGGAATTCATATCTTGATAAATACGATGCGAAATTTGCTGGAAATCGTATTTATCTATTGGAAGTGAGAAATGGTCACTATTCTATAAATTTTTAATTTTTTAGGGGTATTTTAGTATTTTCACCGTATGCGGGGGGGTATGGAGTCAAATGGTGGGGTACAAAAAAGCCTTTATTTTTATGATAATGGTTGAGCCTATATCACATGTGACATAACCGTTGGTTAGTTAATATCTATAAAAAAATTTCACAGCCATTTTTTTTAACCAATAGTACACATCCATTTTTTTGTGAATTTATCTATCTGCGCTCATTATTGTTAAAGAGTGTTTTTATCAAAGTTTTTTATAAATTAAGTTTCTCACATTCTAAATCACCACCCCGCATTAGTACGTATCTTCGCAAATATATCATATATAAATACAACCCTCTTAATATAAAAATTTCATCCTATGTTTGGTTGTAAATTATCAATTCGTATCGACCACTAACTTTGCAATATATAATTTTTTTAATATTTTTTTTAGAACTCCTTATAACTACATCCTGTGCATCGCATATGTGTCCGTCGTGGTCTAGGAGAGATCCAAACTCCCTTTAAAAGAACAGAACAGCCTTTGTGTTAAGAACGGAGAGAAAACCAAACATAAACCCTAGCCCTTCATCATATTGTAGTTCCGTTGATCTAAACTCGCCTCAGAAGCTTTCCTTGAAAAATCTAATTCATACTTGCAGAGCTCTATTCTTTCGAATACCATGGATGATTTCGACAAAGGGATTCTTATTATGTTTGATGAATCGGGAGCTATTGATGATGAGTTGAAGAAACAGGCAAAAAATTATTGCAACGATCTTAAGGAGAAGCCGTCCATTTGTAGATTATGCATTGAAAAATTGTGTTCTTCAAGTCTTGTTCAAGTCCAATTTTGGTGCCTACAAACCTTGCATGAAGTCATTCAGACACGATACTCGACAATGACCCCGGACGAGAAGCACATGATCAGGGGCTCTGTGTTTTCAATCGCGTGTCTCCAAGGCAAGAATCCGATAAGGGTTTTAGAAGGCCCTGCATTTATTAAAAACAAGCTTGCACAGATTTTGATAACATTGATTTACTTGGAGTACCCATTGCCTTGGTCTTCCGTATTTATTGAGTTTATAAACAGTTTAAGGGAGGGGAAGGTGGTCATAGACATGTTCTGTAGAGTTTTGAATGCCCTTGACGACGAATTAATGAGTTTGGACTACCCTAGAACCCCCGAGGAGTTGACAGTTGCAGGGAGGGTTAAAGATGCAATGAGACAACAGTGTATGCCCCAGATTGTGAGAGCTTTCCATGACCTTGTTTCAATGTACCGGAACTCTGATCAAGAGCTATGTACCAGTGTGTTAGATTCCATAAGGAGATATATTTCTTGGATCGACATCGGGTTGATCGTCAATGAACTTGTTTTACCTCAGGTATTTGATTTGGTTTTGGCTGGTGGCACATCTGATCAGCTCCGTGGTGCTGCACTCAGATGCTTGTTAGCCGTAGTTTCTAAGCGTATGGAACCCCAGTCGAAATTGTCATTGTTGCAAAGCCTTCAAATTAGTCGTGTATTTAGGTTGGTGACTGAGGATAGCGATGCCGAGCTGGTCTCTGATATAGCTGCATTGCTCTCTGGGTTTGCCGTGGAGGCCTTGGATTGCTTTAAACGCATAAATTCTGAGGGTGCTAAAGGGATCTCTATGGAGCTTTTGAATGAAGTTCTACCGTCTGTTTTCTATGTAATGAAGAACTTTGAGGTAGATGCTACATTTAATATTGTTCAGTTTCTATCGGGCTATGTTTCTACTTTGAAGAACTTTACTCCTTTGAGGGAGATACAACTACGACATGTGGGTCAGATTTTGGAAGTTATCCTTGCGCTAATTCGTTATGACCCTCTATACCGCACTAATCTCGACGTGATGGATAAAATTGGAAAAGAAGAGGAAGATAGGATGACAGAATTCAGAAAGGATTTATTTGTTCTACTTCGCTCAGTGGGTCGAGTAGCACCTGATGTAACTCAATTGTTTATCAGAAATTCGTTAGCTAATGCAATTTCAAGATCATCAGCTAGCAATGTGGAGGAGGTGGAAGGTGCACTTTCTCTTTTATATGCACTTGGAGAATCTCTGAGTGAGGAAGCCATAAGAATTGGGAATGGGTTGTTGAGTGAGCTGGTGCTTATGCTTCTATCAACCAAGTTTCCTTGTCATTCTAATAGGCTAGTTGCTCTTGTTTATTTGGAGACAGTGACAAGATATGTTAAGTTTATTCAGGATAGTACTCAATATATTCCTATGGTTCTGACTGCTTTTCTTGATGAAAGGGGCATACATCATCCAAACATCAGTGTAAGCCGTAGGGCTAGTTATTTGTTTATGAGGGTTGTGAAATTGCTGAAGGTGAAGTTGGTGCCTTTCATAGCGATGATTTTGCAGGTAACAATTACGTAATCCATCTTTACATGTTTTTCTGTATTTTATATGTATGTACATTTTTTTTTTATTTTTTTTTTAAATTATGTAGAAACTACTTCTGACTTCTACATATTTTGTTTGCCCTTAATATGCTTGGATGAATCGTGTGATTGTTACTTCACCCACTCTCTCTGTCCTCAATTTGTTTGTCTCTTAAATTCAGAGCCTAAATGATACAGTTGCTCAGTTCACTATTACGAATTATTCAGCAGCAGAGCTATCAGGGTCAGAAGATGGTAGCCACATTTTTGAGGTATTTATATTTTACAGTTTCAGTATTGAGGATATTTTGTGACATTTGAGGCTGCTATGCATCTTCTCATATGTTGACTGACATACTTGACAGGCAATTGGGTTATTGATTGGAATGGAAGATGTCCCGCCTGAAAAGCAATCTGATTATCTATCTTCTTTGCTTAGTCCTCTTTGTCAGCAGGTTATTTTTGACTGATAACTGGGAAATATTTTCTTTTTCAAAAACAAATTTACGAATTCAAAATTGCAGTATACTCAATTGTTGAGAAATACTGTGACATTTCTTTGTTTCCCAAAACATTTCTGCTTGGAGATTGTTATAGCTGGTATTTGATACACATAATTTACAGCGCTCATTTAATGCGAGGTTGAGGCATTGCTCGAGAAATGCCGAATTGGCAAGTTATGACGTGAGACTAATGCCAGAATTGCTGTAATCCAGCAAATTATCATGGCAATTAATTCTCTCAGCAAGGTGCTTTTGTAATTTGGCTTGTTCTGGTTTTCCTATCTCGGATATACTCAATATTAAACTCTTCAGATATGATGAGAAGATTTTGTATTTTATATGATATGATTAGTTTAAAGGATAGCATTCTTGGAAGATAAGTCAACAGTTTTGTTTTTTTCTGCATTCTTATTATTATTATTTTCGTCATCTAGGGCTTCAGCGAGCGTCTTGTAACTGGTAGTCGCCCTGCAATCGGCAACATGTTTAAGCAGGTTAGTATTTGGTTTTTCATTCAAGTTACTCTGTTTTTGTTCCCTGAAGGCGTGTATGATTTATCAGAAGTAGACTTCCTGTCATTTTGTGGTAAGAAGCTTTAGAAAATTTTCTTGTTATAGATAAAGATAAAGATTTTGGAGTTTTGTATTTTAATGTCTAGAATCCGGAATTGCAGAATCCTTTGTGTGAAAGATAATTTTTTGTATTGAGTCTATCTCTTTTCATCAAAAACTGTGTTATTATTTCTTAATATTTTATTCTGCTAAATCTTGTTCTTTTTTCTGTGTAGACATTAGATGTACTTCTCCATGTTCTTGTTATATTTCCAAGAGTAGAACCTCTGCATGAACAAGGTATGATTACATTTAATCACTGGGTATGTGGGTGTGCGCCTGTGTAAAAGATCATGTAATTGTCATCTAATACGCACGCATGGTATGTAGGTCACATCTTTTATACACCGCATGGTGGATACTCTCGAGCATCTGTCTTTCCTTACCTTCCAAAGCCTTGGAGCAGTTACTTGCAGAAACTGAGGTAAATGTTATCTCTAATTCTTATAACTGATTCTTTTGCAATTTCTTGATATAAATACATTTCTTTGCATCGTTGTTAATGTTTCCTTCTTAATGTTACGGTGATTGACATTGTAAGTAGAAATGGAATGTCATGGCTTTGAGAATAATAATCCCTCACTTAATACCATCTTAATTTATTGCTGGGCATCATTTATATATCATCCCTTTTGCTGTATATGGATATGCGCGTATGGTTATTAACTTATTATAGCCTGATATTTTAGTATTTTGCTTAGGTTATAGTGCTGTCATCTTCTTGCTGCTTTATTATACCACAAATGCTTTCTGGCATGTGAGAAGCATTTGAGAATATTTCTTTCCGTTGACAGCAGGGTTTGTTTTGCCTTTAGCAGATTGTAATCCTGCCATATTGGTTTGTATATCTATTCCGTTTCATCTTTCAAGTAAATTTTGGGGGCCTATTTTTTGTCAGAATTGGGCGATTCCCTTTTAGGCACCCGGTGAGTTCATCAGCGACAAAGGGTATAAGCTCTTTAAAGGATGGAGCAATGATTGACTGCTATGATTTTCTTGCAATATTTTTGGTATCCAGTGTAAGGATAGAAGGAAGGTGAAAATACGGATATCAGTTAAGAAACAATTAGAGAAGTTAGATAGTTAGAACTTAGAAGGGATATCAGTAGATAAATAGGGAAAATAAGGATGAAAGCATGCACTTGAGAATTAGATGGTTTTGGAGAAAGTTGAAGCTCTTGGAGGAGAATTATTTCTCCTTTTTTGGTCAGATTTCAGTCTTCAATAACAGATTAATCATTGTTCTTCTCGTCTTTCATTCTATTTAATTCTGGCTTGTTAGTTTGTAACATTATGCGTTTCTGGAGCATGTTTGATGCTGTAGTAGGCAGTGTAGTTACTATCGCACGAATCGTACGATTCTAATCGCGATACGAGTCAAGATCTGAAGCTAACGATGCATATCGCATGGCGAATCGTTTCTGTGACTGAATCGCTTGTATCGCGTCGGAATCGTTGGAATCGCGATTCAAGAAGGAATCACACGATTCTGCAACAAATTGCAGGCGGGTTGGGTCGTGCTAACCGTTTTCGTAAAACTCCGAAAATTAGGGTTGCGGCGTGAGGAAGAAGATGATTGGTGTTGAAACGCGCCGTTTTGTGTGTTTTGGTAGTGGAACGCTGCGTTTGGTTTCAGTGAAATGCTGCGTTTGGTTTTTGATCAAAGTGAAATGCTGCGTTTGGTTAAACGAAGAAGGCGCTGTTTTTAATTTACGAGTTTAAAAGGGGCATTTTCGACATTTACTAATTTACAACACTAAAACCCCACTTCCTCCTCCACGTTTCTCATTCTCGTGATCGATGCTTGACTTCCATGCTTCTTTATTTCACACGATTTCTTTCTTTCAACGTCTTCCCTGTTTCTTTCTTTTTACAGGTAAATTCGTTTCTTCTTCTTCTTCTTTACTTGATTCTGGTTTTTTGGTTTTTGGTTCTACTACTAAAACCCTAACTTTTCCTTTATTCTTCCACTACTCTGTTTTTTTTCTTCACAGTTCATCTATCCAATAATGAGTCAAGCAAAGACGATTAGATCATTACATGATTTTTATTTGGAGGGTTGAATTAAACACTTGTTATATTTATTTATGACTTGAATTATTTTGAAGTTCATGTTTTTTTTGCTAACTCTACTTGGATTTTCTCAAAAATGTTATATATTTTTTTGTTCATGTATCTTACGATACGATACACGATTCAGAAAATGGGCCTAACGATACACGATACGTATCCCGATTTGATAACACTGGTAGGAGGTTGATTGGTTGGTTGACAGCGATTCTAATTCAATGTGACATACATGTTTTGCACAGAACCTGATTGTTTGCTACTTGACTTCATGAAGATGTTTTTGCCTTCCTCCTGTTTTTGATAGGTTATTAAATATATGGAGGGTAAGGGAATAAAGTGTAAGGAAGGGAAATGAGAGTTTGTTGTAACCACTTGCTTATGTGGCAAAGTGGAGGGAAAATGTGAGCATTAGTTGAGTACTATAAATAGTAGTGGGAGGGAATTAGAAAGGTAAGCAAGAATTGAGAATAGACCTAGAGTCTTTGGGAGAGATTAGGCCTCTATAGTGCCTATGGTTACTATCATCTTCATATTTTCTACATTTACCATTGTAATTCTGTTTTAGGGTTTGTAATCACTTTGATTCAGCCTTATTCCTCCATTAATACACAATCATTGTTCTGTTTTACTATGAGAAATTCTGGTACCTATCAATTGGTATCAGAGCATTCGATCCAAGGGAATGCTCAGAGAGATATGCCCAAGATAATGGAGTCTAAAGCAGAAGGTGATTTAGAGCATCGTATGAATGCGATAGAGCATCGTGTGGATAATTTAGAGCATCTTGTGAAGTGTGTGGAAGCCAAGCTTGAAGAAATGAAGCAACAATTCAAACTGCTAGAACCATTTGTGAATATCTTGGTGAAGGAGAAAGTGATGAAGTAGAGGAGAAGAAAAATGAAAAGATATTCTCGGATCTGAAATGCAAGAATTCACTTGTGAATACGCAAACAAGAACACCATTGAAGTGGAGATCGAAGAAGAACAAGGTGGGATCAAGAAGGAAGCACTCCCAGTGAGTGATGGCAGCAATGTAATCAAAGAGATCACCGTCGTCGCACGAGCGAGGCGCACACCACCTTCAGTTCACGACATATGAGATTGAACACAATCGGTGACAAACGAAGCGATCGGCGCCGCCACGACACCATCGTGAAGCAACGACCAGATTACAAGATTGGCGAGCATCTCGGTGACAAAATAGGAAGTGTGTTGCAAAGCGACCTTCATGTGTCTTCACGGTGGTACCACCAAAACCGCCGGATCGGGTTTGTAACCACGGTGGAGGCTATAGGTTCTGTCGGAGTAAACAGTTTTGCTCTCTTGCAGCAGAGGGTTGTGAAAGGGAAGAGTGGAAGAAGAAAGGCGAACGTAAAAAACACACGAGGAAGAGGAGCGAAGTTGTACCGACGATGACACGATGGCGACGACGCCGGTGAAGGAACCCGACGGCGTGACGGTGGACAAGGAAGGGTCGGTTCGCGATTTAGGAGTTACTCTCTCTGTTGATACGTGCGACAACGAGAGAGAAGAAAAGAACATTAGGGCCAAAATCATCTTGGGCCAAGCCCAAGTTATTGTAAGTCATCTTAGGCCTCTATAGTGCCTATGGTTACTATCATCTTCATATTTTCTACATTTACCATTGTAATTCTGTTTTAGGGTTTGTAATCACTTTGATTCAGCCTTATTCCTCCATTAATACACAATCATTGTTCTGTTTTACTATGAGAAATTCTGGTACCTATCAGTTTTCTACACAAATGAAGAGAAAATTGTGTAATGTGTTGATTATGTTTTATTTTGCAGCCAAAGCAAATGTCTGGTTTTCTTGTGTTACTCAATCAACTCATCTGCAAGTTCAATACTTTGGTGCGTGACATTTTGGTGGAAATATTTCCATCTGTTGCTGATCGGGTATTCAGTGTTATTCCCAGAGAGGATTACCTTCTGGTCTTGATGCAGTCACTGAGGTATGGAAATTTTGATGCAGTTTCCTAATAGATAGTTGTGATATGTTTTACCTTTCTTTTTAATTTTCTTGTACTAAATTATCTGTCATTTGATTATTCTTCATGATCTGGTTGCTGTTTGGTGAGACAGTTTGTGCTTGTGCTATGTGATAATATTCACACTTCTTGCTATTTATTGCCAGATCTCGAATTTTCTGTATGCTTGTTTAATTTTCTATAAATTAAAACCTCGAAATGGCAAATTCAATTGATCTTAGATTAGGGAAAGGTTGAATCTGTATTTACTTTTTTACACATGCTTCTTTGCTCTGTTACTTCGTTGGTAAGTTGGTAGCTTTATTGTTGCATATATACTGAATGTTTTTCGGAGTCTGTAGCTGTATTGTTTTTAATGAGAAATCCATCATGGAAATGCATTTTTTGCATTCCCATTCAAACTCTCTCCAGCTACATGCTTGATAAGATTATATTTTCCTTTTCTTTTCTAGGAAATTCGTGAATTGCAAGAACTTCAGCGAACACTGTATACATTTCTTCATGCTATTGCTACGCATAATCTGTCAACTGTATTTCTTTCCCCAAAATGTAAAGCATACCTGGATCCGGTGATGCAATTGCTTTTGTACTCTTCATGTAATCATAAGGATATTCTTGTAAGAAAGGTACGTGTGATATTTGTTATTTATTTAACTGGGGGTCATCATTTTTACTAGGTTAATACTTTCGACAAAATTTACAATCTAAAACTTTTTATTTATTTTCATAATTTAGGCATGTGTGCAAATTTTTACTAGATTAATTGAAGATTGGTGTGCCCAGCCTTATGAAGAAAAGGTACATTCTACTCTACCCATTTCTACTTACTCTGGTATTTTAGAATTTTTAACTAAATGGCTAATGGTTTAGGTTCCTGGTTTCCGAAGTTTTGTGATCGAAACATTTGCTACAAACTGCTGTTTCTACAGTGTGCTGGACAGATCTTTTGATTTCCATGATGCAAATACTGTAAGACTCATTTATAATTGTTTTGCATTCTTTTAGCCATTTTTTCAAGTGTTATGATGCTGCCATCCAAAATCACTGTGACTCACATTTCTTCCTCATCTATCCCTCATTCATAGTAGAAGGAGTTTTGTCTTCTCGTTCTTTGGCCTTTGTTTGAAGAAACTGTTTGCTTACAATTTTTATATTTAATAAAAATGGACATCATATGAGAAGAGTGCAAGAAAAAGCTCAGGTGCAGAATTTCAAAATTTGATTCTATTGTCATTTGTCACTGTATATCTGAAGGGGGTGACCGTCTCAAAAATGCATATAATTGGGGTGGCCCGTGGAGGGCGCGTGAGAGAATGAATAGTGATGAGATAGATCACAGAGGATGGTGCCGCCATGATACCATGTTGAAGTTAATGGGTTTTAGATAAAGAGGGAAACTAATTCTAATTTAATAGGAAACTAATCATAATCATCATAATAATAACTAAAGTGATATCCTATTACTATGAAATAATTCAAGATTACTCTAAGATGATAAGATAAGATAAGATACAACCATGTATTCTAATTTCTAACAATTACATAGCTGCATCACGTTCTCTTGATTTGTCTCTCCCATTTTCAAGTATGTGTACAGGAAAGCAGAAATGTCTTGAAAACAAGGTAGAGATTTTGTAATTAAAAGTGAAAGTGGAAAATGTAAACTTTGTTTTCACTTTGTTCCTTGTACAAAACTTGGTAAACAGAAAGCAGATTGAAAACAAGGTGGCGATTTTTATGTAACAGTGAAAAGATATAAAGAAACAATAAAAGTGTTTATGAAACCAAACGCCCTCACACATTGTCCCTGGCGGTTAAAAGTCTTGAAGTCCTTTTGTTTAAACCTCTGTAGTTAATCTCGGACGCCGCGGCCGCAATCGCGGCGAAGCGTTGCGTCGCGATGGTTCAGTGCCACGCGATTCGTTGGAGCGGCACAGATTAATGTAATAGATTCTGTAACTTGAATAACAGAAAAGATAATTCACAGTTCTGTTCTCTCTCTTAGATTCTGTTAGATAATTCACATGGTATCAGAAGTTTGTGAAGGAAATGACGTCTGCAGGGATTATAAGGCCCAATAACAGTCCTTATAGCAGCCCAGTGATATTGGTGAAGAAAAAGGATGGAGGGTGGAGGCTTTGTGTGGACTACCGTGCCTTGAACAAGCTCACTGTACCTGACAAGTTCTGTACCTGACAAGTTCCCTATTCCAGTTATTGATGAACTCCTAGATGAATTAGGTGGAGCCAAGGTTTTTTCCAAGCTTGACTTAAAGTCAGGAGGATATCATCAGATTCGCATGGGAGAAGATATTCCTAAGACAACTTTCAGGACTCATGAGGGTTAGTCATGCCATTAATGCACCATCTACATTCCAAGCTCTCACGAATCAAGTATTGAATCCATACTTGAGGAAGTTTGCTTTAGTCTTTTTTGATGATATACTTGTTTATAGCAAAGGTATAGACTCTCATCAAGAGCATTTAAGGATTGTGTTACAAGTCTTAAGAGAGCATGATTTAGAGGTGAATAGGAAGAAATGTTCATTTGGGAAGGGAAGCCTGGAATACCTAGGGCATATCATCTCGGCCAAGGGGTAGCTGCTGACCTTGCCAAGGTGAAAGCCATGGTGGAATGGCCTGTTCTGAAGGATGTGAAAGGATACGAGATACTACAGGAAGTTTGTGGAAGGATATGGAAAGATAGCTTGGCCCTTAACACAACAATTGAAGAAAGATAAGTTTCAATGGGATGACATGGCTCAATCTGCCTTTGAGAAATTGAAAACAACAATGACTCAAGTGCCTGTGCTTGCTGTACCAGACTTTGAAAAGTCTTCTGTGGTGGAGACTGATGCCTCAGGGAAAGGTTTAGGTGTTGTGTTGATGCAAAGGGGACAACCAGTGGCTTATATGAGCCAGACACTATCTGACAGGGCCATGAACAAATTTGTTTATGAGAAGGAACTGATGGCTGTGGTGCTTGCAATACAGAAATGGAGACATTATTTGTTAGGGAGGCATTTCATTGTTCACACGGATCAAAAGAGTTTGAAGTTTCTTGCTGTTGGAATTATCAAATTGAGTACATTGGAATATGTATAGATATCCATGCATCTAGGAAATCAATAGTTAATCATGTACCTAGAGAACTACATGCATGTACATAGGAACTAGAAATCACATTAATGACCTTGTAAATCTCTGATGTATTCACTCCTAATGTGTATATAATCACATAAGTGGTGGCGGTGTTTCACTTAAGCATTTTATCAAATATTACGTTTTTCACATGGTATCTAGAAGCGGGTTAAAGGTCACCGCTACGGTCAAAGAAGCATACCATTCCCCTCCTACGTCCACCACCACCTTTTTTCTTTCTTTTCCTTTCCTTTTTTCCCCAACCTACAGAATCACCCAAATAAGCGAAAAGCCAATCGAACTTTCACGTGCGGTCATCTATTTACGAAAAAAAGAGTTTCGGTCTACCTTGAAATTAGTTACATTTTCTCGCTCTCCTTTAATCTCCTTTAGTTTCCTGAGTCACAATATCAAGTGAAAAGATGGCTTCTTCCTCTCTACAAAATGATGGTCCTACTTTTGCCTTCTCCCAGACACCAAAAATCACTTCAGAAAAGTTGAATGGTAAAAACTATCTAGTCTGGTCTTCCTCTATTGAGCTTTGGTTTCTCGATCAAGGATACGAAGAACATTTAACTCAAGATTCTGAAAGAATTGTTGCAGAAAAACGCGACCAATGGAAAAAGCTTGATTATCAACTTTGTGCTCTCCTTTGGCAATCTGTTGAGCCAAATATCTTAACAAAATATTTCTCTTTGGCTCTTTCTTCCTTTTTGTCATCACAGGGCATTCTTCACCAGTCATCTTGTCCTCACACCCCTCAACAAAATGGCATTCTTTGAAAGGAAAAATAGACACCTTGTTGAAGCAACTAGGACACTTTGTTACTCCATGCGAATGTACACATCAGTCATTGGGGAGAGGCAATTTTAACCGCTTGTTTCTTGATAAATTGAATGCCTCTTCCTCTCTTTATTGACAAGTTTCTCACTCTATCTTATTTCCAAAAGAACCCCTTGTTTCATGTCACCCCACGAATATTTGGGAGTACTTGTTTTGTTCATGATCTCTCTCCGTGTTTAGATAAATTGTCTCCTCGAGCCATCAAATGTGTTTTTAGGATATTCTAGATGCGCAGAAAGGTTATCGTTGTTACTCTCCAGTTCACAATCGCTATTATATCTCTGCAGATGTAACCTTCTTTGAAGACAAACCTTATTTCTCACCATCGCCGGTTGAATGTGACACTATTCAAGAAGTTCTTCCTATTCCCTATTTTGGTCCACCTTGACAGGAATCAGTTCCAACCACAGAGTCTACTCCAGATATTCCTCATAATCCTTCACCTGAGCCACCTCAAAGACCACTTATTACATACTAGAGGCGTCCGCGTGTTCCTAATACAGAATTAGAAGGCACTGAAAGACCAATTGAATCATGTCCTACTCCAACAACTGATCCTACTGCGGACCTGCCTGACGAAACCCTTGATTTGCCCATTGCTCTTTGATAGATTTAGAGAGTTCTAACTAACTCTAATTCAGAGAATTTCATATTCTGTTTTTCATTGATTGGAAGTGAGTACAAGGTTCTATTTATACAAGAGATGTTGGCCTTTAATATTCTATTGATTTAACTATTGGCCTTTCATATCATATGAAATAAGTGTCAACCTTTCATATTCCACTTATCTATTAATATTCTACATATTTCATATTCCACTTATCTATTAATATTCTACTTATCCATTACTCCCACAAGCTCAGAGAGGTGAACAAAACTTGAAACATTGAGCTTGTCACGTAGATCGCAGAACGCACTTTTGCTAGGGGTTTTGTGAGAATATCCGCAAGTTCGAGCCTCTGTTTGGGACATGGCAAACAATCGGACTTTTCTTTGAGAACCTTCTCCTTACAAAGAACAAGTCCACTCCATATGTTTAGTCCAGAGTGCAAGATAGGATTATGACTCATCGCAATGATAGAGACGGTTATCACGAGAAGATAACAGGTGTAGAATGAGGCACTTTTCATTTCATGTAGCAAGATTGAACCCATAAAAGTTACGAGGCGGCAAGTGCAAGACTCGCGTGTTCGCTCAAAGACTAGATTTAGCAACAAGCGATCGATCAAGATCGATCAGTAACGCGTCGGAACTTACGGAGAAGCGCAAAAACGATGAAGTTTATGCGCGACGCAGTAACCTGGTTCCACTGTTGGAGCAGAGAGGAAGATTATCAGGTTAACTTCTCTCGAAACTTGATATTGAAAAGATTTGAACCGTTTGAGGATGGCAGATTCGTAGATGACGACGCCATTGATGAAAAAGTAGAAGAAAGGTTGAAGATGAGTGCGAAATCGAAGAAGACGATTAGGAGCAGCGGCCACGGTGGTGGCGAGATGGAAGTCGTTTACGCTTATCGATACCATGATGATTTTAGAGTTCTAACTAACTCTAATTCGAGAGAATTTCATATTCTGTTTTTCATTGATTGGAAGTGAGTACAAGGTTCTATTTATACAAGAGATGTTGGCCTTTAATATTCTATTGATTTAACTATTGGCCTTTCATATCATATGAAATAAGTGCCAACCTTTCATATTCCATTTATCTATTAATATTCTACTTATCCATTACTCTTAGAAAAGGTACTCGATCAACTCGAAATCCTCATCCTATTTATAACTTCTTAAGTTATCATCGTCTCTCTCCTTCTTATCATTCTTTCATAGCATCTTTATCTTACGTTTCCATCCCTAAAAATGTTTGTGAGGCAACGATCATCCGGGATGGCGTCAAGCCATGATTGATGAAATGCAGGCCTTGGAGCTTAATGGCACTTGGGATTTAGTCCCTCTTCCTCCAGGCAAGAAATCAGTTGGGTGTCGATGGGTCTATGCTATTAAAGTTGGACCTAATGGGCAGATTGATCGTCTTAAAACTCGTCTAGTGGCCAAAGGTTTTACTCAGATATATGGTCTTGATTATGGTGACACTTTCTCTCCTGTGGCCAAAATTACTTCTGTTCGATTATTTCTGGCCATGGCTGCTATCTTTCATTGGTCATTGTATTAGTTGGATATTAAAAATGCATTTCTACATGGAGATTTAGAAGAGGAGATTTATATGGAGCAACCGCCTGACTTTGTTGCTCAGGGGGAGTCTGGCTTGGTTTGCAAACTACGACGCTCTCTTTACGAGCTAAAACAATCCCCACGAGCTTGGTTCGGGAAATTCAGTTTAGTTGTTCAGACCTTTGGGATGAAACGCAGTGAGGCAGACCATTCTATCTTCTATTGTCATACCTCTCCAAATAAATGTGTGTACTTGGTGGTTTATGTAGATGATATAGTCATCACCGGTAATGATGAATAGAAAATTTCTCAATTGAAAGAACACTTATCTAGTCATTTTCAGACTAAGGATCTAGGAAAGCTAAAATATTTCCTTGGAATTGAAGTTGCTCAGTCAATAAATGGGATTGTCGTTTCACAGAGGAATTATGCATTAGACATACTCAAAGAAATTGGCATGTTAGATTGTAGACCAATTGACAGTCCCATGGATCCAAATCAGAAATTGTTACCAAAACAGGGGGAGCCTTATCCTGATCCTGAAAGATATCGAAGGTTGGTTGGTAAACTCATCTACCTCACCATTACAAGGCCAAATATCTCTTTTGCAGTTGGAGTGGTAAGTCAGTTCATGCAATCTCCTCATAAGGATCATTGGGATGCCGTAATTAGAATTCTGAGATACATTAAGAAGAACCTGGGACAAGGGCTACTATATGAAGACAAAGGAAACACTCAAATAGTTGGTTTTTGCGATGCAGATTGAAATTTGGTTCACCCATTGATAGCGTTCCACGGGTATATGTGTGTCCATTGGAGGAATCTTGTATCATGGAAGAGTAAGAAGCAAAATGTTGTCGCAAGGTCTAGTGCAGAGGCTGAATATAGAGCTATGGCTGTAGCCACATGTGAGCTAATTTGGATTAAACAACTTCTTAATGAATTGAAGTTTGGAGACACCCAACCAATGAAGTTGTGTTGTGATAACCAGGCAGCCCTACATATAGCTTCTAACCCAGTGTTTCATGAGAGAACTAAACATATTGAGATTGATTGTCATTTTGTCCGGGGAGAAAGTCCTTTCTAAAGAGGTCATCATCGAATCTGTTAGCTCTAACGATCAATCAAGCGCGACATCTTCACAAAATCCTTAAGAGGGCCAAGAATTCAAAGTATTTGTTCCAAGCTTGGAGCATTTGATTTATATGCTCCATCTTGAGGGGGAGTGTTGGAATTATCAAATTGAGTACATTGGAATATGTATAGATATCCATGCATCTAGGAAATCAATAGTTAATCATGTACCTAGAGATTTACATGCATGTACATAGGAACTAGAAATCACATTAATGACCTTGTAAATCTCACAATGTATTCACTCCCTAATGTGTATATAATCACATAAGCTGAGTGGTGTTTCACTTAAGCATTTTATCAAATATTATGGTTTTTCACACTTGCAATTCCTGTGGAAGAAGTGACCATGATGATTCAAGACAGAAATGAAGTCATAGATACCTTCAGAGATTACTCGGTGCAGGCTCAGAATAGGATGAGACAGAAGAGTAGTGGAGTACAAGGTTGGAGATATGGTTTGTTTGAAGATTCAACCTTATAAGTTGAAGAAATTGGCTAAGAGGATCAATCAGAAGCTAAGTCCTAGATACTATGGCCCTTATGAGATTATAGAGAAGATTGGTGAAGTGGCTTATGATCTAAAACTGCTTAAAGATAGTTAGGTGCACCCAGTGTTTCATGTATCTCTGTTGAAGCCCACAGTGACTGCTGAAGTAACTGTCCAGCCACTGCCTCCTTATGTTACTGAAGAGCTTGAGCTGCAGGTTCAACCAAAAGACATACTAGTTGTCAGAGGAGAGAATGCGCAGTCCTTGGAGGTGATAGTGAAGTGGAGGAATATGCCAGCATGTGAGAATTCATGGGAATCAGTGAGTAAGATGATGTAATCATTTCCTGAGCTTCACCTTGAGGACAAGGTGAATTTTGAAGGAGGAGGTGTTGATGCGAACAAAGGAATTGGAGGGAAAAATAGGAAGAATCAGAATGTTGATGAAAGAAAGAAGTGGAAACCAATTACTTAGGGACCCATTAGCACACACGCACTAATTCTTGTAACAAAATTACCTACGTGGCAAGGGAGAGGGAGTGTGGGGAATCTTCAGGTGATTTGGAGAGAGAATAGGAGGTATAAGGGTAGTATTCCGTGGATTGCCATTTTCAGTGTTTCATTGCTTTTCATTATCTTCCTTGTAATTGTTCATCTCAATTCAGAGAGATCCTCTGAATTGAAGCTTTTAATACAAGGAGTTCATTTGTTTATCTTACTCTGCACAAATACCTATCAATCTCTTAGAAATTTAGTGAAGACATCGACCAATTGGTCGTTTGACTTAACAAAAATTGTGGTGACGTCTCCTGATTTGATTTTCTCTCAGACAAAATGACAATCTACTTCGATATATTTAGTCATCTCATTAAAAACAAGATTAAAGGCCATATGCAATGCCGTTTGATTATCAATGATGAGCTCGTGTCATTAATGTCATGGTTCTGTACTCAACTTCAACACTAGATCTTGCAACTACTTTTTGTTTCATACTCTTCCAAGATATTACATTCGCTCGAACTAGTACACAATACCCAGAAGTGGATCACCTATCGATGGGTTAGCCTACCCAATCGACATCTGAGTAGCGCACTGTACCACGCTAACTGCAAAGGAAATATCTAGATGTGTGACAGTGAGATAGTTTAACTTCCCAACCAATCTTTGAGTAGCGCACTGTAACACACTGACTGTAAAGTAAATATTTAGACGCGTGACAGTGTGAGTTAAAGAATGTCCATGACACATTTCTTCTATGAAATTACTAAATCATTCTTGGATTGGACTACCTCAATATCCAAGAAGTAACGAAGTCTACCAAGGTCTTTATTTTGGAACTGATTAGAGAGTTGTTCCTTCAGCTGGAGAACGCACTGCTGATCACTTTCAGTTATAACATCAAACAATTGCATAATTTCATCTCTGGGCTCAATGGCGATAGAATACAGAGTGGTCAACTTCACTACGGCTCATACTAAATTACTGAACAGCAGTGCTGGATCTGTCAAACTAGGCTTGTGGAGACTGTTTAAGAACATAAACTGACTTGTGTAGCTGAAAAACCATGCTAGACTCCCTTTAGCATCAAACTCTAATGGTTGCAAGAAAGGCAAGTGTAATGCATAGTAGATAGACGATGGTAAATCAAAGAATGTATTGAGGGGATGGATTACGAGTGGATCATATACCTTTACGAATAACAATGGGGAGGGAAGGCTTAAGTGGTAAAACCGGATTTGGTAAGGAGATGCTTTTGGTGAGTCTAGTATGACCACAGAAGTAGGAATTGGGGAAGGGACATGTATCACATATGGTCGTTGGCGACGATGATATGTTTGTAGTGAGAGTGCAACCGGGGTCCACAGGCGGGGTCTCTAAGGTGACTTACTCGAGGAACAGTCACATGAGGCAAAGGAAGGACTGCAAAAAGAGGTAGATATAACATAATTTTGAAGACTAAGAGAGTAACAACGATAGCCTTTTTAGGACCGATGATACCCTAGAAAGATACAGTTGAGTGAACGAGTCGAGAGTTTGTCAAGATCAAGATAGAGGTTGTGGACAAAAATGTGGACCCAAAGACACATGGTTCGAGTGAGTGTAGTGGGGGTATGTAGGGTAGGGTGGAGTACTTAGTTTTCAAGAACAGAAGAGGACATGCGATTTATAACATAACAAGTTGTTATAACAGGTATCCCCAAAAATGAGATGGAAAGGTTACCACATAGCAAAAGGGTTCTTGTGGTTTAAATGAGGTGTCGATTTTTGCCATTAAATGCCAAAAATGCCATGAAGTTTTGAAATTGTCGTGACAAATATTCTTGAACGTTATCACTAAGCAAAGATTGTACGGAAAGAACAAATTGAATTTTAATTTCTTAATAAAATTGCTCAAAAATAGAGAATAAATCACACCGATAATTCATTAAAAATAAGCTCGGACAACAGAAAATGTCATCAGATTGTAAAAAAAAAGAGACAAATCATCAATAAAAGTAACAAAATATCTGGACACAAGTATTGATAGTATGAGAAGGACTCCAAACATCGAAGTGAACTAAAGCAAAAGGGGACAAAGCCCGTTTATTAATCGATTGGGAAATTGACTACGAGTGTTTTTCCCTAACTTCCACGGCTCACAATGTAAAGGCAACAACTTAGAACGACTCACCAACTTCTTGAGATTGTGAAAACCAAGATGACCCAATTGAGCATGTATCATAATAGAGGAGTCTTTAGTCTTTAGTCACACGCACCCATGATGAGGAAAGATAATAGAGGTCATTTGACTCGCATCTGAATCCAATTGTCCCACCCTAACTTCGGTCATGCAAGGTAACCATGTTCTTAGTAAAGGTAACTGCACAGTCATGAGAAATAGTCAAGAGTCTAAAAGGACGTAAATTAGACCGCCTCTGGCTGTTAGGGCCAAAATCTCTTTTATTTCATCCATTTGTCCACGCTCCAAATGTCATCTCCTCGGTGTGAGGGACTATGTTGAGATCTCTATTATTCCACCCGCATTAGTGGACAGTCCAATACTTGTGTCTAGAAATTTTGTTACTTTTATTGATGATTTGTCTCTTTTTTGTAATTTGTAACAATTCATCTACTTGGCTTAGTGGTAAATGTGCTGATTTTTGCCTCTTACTCCTAGGTTTAAACTCTATTTAGAATCTTCAGAATATCCATGCACGACACACGACTGTCACGTCACCCGACCTTAATGCCATGTCGTCAAAAGTTTGATGGCAATTCAATGGGTGGGCTAACATTGTGGATATGATGAATTGGAGATCAAAATTGCATAAAAAAATTGGGGAGAGGGGGGAGACTAAATTTGCGGATTTGATAAAATAGGAGAACCAAAACTGCCGTTAATCCTTCAACTTTAGTTCATTGAGAAAGTTGTATTCCATGTTTCAGGGCCATGCTTTGATATTTTATGCCAAATTTTAGCACTCATTTTCTTCTTTTTTATTGTCTATGTTTCTGTGCAGTTTGTTTTGTTTGGAGAAATTGTGTTGGCACATAAGGTCATGTATGACAAATTTGGGGATGATTTTCTCGTTCAGTTTGTATCAAAAGGATTTTCTGCTGCACATTGCTCGCCAGATCTGGCAGAACAATATCGTCAAAAGTTGCAGGTAATCAAACTTCTTTGGAGCTTTTCTGGTCTGCTGAAGTTAATTTTTTGGTTGCCTTTTGTCCATATTGAGGATTGAGAGACACAAAAGTGTGAGAAAGTAAATTTTGAATCTGAATGTTAGAGTGTCTAGTTTGAGCTTTTGTTGATTACAAGAGCGTTTTTTATAGCAATCAGAATTTAACAGAATCCTTACAGTAAGCTGGGCCTGTTGCACTAAACTGCTTTATCCGAGAGCCTCCAGAACCTGTACCAAACTTCCCTATAACTGTCCGAGAGCTTTTGTTGATTGAGAAGTTCAATTTCTGAATTTCTGCTGCGGATAAAAACCTATGTTCTTTCCTGCATGTTCTTCTCTCCTAGGCTTACATGTTTTTAATCTTTGTGCATGGTATTTTCTAGGCAAATGACCCATATATTTCATGAAGTGGGCCTAATATTCTCTTTATTTTTTCTGCAGGGTGGCGATATGAAGGGCCTAAAATCTTTATTTCAGTCCCTCGTAGAAAATTTGAGACTGCAGCAGAATGGGAGCCTTGTGTTTAGATAGCATCCCTATATTGGACAAATTACGAGTCTTCATCATTAACGGGCTTATTCTTTTCTGTCTCCTATTGCGGGGTAATGATTTCTGTCTTTCACAAAAGGTAATTAATTGTTTGTGATTATATTAATTTTCAGCTTGTTTGTCATTTTTATTAAGAAGAAAAATATTAAAACTAATGCAGTCACGGAATGGTGGTGAATACTGCAGAGTGTGTATATATTGCTTTTGCGGATGAGCTACCGATAATCTCCCGGACCTATTTTTGATGAGTTCCTCTGCAACCTGACAAATCACTACATTGTCTCAGGTGTTTATTTATTCTTTTGTCCCACAGTTGTAAATTTTGGGAATTCTCTTGTTACATTTCTTTCCATCTGTTTGCAGCTTGTCAATATAAGATCAAAGTTTTGGGAATCGATTTTTCAAGTTTTTTTCTCGATTAATTTAGTATCCGTTCCTTTAATAACTTGTTGATATAGAATATAAAAAATCAATTCTTGATATGCCTCCGGTTGATTCATTTGTCCTTATAAGTGGAGGTCATGACTAGGTTTTGTATAAGACTACTAGGGCCTATTTTGGATTGGTTTACTTAATCTTATCGATTGGCCAAACACTTGTGAGTTTTTTTTTACATGTCATTGGTGCATAGTTTCTACCGGCTTTGTCGATAATTCAATCTACGTCGAGGAACTCCGATCGATCACGCAGCTGTGGCTTTGCTTGCGGTGTGTGGTATTCTCCACTCCCAACAGAATTTTTGCCACACCGAAGATTCAAATCCGAGATTTTGGGGTGGGATTCGAGTCCAGTTACTATTCGGACCAATCATTGTTGGTTGTGAGATTGTTTAAAAGAGCTTATGGAAATAGCCTATGATATACATTGATTTTACCTTGTTTCTATAAGCTCTTCAAAATAGTTTGTAAAAATTGTTACTAGTTTATATTGAAACATTTCAACTTTATTTTATCTTTTATCATAGAAATAACTTGTACATAAGTATTTATTTGATAAACATTTACCTTATAATTAGTTTATCAAAATAAGGAAGGGGAAATTGCAATAAACTCCCCCAAATTCAATTTTTTAAAGTGAATGTGCACTTACCTCCCTTTTATTCAGTTGTGTTATTTGAACATCAACATGATACATTTAAAATGGGCAACTTTTTAAATTGTTAATGTAGTTCACGCATTGTCAAGCTCCACCAATGAGCATACTTATCCTGAGGATGCCACGACTCAGTTATCCTAGTTCAACTACACATAGTTTGAACACGTAATTAAAATTAAAAATCATAACTAATCACGATTATATTTGTGGATAATGAAATTCAGGAAATGGTTAATAAACAGAAAAAGAAATTGTGTTTATTTACCAAATTAGCTCTTATTAATGATATTAGAAAGATAAATTAGTAGAATAATGAAGGGTATGAACTATGAAGAAACACAGATGTTTCATTGAGATTTTAAAAAATCATGTATTATGGGATTAATATTTTTGCCTAAAAAAATCGTATAATATAAGACCGATGGAGTATAGTTTTGTTCAAAATATCTATCTTTGTGAGTCAACAACAATTTCCTCTTAAGTTTAATTTTTCTTAGGTTTAAATATGTTTTTAATCCTCGTAAATATAGTGATTTTCTATTTTAGTTCCTGCAATTTTTTTAAAAATAAATCCTTGCAAATAACAACTTTTTTATTTTGGTTCTTCTGTTAACAATTCCGTCAAAAAATTACTGATGTGTCAAACTTGAGCCCTACTTGGCTTTGCCACTTCATTATTTTCAATTTTGTTTATTTTAAAATCTGATGTGGATAAAAAAAAAAATTAGCGTACATTCTTCATCTTCATCTCTATATTTTCATCTCCATTCAACCCTAATCCCAAATTCCAATTGAAACCCAGCAATCCAGAATCTCGAAATCCATACCACAAATAAAATCCAGAAGGCAGCAATCTCTCTTTTGCAGAGTGTTGCTATTTCCGATTTTACCAAAGTTGGGGGAAGCATTGGCGGCTGAAATGAAAGCATCGTAGCGGTAAAAATCCTTTGCCTTGGCACACATACAACTGTGAGGTTTTGGATTCGAACTCGGGACATGGAGCCCGTTTGTTACGACTTATTTTTTTTAAAAAAAAAACATTTTTTAAAAAATAATCACTTATGACGACATGTTGTCCGTTTGTTACGGATTCTTAAAAAGAGGAAAAACTGAAAATAATCTAATTCATATGAGAAGTTGTTTTGAGTAGTTTCTCATAAAAATCTGTTTTTTAAGAATGATTTTTCTTTTAAAATAAGTGATTTTCAGTATATTATACAAACACAAAACAACTTCTCATTTTCTTAAAAATCTCTAAAAACTAATCTCTAAATTTATTTAACAAAAAAACATGCACTATTCAATGTATTTAGCATACAAGAAACACAGTAATAGGCTACACAAATCATGGCATGTTCTCATCCAAATAAACATGGCAAAACATTTATTTTTTCCAAACCCAACATATTAACACTCAAAAGAACATTCTAAACCATATCAAATTTCAATTGTCATCACACTTAACATATCCATTCTTCAAAAAATCACATAACACTCAATACAACAAATGAGCGTATCTTTCAAGTATTATAGAGATTAAAAATACCAGATTTTTAATAAAACAAACATTACATAGTCAAAAGTCTTAAAATGAACACAAGCCTCTACAAATCCATATGTTCATAAAAGCGTAAAATGAAAGTGTTATATATAACTCATTTCTCCCGAAGAATAAATCATATCATGTTCCAAAGAACCAATTCCTTTGCAAAAAAGATTCACCCAAAAGATCCTAAATTTTAAGGACCAATCCCACCAAATGACTTCAAAAGATATTACCATACTTTTAAATTTGAAGACAGTTGTTGTCCAACACTTTGTTCCTAGCCGCGGGATCGGCAAGAGGTTTGAACAATTACAATTCCTCTGTTCTTCAAGAGATTGTGTCGAGGAAGGAACTCTGTTCCTCGACTATGGATTCTTTAACTTCTTCAAAGAGTGTTAGGATAGATGTGAGAGGGACGTATAGTTTGGATTTGTGACAGTGTCACACATTTAGTAATGGGTAGAGTTACTATTTTTACTATTGCTTTTACTATTGTAGTGTTTTACCTTATGTGTACTAGCTTTTGTACTACATGAGTGTACTACACTACTTTTACCTTTTAGATAAGAAGCTTCTAGAAGCATTTTGTACTTATGGTGGTGCTTATATACACCCACTCATTTAATAAAAGTACACAATTGATATCCACAATTAATATTCTCTCACTCTCATTCTGTTATATGCTAAATTGTGCAAATCTTGTGGATATTTTCTCTCTCTCTGAATTTCATTCTACCATTGAAGTTCCTTGAGTGAGCTTGGAGCTCCCTTTAATCCAAATTCCTGTTACAATGGGTATCAAAGCAAGCCTGGTATCTAATGAAAATCACATGCTCCCAATCCATTACTGATCTTGAAAGACACGTAGAAGAAAATCGAGCTGAAGCGAACTCTCGCTTGGATCAAATGCAAACCACACTTGAAGAGCTTTGTGCTCTCATATTGCGCAAGGGTGAGGATCGTCGCAAGAGAGTCACAATAACGAGAATCGGGTACCTCAAAACGCACCAGTGGTCACGATTCCTCACGTGACGACTCCACTAAGACCAAATGTGGTGATCGAAGCAGCACCGAACACAAATCAACCACGGAGTTACTCAACGCGACTATCTAAGTTTGATTTCCCGAAGTTTGATGGTAAGAAGGTGAAGGTCTGGTTATACAAGTGATCAATTATTCAAGTGATCAATAATTCAATTGCAAGGTTGTATATGTTGTTTGATTATGATATGTTATGGGATTACACTATCGATTAATAAATTAAAAGACACCATGAGTATATTGATAGTGAGGTACCGTCGAGGAATTTATTGAGATTTTTATAATTTCACTCTTTATATATGTGGTGTTTTCAGATAAAAAAAATGAAGTCTATTGAAGATAATGACAAAGGAAAAGAATCCTAATTTATAAAGAGGATCCTGTAGCTTTCAAGGAAATGTGTCTTGATGTATTTGGATAAAATTTATGTATTGAAATATTATGTGATTTCAAGTCTTGTAGTACTTGAATTGGCAACATCTAAAGTTTGTATTCATTATTGCAAGATATGGTGTATAAAAAAACTTGTATTTCAAGTGTTGTGTTAGGTTGTACGTATATCAACTAGTGGTTTTTTTATTACTTGTACAATCAGTGAAGGTTGGCTCAATTGGTAAGGAGTTAGCACACACCCCACAAAGTGTGTGTTCACCTATGTAAGTACTCAAAGAGTCTTCTCTGACTCTGTTGAGCCATTAGAGCCTAACTCACCTAAACTTTTATAGCTAAAAAAAGGGGAATAAGGTGTTTGTGTTGCACTTTGAAAGAGAAATGGATTGAAAAGCTTCCGGCGTTCTATATATTCAATATAATTAATATATTTCATTTTAAATAACTTAAAGTAAGTTTTTTTACAAACAATAAATTTAAGATAAGTTCATAAATAAAATAGAATTTGGAATTTGAAAAGCTTCCGGCTTTTTACATAATAGATATTCTCTCCGTTCCTAAACTTTGGTCATTTTAGCCTCTTTTTTTTTTGTTCAAAAACTTTGGTACTTTTGAGATACCAATGTACAATTTACTTAATTTTTTCAAGTTTACCCTTTATCTTTAATTAATCTCCAAATTAAAATTAATTGTCACTATTCACAATATGAAATTCTTTCGATTCCAAGTCAGTGGGTATTAATGCTGCAAAGGGGTACTTTAGTCGTTAGGTATTGCAAATTTATGATATCTTAATTTGTATGAAACACTCTAAAAGGACCAAAGTTTAGGAACAGAGGGAGTAGTAAGTCTAATAATTCTACAAGTATGCTGCCACCTCCTACTACAGGTCACTCTAATAATTCTATAAGCGCATTGCCACCTGCGACTACAAGTCACTCACTTGCCACTACAAGTCACTCACCTAATACAAGTCACTCAAGTCAAGACAAGTCAAGCCAAGAGAGTCAGCTACCTGCTACTACAGGTTACCATCGAATTGGTAAAGCAAGACAATTGTGTAATAGCTAGGCGGGTTAGTTCATTCAGTTATATTTGGTGTTAATCCAGTTAGCATTGTTAAAGTATGTAACTGAATCTGTTACACACTCAATGACTATAATAGCTAGTATGTTGTTAGATTGTAAAGTATTAAGTAACATTTGGTCAAATGAAATTCAATTGATTGATCTATTCTTTTACTACATATCCAATATAATTAATGTGCTTGGCTCAACCCCATTATATAATTTACCTCATAAATAAATAGCATTATAGTACTTAACGAAAACAAAAAGTATTATAGTATATTGTTGTCTTAGAAGAATCAAGCTCGGTTCTCCAAAACTAATGCAGCATAATCAATACGTACAAGCAAGCAAGCAAGAATAAACTTTTTGCTTCAATTTATCGACACTCTCCAGAAGTCCTTCATCTTCTTCTGAGTTTAAACTGCTTCTAAGTTTGTCCAGCCAGTCGTTTGTATGCTTAAGTTGGGACAATGTCAAAGCTATATGGTTGGCTTGCACCATTTGTCTGCCTGCAATGTTCTCATAGGAAAATCCAACATCTAATGTCTTTTCCAAGTACCTAAAGAACCATGATCTTGTTTCATTCAAAAAGACTTGTTTGAGCTCATTGATTTCTTTTATACCATCCCCTTTGACCCATTCTAGTTTCTCAGTCCCTGATAATTTAGTTAAGGGTTTAAGAGACTTTGATGTGCTTTTAGCAGGCCGTAGACTTGTCGGTTGCCAGATTTATGTTTTTTTGTTTGAGATTTCATTTTATGTGGTTGAAGGGATTTATCCTTCAACTGAGTTGTATCATTTGGCTGGTCTATGAAAACTCTATGATATATAGAGTTATTTAAGTCTTAAAATTGAATTATTGAATATAACTCAGTAGTTTTGCATTGCCAAATAAGAGAATGAAAGGCAAATTCACATATCTCTTGCTTTGAATTGCATAGGCATTAATTTCTATGACTTATTTTTGATGTGTTTGTTCAATTGCTGCCAGCAACCATTGCACCTGCAATGCATCCAGCAGTCATATCACCAGCAATAGAGATTCAAGCAGAGACAGAATTATGCACCAGCAACACAATTCTCACTCATTGCTCCAAGCATTTGATGATGACGTCAACATGTCAAGTTGCAATTGCAAGTTACGTTGCACAAGTGGCAAGGATCTCAAGTTCATGCATCTCACCAACAAGTTGGATATTCACAAGTACACTTGGCATAAGGTTATTGGACCTCCCTTCTTAGTTGGTGAAGCTTCCCATCAATCACATTTGAGCAAGTGGATGAGCTGCTTGAACTACTTGGCGCCTAAGGCAACACATTCATGGAGTCTATAAATACTCCTCATTCTCTTCATGAAGTTCATCACTCAAATTTTACTTCAGTTAGATTATAGTTTGTTTTAATTGTAAGGAAAGAGAGAAAGTGACAACTTCTCTCTACTTTAGATTACTTTTCTTGTTGCATGATTACATTCTTTGAGAGGTTCATTGCCCCAAAGATTGTTTAGCGAGAAGGTACAAAGGAGTAGCAATTGTGTAATGTACCACTCATCTTTTCTCCTTTGTATTTCCTTTCTTATAAACATGTTTTCCCTTGTTTGCAAGTGTTTAACAATGTCAAGCGAGCTAAATTACCTTTGGTTAGGGTGTTTTAACTATATAATGAATCTTTGAGTAGTTTTTATGTTACCAATGATGTCTTGCAATTTAGTTCTTGTATGCTAATTCTTCCAAAAGCTTATTTTAAAGTTGATCGCTTAGAATAAGTAGAATCATAAATATAGAACTGGTTTGTGGTATGAACTCAATAACTAATATGGGTAAGAAACCTAATAAAAGGAAACTTTGTTAAATCCAAGCTAAATCCTAGACATAGGCTAGCTTAGTCTATAGAATGATACTGTTGGAGCTTCAAATACAAGGGTGATTTTTTCAAATGCTTAGACATAAGCTAGGTAATGAAACCCTGAAGAAAAATTGCTGAAAAGCACAAGTACTTATTTTAGCAGCATTCATTGCAGGTGCAATCATTGCAGGGGCAATGATTGCAGGAGCATCATAAGTAGCATCAAAAATCTAAAAGTGAAGTTATATAGGAAATGCATTCCAACCATCTCTCTCATCAGAATTACAACACATTTTAGCTTTATATAAATATTCAAACATTCCTCATATTTTACTCTCGAACTCTTTCATCACTTAACTCAACTACTATCATAAAAGGCTAGCAAATTAATCCAATCCTTGTGGGTTCGACCTTTTTTATCACTTTATTACTTGTTAAAGACCCTGTGTACACTTGCACACGCCTTTCTGCACAACAGTCTACGAGTTGTTGCTGTGCAATAAAACTGTTCGATGTGACATGTGGGTTCTCTGATATTGCATAAGAGCAGACATCGTCAAACATACTGAAAGGAAAGATAGAGGTAATAACGCCTGAGGGTTAGAAAAGTGCCAGGGGAATATTGAATTTTAGATTACAACTTCACATACATACATACATACATACCTCCCTACCTTAAGCACTTAACTATCTTTGCTGCTTCAGATGCTTCTTTTTGAGCTTCTACTACAATCTGAGAGGCTAGATGTTTCCTTCTAAGAATTTCCTTATTAAATGAAAATAAGGCAGACATGAGGGAACGAGAGTCTAAAGAATTTACCTCATTTCAATTAGCTAATAAGTGATCAAATTAAAGAATAAGGGAGGCAATGAGGGAGAAAGTAAAATTTAATTCACCTTTCCAGACCTCAAAAGTTAGGCTGGTAAAGAGGACTGTGAAATCGTATCGCTGCAATTGCTTTTATTTTGATTATTATTGGATGAAAAAGATTACTGTTTAATAGAACTGCATTTGGTAGAACTGCGCTTACAAGGTGTCATGAGAGTCTCCTGGTCTTGGATGTTGTTGGATTGAGCAATATCTTGCTTTGTCGAAAGTGTCTCAAAATCAAATCGAGTATGAGTTGGCGTTGTTGGGAGTACCTGTGATGCTAAAACCAAACATTATCACCTTTTGTTTCTTGATTAGCAAAGGATGCCAACACTACAAAAAACACGGTCATTAGCGAGAGAATTTTCGGTCGCTAACATGCCCAATTCCCTCGCTAATTGTCATTTGGCGGAATTAGATGGAGACCAGGTTCGGTCGCTAATTCCCTCCTCGCTAATGGAAATTAGCGAGAGAAACGTGTTCCGTCGCTAATTAGCGAGGGACAGTCCCTCGCTAATTCTCTCGCTAATGCTGACAGCACGCTTCCCAAATCTGACTGGCACGCTTCTCCATCTGATCAGTTTTTATTTATTATTATTATTATTAGTATTATTATTATTAGTATTATTATTATTATTACTGTTGTTATTATTATTAGTATTATTATTATTATTGTTGTTGTTATTATTATTATTATTATTATTAGTATTATTATTATTATTATTATTATTATTATTATTATTATTATTATAACCAATATATCCAGAGAGAGGAGTGAGAGTGGTGGTGGTGTGGTGGCGGTGGTGTGGTGGTGGTGGTGGTGGTGGTGGTGGTCGGTGGTGGTGGTGTGGTGTGGTGGTGAGATGTATGTGGTGGCGGTGGTGGTGGTTGTGTGGTGGTGGTGGTGGTGGTCGTGAGATCTATGTGGTGGTAGTGGTGGTGGTGGTAGTGTGGTTGGTGGTGGTGTGGTGGTGGAAGAGAAGGAAAGAGAGTGGTGGTGGTGGTGGTCGGTGGTGGTGGTGTGGTGTGGTGGTGGAAGAGAAGAAAAGGGAAGAAGAGAGTGGAAGAGAATAAGAGAGAAGAAGGGAGTAAATGAGAGAGAGAGTGGAGTGAAAAGAGAAAAAGAGAGTGGTGGTTGGTGGTGGTGGTGGTGTGGTGGTGGAAGAGAAGAAAATAGAAGAAGAGAGTGAAAGAGAAGAAGAGAGAAGAAGAGTGTAAATGAGAGAGAGAAGAGGTGGTTCGGTTATTATAAAAATATATATATGACGGTTATGCGAGGAATTAGCGAGAGACTGTCCCTCGCTAATCCTCGCGTTTCCCTGCCAACGCCATGGGTCGAATCTCGCGCAAAATGTCGGTCAATTAGCGAGGACTTGAAATTTCCGTCGCTAAGCTCGCTTAAAAAAGCGTCTTCTTCGGTCAAATCGGTAGTAACATCTCATTTCCGTCGCTAATTCCCTCGCTAATGGGCACATTAGCGAGGGACTTACAATTCCGTCGCTAATGTCTGTTTTTTGCAACACTAAGCTTGATCATTCCTTTAATTTCAAGCTTATATTTTATTTTATTGTATTATGTTCATTCATTCATTCTCGAACAACCTTTTCTTCTTTAATAACAATCTTGATTTACTGCCTTGAACTTTGGTTCTCTCTGGCTTCAGCTTCAGTGGATTTGGAACCATAAGTATGAGGCCACCTTTGGTAAACCACGGGACCTCATTTAATTTTCTCTTAATAAACTCAGCATTAGAATTTTTAAGGGATAAAGATGAAATTATCATACATTCTAAAATTTTGGCACCAAAATATGAGGCATCACCAAAACATTAAACATTATCTACCACTCTTTCGGAGTCCAACTCAAATATCACGTTATCCAATTGTGAGTTGATCGCCCGTGGTATAGTACATTGAATAACCTAATTGCTCTTCGATCATCAACTTATAGTATAGGTGAGATCCAATTAATTTTGGCCAAATGAAAGTAACACTACTGAAAATCACGATTCGCTACGAGCATTTCACAGAAATGCATAAATTTCCGCCAAAGAAACAACATTTGCCACGGACAAAATTGGCAAAAACGCCGTGCAGAAATCGTTTGTCACGGAATTTCCGTGGCAAATGTTTCCGTCGCAAACCCGTGGCAAATCCGTCGCAAATATCTGTGGCAAAGTCGTCGCAAATGTCACCGCAAATCCGTCGCAAAAATAAAAAAAAATTAAAAAAATTAAATCATAATTTTAATCCTTCAACCCATTCTGCCCAAAATATTACATTCAATTTTTATTGCAAAAGCAAAAGTTTAGTAATATAAAGTTATAATCAATGTTAATGTTATCATCACAAATATTTAAAAGGCTAAATTACTGTTTTGGTCCTTTATCTTTGGCCTTGATTTCATTTTGGTCCTTTATCTTTTTTTTTTCTCGTTTTGGTCCTTTATGTTTTGATTTTGTGTCAATTTGGTCCTTTTTGTGTCAATTTGGTCCTTTTTGTGTCAATTTGGTCCTTTTTTTGTGTCATTTTGGATGGAAAACTACAAAAAGGACCAAATTGACACAAAATCAAAACATAAAGGACCAAACCGAGAAAAAAAAAAGATAAAGGACCAAAATGAAATCAAGGCCAAAGATAAAGGACCAAAACAGTAATTTAGCCTATTTAAAATCAAACTCATTATACTTGAAATTTAGCTAGGAGATATTAAAAAAAAATAAAGGATAATATGATTAATAAGACTACAAAATCATTTCACACAAAACTAATGAAACTGTGGCTGAGTGTTCATTAACAAATTTATTACAAGAAGACTATCAAATCCTCAAACAACCAAACATTTCTATCCCAAATCTATAACACATTTCCAGTAGAAACAGTTAAAGTTTACATCCAGGAACAAAATTTATAAATGTTAGCTAAACATTTTTAAAAAAAAATATACCCAGGAACAGAATTCTCATCATTATAGTCCTCACAAAGTTACTCCGAGGCATGTATTTACATAACGTGAAACAGACACACACCCTTTGCGTTTATAAAATATCAATAGGTGAACCACTAATGATCCACGTGTATAATCATCAGTCAAGTCTAAAATTCTTCTTACATCCAAATATACAGGCCCGAGCTAATATAAATATATTATCCCCAAACAAAAAGTGTTTCCTATGTAACTTCCTATAATTGTCAAAAACGATTGTAAAACATAAAATGTTGAACATATATAGTTATCATTAACATACAACAATAATATTCGATCCATCTATTGCAACAGAGGTGCACCAAGTAATCAACTCAAGACACGGCTGTAGAGGAGATCTTTGAAACGTTATGTTCGATAGCTAGAAGACACGTGTTAAGGAACCATAATCGGCGGGTGGTATGTGAGCATAGCAACATAGTGAAAATCGAGTATCGTGGACCGGGGAAAACAAAGCTCAGCAATGATGGGTGAAATGGCGCGACCACGCAATTCTGCATGAAGTGAAGCAAGATGAATGTCGACCGATAAGATGGGCATGCATGGGGGCGCGACAACAATAACAAACGAACTTGAAATGGTGGCTCAAAGCACGAAAAAGGATGTGAGATGGCCCAAAAGATGATACGATGGAGGAGAGATTTTGAAAATATCAAAAGGTGGCACAACAGAGGAGAACTTACGAACACTAACAAAGAAAACTTGGGAGAGAAGAAAATTGCTGAATTTAAGTCAAGAATAAAAGTTTCGAACTTTAGTAAGGTTTAGTGACTCGACAAGTGTAGGATGGCACCGCTTTGATAGCATATTAAAGTTATATGATTTTGAGATAAAGAATTAAGAGAAAGAATAAAGACTTTGAATTGTTATTATGACTTGATATAATTGATGATACAAAAGGCTTAGCACTAAACCTCATTTATTACTAGAACCAAACTCCTAATTCTAATCAAACAGAGAAATAAATCATGATAAAAACTAAGAAATAAGTAAACTAATCCTAAGAGATAATATACATAATGTTGAGATGGTTTAAGATATTCAATTTCATGCAATCTAAAAAGTTTACATTCTCAGCCAAAGTGAAACAAAGAAGTTATAAGGAAAAGGAGTTACAAAATAAAAGAAAGAACCAACAAGTAGTGGCCATCGTCTAAATCGGTATTAAGTTTTGATGTAAAATACAGTATTTGATACTAATGATTATTTACGTTCATCTCTTATTAGTGTCAAAACTAGTGATTATTGATGCTTGTAGTTTTCTTATCAAATACTGGTTTTAAAAGAGTTCAATGGCTCTTGCATAATAATGTTTTATAACTTGTGGCAAAAAAGGCTGATAAAATACCGTGTATTTAGTCTCGTGCTTGCCCACCACTACGTTCAGTCTAGACCTCCCTAGTGTGTGTGCACCAGATAACGCATAACAATTTCCTGCAGAGACATGAGAACTTGGTAGTCAAAATTACATACATATGACTAGTAGTAGTATCTAATCTACGACCTTCATGCTTATGGGAAACAACAAAAGCTACCTTGTCATTCAATCCCATCCGGTAGAAAACCCGACGCAAATGGTCAGCAGGTGAAGAGGGACTGCGTCTAAATACATAAAAAAATCTAGTAGTTAGTAAATGGAAAATGTTGGAAAAGGAACTATTTTTCAATATAAGATAAACTGTCATCTATCGTGGCAAATGTATCATCTTGAAAGGAACAAAGGAGATGATTTGAAGTTCTCAAAGAGAATATAAGATATGCATGATCCGGAAAAAAAACATGGTGCAAAGATCTCAAATTCAATACATCTACGCTTATGTATTTGCTATAAATCCAAAGAATGCAAAATTTTAAAATTAGAAAAACTCTTACGCAGGTAGTGACTACCAATTATGGGCATGCGAACTCGTGCCTTACCTAGTTATAACAATTGAATTTTCAGTCAAGGATCAATGGAATCAGAATCGGGGTGATAAAGGGATTTAACTACATAATGATGTAAATATAAATTCAAAGGCGAGTTAAAATCTCAAGCAATTTAGAAGTCAATACTCAAATTGGTATGTAAGCCCTTAGAAAAATACCAATTATTTGGTTTAGTCTCCAACCACTGAGATAAATACTATCTCTCGCCATCATTCATCCAATGTCCGGGACGTGTTCATTGGCCATAGTACCTCCCATTACTAAGGTAAAAGTTCCATCTGTTTAGAACCATTCGGTTGATTGCCCAACCGATCATAGTCAAAGGATATACCGGCTCTCAAGCCACGACCTATCAGTCGAATTGGTATCCACTGTTCCACACTTCCACTTGCCATCATCCCCTTAGTCTCACTCCTATTTAGTATTTTTGTAGGAAGAAATTTCTTTCCATTAATATTGACCGACTAGGTTGCGATATATTCCAACCAACTTGACACATATAAAGATATAGAAGATTATTACAAAGGCACATAAAAATGTCTAACCAATAAATCAGACTCAACCTTATTTTACATGGTTTAACTTGATTAGTTTGCAAATCTTTTTATTTAGGGGATATAATCAATTGTGGGCTTGGGTTCAGTCCAAACCAGTCCATGTATAACAACCCTACTATTCTCAGTATAACCAAATTAAAAGTAGCTTAAGCAATCCATGTCCTACTGGCTACAACCATAGAGAAGCAAAGAAGATTTTGTATAACGATATAGCTCAGACGGGATATATGGGTTTTACCAGAAGTCTCCTTCTTAAGGGCATTGTTCAGTTCGGTGACGTCTACTCTTCCATATTTCATAGGAATTTTTGGGCCTCGAACTTCACGAAAATTCAAAGAAAGTGGTGGTCAATGTATCTTTTGATTAATTCAAGTTGACAACAATCACTTTTGAAGCAAAAAAATAGAACGTAGGCAACCTCCACAAATTGTAGCACCAGACCAAGCTGAAATAAGTCCGCATATGTCACCCCGAATATTTGTCTTGATTGGTGTAAAAGTTTCAATGCATTTACAAGTCCCGAAATCGCAGATCATATGGAAAATTAGCACAGAAAATTTGAGAAATAAAGCAAGTGGTTAATGAATCCTTACCAAAGATTGGGTGCATGTTTTCAAACTCAACTTCAAATCTTACGCTAGCATTAGTTCCACTTCTTTGTGGCCACTCCTAGGTAATAAACCAAACACCATATAAGCACATCCATTAACAAAAATTGATGATGATGAAGACCGATGAACATCTAACAACAAAACCCCTTTTACTAATCTCTTTTAAAAACTACAAAATAGTAACTTCTCTACACTAATGGTGGAAACGAAAATTACAGAATGGTTCAATGCCTTACCGGAAAGAAGCGAACCTCCGCCAGTCGGATCTGCGACAAGCACTTATGGGTGCACTTCACCGCTCTCTCAAGTCTCCGGCGCGTTCACCACCGCGAAAGGTCTTTCGCGCTTCCATGGACTCCTCCTTCCTTCTCTGGCTTATTTCTCAAATCTCTCTCTTTCATTTTTGCGGTTGTAAAAGCAATGTGAGAAGAAGGGGGTCGGATCGGATGAGAAGAAGAAGAGAACATGAGCAGATGAGAAAGAGGAGAAAGAGGAGAAAGAGGTTAGGGTTTCGTCGAAGTTGAGGAGAATGATGGAGCAGGGAGCACGACGGTGGGGAGTGTGGGTGGAGGTGAGGTGGTGGTGATTGAGAGTGAGGGAGGGAGGCGGATTGTAGGTGAGGAGGAGAGAGCGAGAGGGTGAGGAGGAGAGAGCATGAGGGTGAGGAGGAGAGAGCGAGAGGGTGAGGAAGAGAGAGCGTGAAGTTCTGATTTTAGGATAGGGATCGGGCTCATTTTATTTTGATTAATGGGTTGCCACGGACTTGCCACAGCATCTCCGTGGCAAATTTCTGTCATTTCACATGTCCGTGGCAAACCCGTGGCAAACACCAGCGGGAAATTTCGAGCCCTTATTTTTTACAAATACCGTCGCAAATCCGTGGCAAATTACTGACGGAAAAAGTTCCGTGGCAACTGTTGGTGGCTAAAACAAGCTTTTCTTGTAGTGTAAACACATTCGTCATAAATGTAAATACCCATTTGGCTTTTACAAAATTTCCAAAGCCATCTTTTAATCCTTTTAGAGCAACTCGAGCGCTCTGCGCTTAGATAAGATGGGTAGCAAAGGGCATTTTTTGTGATTTTAAATCTTTGGCTTAAGAGGGGTAGGAGATGGACTTTCTGGGATTTTAGGTTTTTGAGGGTATGGAGAGATGACCAAATTTCATTTCAAATCCCGATTGCTTATTTCTGTAAGACTTAACTTTAGGACAATAATTTATCTATCTTCATGTGTTTGCTCTTTTCTTTGATTTTTGCTCGAACCGCTTTTATGAAGTTTTCAATCCACCGGCGCTCTTTTTGCCTAGGCCGCCCTTTGTGGGTTTTCAACCTAGCGAGCTTATTTTATCTTTTTTATTTATTATATATTTTTTAGAAAGACTTGCACTAAAGGAATATGATACTGACAAGGAAAATTAGTGATCAAAGAATTGCCCCAGCATGGAGGACTTAAAGTGTTAGCGAGAATGAACCAAAAGGTCAAGTATGCACTGATGGGAGAGAATATGCACTTTATGGTGGACGGGGCGGGGTTAGACTTGGATGGGGAATGATGATAAATGAAGGAAATTGATTGACTCAAACAAGAGAAACCGCACGTGGCATTGGTGTGTGGAATATGCCACATACACTTGAGTGCAAGTATACACTGTCCAAAAACAAGTAGTAAAAAGATCGAACCCACAGAGATTGAAAAACTCACTTTTAAATGATATAAAGTAATATAGTGTAAAGTCACTAAGTAATAAAATAATTTTGGATTTTGGTTGATGATCACAACTAAGTTAGAAAACTAAAAAAGAATGTTGATAGTGTAAAAGAGAAAAGCTAGTTGGAATGTCTTCATCAAGTAATTTACTTAAAAGAGTATGATGCAAGATGTGATGCAATTGCCTTTGAATCTTTGTTGCATTAGCTATGTGCCTTTCGGTCACTTTCTTGAGAGTTTCATTACCAGCTCTTATGATCCTTGTTCTATGCAAGAAAAGAAAGGGGTGTCGGTGCCAATCTTGCCTCCTAACAAGTATCACTTTGCTTAAGTGAATTCACTCTTGTATTTTAAGTACCCACAATTATCCTATGGACTATACTATCCTATGTCTAGGACTTAGCATGGTTTTCACAAAGTTTTCTTTATGTAAAACACTCACCCATATTAGTTCTTGAGTTCTTAATTGTAAGCCATGTCCTGGTCATTTACAATTCATACTTATTCTAAGTGATCAAGTTTAAAATAAGTAATAAAAATATTATCAAGCAAGAACTAAAGTACAAACATACATACATGCAACATACTTACTTAAAAGCTCATTAAATGATTAGAACATTCCAACTAAGAAAGGTTTAGCTAACAAGAGACATTGCAAGATATATATAAACCTGAATAGACCATGTTTATATATATAGAAATCACTAAAGAGAAACAACAAGAGTAAAGTTACAAATGTTGAAAACCTTTATATGAAGTCTTCTAGCAATGCACTAGCATTACTCCTTAGCACTATACAAACACTATGAAAATGAGTAAAGGAGGATTTGTCAATTCCTTCCTCTTCCTCTAAAAATATAAAAACTAACTATGTATATTGAAATTTTGATCTAACTTATGGATTGTGATATATTTCCAAATGAAGATGTGAGGTCCTTTTATAGCCTTCAAGTGAGGTGCTTCCTTCCTTCATGTTGAAGTCATCTTGAGTGGATGATAGCTGTAGTTGCTTTCAGAGGTTTATCCATGTTGCAATCTTTGACTTAATCATATAGGGTGGTTCCATGGTGTTAGAACAAGTGTCCCTATGTTGATGACTCTTCAAAGCTATGCCTATAGCTATGTGTGAATGGTAGCGCCTACTATACATTGTTGGATGGCATCGGGAAGCAAGTAGGAGGTCATCACATTGCATGTGGATGCATATGAAACAGTCGCTTATTCACCAAGTTGCTTGCGAGAATTGATGCGGGATCGGTCACAGAGCATTGATGCAGCATAAAGACGTGAGACCGCAGACGAACAAAAACATCAAACATACCACAATATATCCAAAATGGCCTATAACTAACTATATCCATTCAAATCACTCAAGATATCATATATCACACTAAATACTATATAAACTCTTTATTATTACTTGAAAGAGAGCAAATACTAAGTTTAAACATATGAAATACTCTATATAAAATAGAGTTATCACACCCCCAAACTTAAACCATTGCTTGTCCGCAAGTAATGACAAAGACAAACTATAAAAACTAAAATTCTAGAAGATAGATCAGCTTGATTTTTGGATTTTTATGAGGAGTTCCCTATGAACTTCATTTCTTGACAATTTTTCTTGTGCCTTTATTTCTTCAAAACTACCAAAGTTATTCAAACTCTTTTGTGTGTGTGTGAACCCACCGAGTTGAGATTGTTCCAAGACTAAGTGAAAAATTTCCTCCTAGCCTTTGAAAGGATTGGTTCATCTTTGGTCACACCAAAATATTTTTCAAAAGAAAGTTTAGACTCACAAAATTTTCTCAAGTGTTGGGGAGTTCTAAAATCAAAGGACTTGATTGAATCTTTCAAAGCTTTTGAGCCAATGCAATTTTCTATTTTTTTGTGTGGATCTTTTTGTGCAAATGCAATACTTCTTTGAAGTGTTTTGTGCATTGATTTTTTTCTGCATTTTGTTTTTTCTTCAGTGCAGTTTACATTGATGCAGCTGCACTGATAATGCTTTTCTTTTTCTAGCTCATATTACCTTCCTCACTGACCTCCAGATGCAAATGCACTTTGGCACAGGTCTTTGACCTCCAGATGCATATATTTTTTCTTTGCACTTTGGCACATGTTCAGTTTATTGAACTATCCTCCAGATACATTTATTCCTGCATGGCACAGGTCTTTGACCTCCAGATGCATTCATGTACTTAGGCACAGGTATAGTTTCAAAAGATTCAGGATATGGCTTGTCCACATTTTTGTTTTCTTTTTCTACATTGTTTACTCTTATACTTTTGAAATTCAGCCTTTGTTTTTCATAAAACACCCCCAAACTTAATTCTTTAAGCTCTTCTTTCTTTTTAGTAAAGCTTTGTTTTGACCTAAGCTTACCAAAAATTCCCCTTGCATCAGATTGATCTTTTAAATAGCAAGGTTCTTTTCACAAACTCAGTTTTGAAGTGTTGAAGTGAAAATAATTTTGGTTTTTCTGAGAAATAAGGCTTCTTTTTCTCTTTTTCATCATTGAAATTCCATCCATAGGGTTTTCACCATATTTTTGAAAAACTGATCTTTTCTAAAAAATATTTAGATACTACTTTGTTAAGTACATCTAATATTTAAACAAACTAAAAACTACTTTAAAACATATATATTTACTAAATAAAACATTTAATTTAAACACACAACATATTAGATAGAAACAAACATAATTAAACATAACATGCAAATCCCCCCCCAAACTTAAGGGGTTGCAGTGTCCTCACTGCAAATTTGTTCAAAACAGACAAATCATTTGTTCAAAAATAGGGGAGAGGGATTAGTACAACCAGGGAAATAGTTCAAAACAGAATTAACAAAAGTTATAGCAGTTTATGTGAAGACTTGTAAATTGATACTCATTTCTTGGCTCCACTCCTAATTCTGGTGCTTTGCCTGGATGGAGGAGTGTGCTTCACCTTCTGCTTCTTCTCCTTGGGCTTGCTTGGTGTTGCTTCTGTAGGTGCAGATGCACCTCCTACTTCTGGTGTAGCTGCAGGAACTTGTTCTGTAACTGATGCAGGTGCATCAGTCTTGACTGCATCAGACTTCTTCCTTTTTGGTGTTAATTTTGCTCGCCTTCCTGCGCAGTTGCTTGAAGAACTTTTGAGTATTGTGCGAGCTTCCTCTTCGCTTTGCCATTTCTTCGAGAACCATTTTGATTGTTGCCTCATCATGCACAGTTGTTGCTGTTGTGATGTTGAAAGAAGTGATGATGATGCAGAGCATCACTCGCATCTCAACAGTTTGAGCAATGTGCTCTTTTGCAGATGATTCTTCTTCTTTGTTTTGCTTGTCGAGTCCTTCTTCTTCTCTCTTTCCCGCACAAACTCTTTCTCAAGAGCGAAACAACATTTGAAATAATATTGCTTGGGTTAGAAGGTACTGCATGTTCTGTTGGCATAACAGGGGTTGGTTCTTCTGTGTGAGTTGTTTCTTTTGGTTCTTTTCTTGGAGAGGGTGGTGGAGGGGTTGTTTGTGGTGGTGATTGTGATAGGACTGGTGGATCATTGAGGGAGGGTAATGGTGATTTTGGAATGGAGGAGGATTCTTGGTTTGGTGAGATGATGGGTGATTTGACATGGTGAAGTGATAGGTGTTTCTGGTTGGGTTGATGCAGAAGTTTGTTTGGCATATTTCTGCCTAGCAATCTCCTCTAAGATCACACCTCTAGCTTGTTCCTCTTCTTCTTCATCAATTTCCTCATCACTTTCTTCCTCCTCTTCTTCTTCTAAATCCTTATCCATTTCTTTCAATTCCTCATCCTCGAACTTCCGCATTCGTAATCATACAATTCTTCAACTACTGTGTTCTACCACAACCTTCTTTCGCACTTTGTATTGTTTCCTAGTCACTTTCTTCTTAGTGCTAGGTTCTCCTACCTTCTCCTTTCCTTTCCCTTCTTCTTCAACTTCTTTTTCTTCTTCTTCTTCACCTTCCGATCTTAGTACCCAACTAGGAAATTGGGGGCATTCATTTGGCCCACAAGATCAAAGATCTTGTCAAAGACCAATTGAAGCCAGTCATGTTGATCATTCCGAAATTTCAGATCGCCTCTCTCGCTCTCGCATGTAATGCTCTTGCATTGCAGTGCAGGGCCTCTTACATTTCTCAATTTTTCCTTCACTTCAAGACTTAAATTACTGTGGGGAAACTTTCTTTGTTCATTAGCAGCAATAGGACTCCTTCTTTCATGCATAGCTCATTAATAAGACAAGTGGAAAACAGTAAATCCCTTTGACTTATTTGAACATGCCGAATTTCCTAGCAATCAATCTACCTATGTCTACATGTCCTTCAGAGAGAATTGTGTCTAACAAGATCAATCTCTCTTTGGTCATAGCATATGTATGTGATGTAGGCAAAATTGAATTAGCTATGAACAGATGCCAATTACCTAATGCATTTACCAAATAGTTACTTCTAAGCTTAATCTCATTAGGTGTGAATTTTTCCCAAACAGACTCGGTATAGCAATCCTACTCTTTATTTCTTCCATTTCTTTCTTAAAGGCATTTGCCACTCTATTTTCAAATTCATTCCCATTATATTTCAAAGATATAATGTTCATTCAATTTCTTGGCATGGAAGTGTACAAGTTTACCTCTCACCATGGAAGTGTAGGAATGTTCTGCTCCTTCTTGTGGTGTGATGCCAAAGATAGAATTCTCTCACTATGTCTTCAATATAGCCTCCTCTTGGTAGCACGAAGTGGTCCCAATTGAGATTGGCCATCGTTGACATGAATGATGGGCTTGCCTTCTTCAAATCATACCCTCTCTCGGGCATTAGATGCATGTTCCACAGATGAACATTGTCATCGATTCCGATTGATGATTCTTTGGCTTTCCTTTCCTTGATGATGATGATCCTGCATGCATGGCTTTCTTCTCTTTTTGGGGAGTTTTGGCCTGCTTGCCTGATGTTTTCTGTGCTGATTGTTTCTTCACCATTGTAATTGCTATGAATTTTTAGGTTTTGATTGCTTGTGTGATTGAGAAAAAATTGGATTGAGAATGGGAAGGGTGGTTTGTGTTTTGAGATGAGAGAATTTGTGAGAGTTTGCGAATGAAGGGTAATTGGTAACAATCCAAGGCTTTATGTTTCAGGAAGAGGGAAGTTAGTGGATTTATTAGGTAGCCGTTGGCATTGCGTGCTACGCATGCATCTTGCCAAGTGTCTTGCTTTGGCTACCAATGTGTCATTAATCTTACTTATCCCCCCTTTGATCTTCCTGAAGCCTTGTGATTCACACTTACCCAATTTTCTTCAAGTTTATAATTTTCTGATGCAGGGCACATTTTTCTTCAATGCAGGTGCACTTGATGCAATTTGCATTAGTTTCTCGCATTTTGCAAAACAACTAAAAACATAAAATTGCACAAAAATAATTAAAAACAATGGGTTGCCTCCCATTAAGCGCTTGTTTTAAGAGTCTTGTCAGCCTGACTACCTCTTTTCACTTAGAGATTTTGCAAATGAGTGGTGGTTTTGTCTTTCACCACATGTTCACCATAGTACATTTTAACTCTCTCGACCATTCACCTTGAAGGCAGATTTGAGGATTTATCAAATAAGTCTCATCGCTCCATGTGGATAAACTTTTATCAATTTAAATGGTCCTGACCACCTTGACCTTAGTTTTCCAGGAAATAGCTTCAACCTAGAGTTGTATAGCAGAACTAGTCCTCCTTCTTTCAATTCTCTTCTGAGAATTTTCTTGTCATGCCATTTCTTAGTCTTAGCTTTGTAGATTTCAGCATTCTCATAAGAGGTTTGCCTAATTTCTTCTAACTCATCAAGCTCTAACATTCTCTTTTTACTGCCTTGTTCAAATTGAAATTGAGCTTTTGATAGCCCAATAAGATTTGTTTTCCAATTCTACGGGTAAATGGCATGCTTTTCCATAGACTAATTTGTAAGGGGACATTCCTAAGGGTGTTTTGAATGCTGTTCTATATGCCCATAAAGCATCATCCAAATGTAAAGACCAATCTTTCCTATTTGGACTTACCATTTTTTCTAGCATTCTCTTAATTTCCCTATTGGATAATGCGCTTGTCCACTAGTTTGAGGATGGTAGGTCTGTAGCTATCTTATGCTTAACTCCATACTTAGCTAGAAGGTTTTCTATGATCTTATTGCAAAAGTGTGAACCTTCATCATTAATGATAGCTCTAGGAGTTCCAAATCTAGTGAATATATTTCTTTGAAGAAACTTACTCACTGATTTAGCATCATTATTAGGTAATGCTATTGCCTCTACCCATTTGGACACATAATCAACAACTACTAAGATATATAAATTGCCAAAAGAGGGTGGAAAAGGTCCCATAAAATCCATGCCCCAAACATCAAATAATTCAATTTCTAAAATATTTGTTCTAGGCATTTCATGCTTATCGTAAATATTTCTCGCTCTTTGACATTTATCACGAGATTTGACCAATAAATATGAATCTTTAAATAAAGTAGGCCAAAAATAACTTGATGTAATACCTAGTCATTCGCCCTAGTGCTTCCAAAGTGTCCTCCATAAGGTGCAGAATGGCAATGAGAAATAATCGCTTGTTGCTCCTCTTGGTATGCATTTCCTCATTAATTGATCGGGGCACATCTTGTAAAGGAATGGATCATCCCAATAGTATTGTTTAACCATGTGGAAGAACTTTCTCCTTTGTTGATATGTCATACTCACTTTGGTACTACTTTGCTTGCAAGGAAATTTACAATATCAAAGAAACCATGGTGCGGATGCATTTGATGCTCTGCATTGCTTATAGCAAATGCGATTTCATGTTTTGCATTGATTGTGATTGCCAATAGTTTCTCATCCGGAAAGCTCTCCTTGATTTCTTCTCTGGTGTACCAAGTGATTCTCCTTCAATCCTTGATAAATGGTCCGCTACTTGATTTTCTACTCCTTTCTTGTCTCTAATTTCTAGATCAAATTCTTGTAGGAGTAAAATCCACCTTATCACCCTTGGCTTTGCATCCTTCTTTGAAATTAGATACTTAATGGCAGAGTGATCGATGTAGACAATAATTTTAGTGCCAACTAAGTATGATCCGAATTTTTCAAATGCAAAGACCACAACTAATAATTCCTTTTTCGTGGTTGTGTAGTTCACTTGAGCTTCAATTAATGTCTTGCTAGCATAATATATGGAATGAAAGACCTTATCATACCTTTGCCCTAGGATTGCTCCTACTGCAAAGTCACTAGCATCACACATTAATTCAAAAGGCTTACTCCAACTGAGTTACTATAATTAGTCTTTGTCACCAATGCCTTTTAAGCTTGTCAAAAGCTTCTATACAAAAGTTATCAAAGATAAATTCTACATCATGTTGCGAAGCATACATAATGGTTTTGAGATTTTTGAAAAATCTTTGATAAACCTTCTATAGAAACCAAAGCATGGCCTAAGAAGCTCCTGATACCTTTAATTGTATTGGGTGGTGGTAGATTCTCAATGACATCAACTTTAGCTTTGTCTACCTCTAGACCTTTCTTTGAAATCCTATGTCCTAGCACTATGCCTTCTTGTACCATGAAATGGCACTTTTCCCAGTTTAAAACTAAATTTGTTTCTTCACATCTCTTGAGAATTTGTTCCAAGTTTGTTAAACAAACTTGAAATGTTTCTCCAAAGATAGAGAAATCATCCATGAATACTTCCATTGATTGCTCAATGAAATCTGAGAATATAGACATCATGCATCTTTGGAATGTAGCAGGTGCATTACATAAGCCAAATGGCATTCTCCTAAAAGCAAAAGTACCATAAGGGCATGTAAAGGTAGTTTTGTGTTGATCCTTAGGCTCAATGGCTATTTGATTATAGCCTGAGTAGCCATCTAGGAAACAATAAAATTCTTTCCCTGCTAATCTATCTAGCATTTGGTCTATGAATGGTAAAGGAAAGTGATCCTTTTTGGTAGCTTTGTTGAGTTTTCTGTAATCCATACAGATTCTCCACCCGTGACAATTCTTGTTGGTATCAACTCATTCTTTTCATTGGCTATCACCGTCACACCCCCTTTCTTTGGTACACATTGGACAGGGCTTACCCAAGCACTTTTTTGATATGGGGTATATGATTCCAAGCATCTAGCCACTTAATTATTTCCTTTTTCACAACCTCTTTCATGATAGGATTTAGTCTTCTTTGACTCTCTATGTCTTGTTTTTGGAATTTTCTTCCAAAATGACTGCAATGCATGCATATAGAAGGACTAATTCCTTTGATATCCGCCATTTTCCAACCTATAGCTTTGGTATGCTTCTTGAGAGTACTAATGAGATCACTCTCTGTTTTGATGTTAAATCGAAGCAATGATAACAGTAAAGTCTCATCCTGTTCCTAAGAATGCATACTTAAGGTGTTCAGCGATATCTTCAATTCTAACTTAGGAGGTTGTTCTATTGAGGGTAAATTCTTCTTGAGAGTTGGATCCTCAAGATTGAGTGGTTCATAAGTCCTAGCCCATACTTCTTTACAAGAGTTTTCTATTGGCAGATTTTCCTTTTCTAGTATTTCATCATCTAGCAATGCAATTTGCATCTAATGCATCTGCATTGGCTAAGTGATCATACCGCTTGTAAAATTGTTTTTCTACCAATTGATCTAGAGAGAATAAGGATGAACACTCTTTCCGTATCCTCTGCAGGATACTTCATAGCATTCATTACATTGAATTTTATCTCTTGATCATTCACTCTCATAGTGAGTTCACCTTTCGCACATCAATTATGGTTTTACCGGTTGCTAAAAATGGTCTACCTAGGATAATAGGCACTTCCTTATCTGCATCAAAGTCAAGGATAACAAAATCTACAGGAAATACAAATTTGTCTACCTTAACTAGGATGTCTTCTATGATACCTTCAGGATAGGCTATTGATCTATCTCGCTAATTGAAGTGTCACGTTGGTTGGTTTTGCATTTCCTATTTCTAATTGGTCAAAAATAGATTTAGGCATCAAGTTAATGCTTGCACCTAAATCACATAAGCTTTTTTACGATTATAGGATTTTCCTATAGAAAATGGAATTGTAAAACTACTGGATCCTTCAATTTCCTAGGGATCTTATTTTGCATAAGCAAACTACAATCTTCTGTCATGGCAATCTGTTTCAAACTCACTAATCTTCTTCTCTTAGTAAGCACATCCTTCATAAATTTTGCATAATTTGGTATTTGTTGGAGGCTTCTACTAAGGGAACATTGATGTGTAATTGTTTTAGTACCTCTAGAATTTTTAAACCGCTTCTCCTCATGTGCTTTTTTAGGTCTACGAGGATAAGGAGGAGGAGGGTATTCAGTACTATCTTAGGTAGTGGACTTTGAACTTCTTGTGATGCAGGAGCACTAGATGCTTTGCATTGGTTTCTTTTGATTTTTGGTTTTTCTCCTTTTCTACACTTTCCTTCTCGAGTTAACTCTACCAAATCCTTACCACTTCTCAATGAAATAGCCTTAACTTGCTCTTTTCCTTTGGTTTGAGAAGGTGTAGCTTCTGTATTTGAAGGTAAGGCACCTTGTGGCCTTTGATACAGAGAGGTGTGGCTAATTGACCAACTTGATTCTCTAAGTTCTTGATGGAAGCATCTTGGGTTTGTCTAGCAGTTCTAGATTCACCTATGAATGCTTTGAGCATGGTTTCTAGAGAATTCTCGGTGGTAGGTTGAGAGTTTCTTTGGTTATTTTGAGTGGGAATCTGGTGGGTTGGTTTGTGTAGTTGGAGCAGTTCTAGATGCAGGTGCACTATTGTTGTTCCATCTAAAATTTGGGTGATCTTTCCAACCAGGATTATGAGTGTTGGAATAAGGGTTGTTATTCCTATTATAACCTACATAATTTCTGAGAGATAGGGTTGCTAGAACACTCCTCATACAAGTGACCTCCTCCACAAGTACACACAACTAGGTGTGCCTGGAAGTACTTGTTTCTATCTGCTGAATAAAGATCTTTGTCTGCGGTGATGCAAGTGCATTAGATGCGATAGCATTGCGAGAAGTGAAGTTTTTCATCAAATTAGCTAGAGTGGCTACTTGAGCGGATAGAGGCGAGATATATCATTGATTTCATGCACCCTCGATGGTTTCTTTTGGGCACTTACCCTCTCGAGAGAGGCCAACTAGAGCTATTAGTCGCTATTCTATCAATTAATTCACATGCTTCATTGTATGCCATTTAATAACACTCCACCGGATGATGCATCAAGCATTATACGGTTTGAGGTTCTAAACCATTATAAAATGTTTCCATTTGAATAATAATGAGTAAACCATGATGAGGACATTTTCTTAAAAGTTCCTTCCATCTTTCCCATGCTTCAAATAAAGACTCAAACTCTTTTTGTCTAAAAGATGTAATATCATTTCTTAACTGGCATTTTTGATAGGTGGGAAATATTTTCCTAAAAACTTTTGACCATTTCATTCCATGAATGAATAGAGTTAGGCTCTAAAGAATTTAGCCAAGCCTTGGCTCTATCTCTCAAAGAATATGGAAATAACCTTAATCTAAATGCATTTTCACTAACACCGAGGTAAAATAAAATTACTACATAGTTCTAGAAATTGCCTTAAATGCAAATGAGGATCTTCATGAGGAGATCCTCCAAATTGACCAATAGTTTGAAGCATTTGAAACATCATAGGTTTAAATTCAAAATGCATGGCATCAATATGAGGTCCATTTATGCTAGTTTGCATGTTTTGATGATCAAACCGAGCATAATCCCTCATAGGTCTATCTCTATCATTAATCATACCTATGTGATCCATGTGGATGAGATTTTCTCTATGAACTTCTTCTTGAAGAGCATGTTGTGATCCGAGGCCTCCTCTCACCGAGTGTGGCCTTGAGCTTTGTTCTTCACCGAAAGACATGTTCTTTGGCTTGTTGATTCTGTTTTTGGAGTCTTAGCAATCTCACGAATTTTCTTTCTATTTCTAAATCTAAACTATATTCGAGAGTTCATTTTTCAGTTCTGTACATATACTAAGTACCATGTCTTGTGGTTGTGAGTAAACTAAAAACCAGAATTTATATACAACACTAAATTACTTAATATCGAATTTTAAAAGAATTTACTTCAATCCTGCAACAACGGCATAAAAACTTGGTGTGTGGAATATGCCACATACACTTGAGTGCAAGTATACCTTTGTCCAAAAACAAGTAGTAAAAGATCGAACCCACAGAGATTGAAAAACTCACTTTTAAATGATATAAAGTAATATAGTGTAAAGTCACTAAGTAATAAAATAATTTTGGATTTTGGTTGATGATCACAACTAAGTTAGAAAACTAAAAAGAATGTTGATAGTGTAAAAGAGAAAAGCTAGTTGGAATGTCTTCATCAAGTAATTTACTTAAAAGAGTATGATGCGGTATGTGATGCGTTGCCTTTGAATCTTTGTTGCATTAGCTATGTGCCTTTCGGTCACTTTCTTGAGTTTCATTACCAGCTCTTATGATCCTTGTTCTATGCAAGAAAGAAAGGGGTGTCGAGTGCCAATCTTGCCTCCTAACAAGTATCACTTTGCTTAAGTGAATTCACTCTTGTATTTTAAGTACCCACAATTATCCTATGGACTATACTATCCTATGTCTAGGACTTAGCATGGTTTTCACAAAGTTTTCTTTATGTAAAACACTCACCCATATTAGTTCTTGAGTTCTTAATTGTAAGCCATGTCCGGTCATTTACAATTCATACTTATTCTAAGTGATCAAGTTTAAAATAAGTAATAAAAATATTATCAAGCAAGAACTAAAGTACAAACATACATACATGCAACATACTTACTTAAAAGCTCATTAAATGATTAGAACATTCCAACTAAGAAAGGTTTAGCTAACAAGAGACATTGCAAGATATATATAAACTGAATAGACCATGTTTATATATATAGAAATCACTAAAGAGAAACAACAAGAGTAAAGTTACAAATGTTGAAAACCTTTATATGAAGTCTTCTAGCAATGCACTAGCATTACTCCTTAGCACTATACAAACACTATGAAAATGAGTAAAGGAGGATTTGTCAATTCCTTCCTCTTCCTCTAAAAATATAAAAACTAACTATGTATATTGAAATTTTGATCTAACTTATGGATTGTGATATATTTCCAAATGAAGATGTGAGGTCCTTTTATAGCCTTCAAGTGAGGTGCTTCCTTCCTTCATGTTGAAGTCATCTTGAGTGGATGATAGCTGTGTAGTTGCTTTCAGAGGTTTATCCATGTTGCAATCTTTGACTTAATCATATAGGGTGGTTCCATGGTGTTAGAACAAGTGTCCCTATGTTGATGACTCTTCAAAGCTATGCCTATAGCTATGTGTGAATGGTAGGCGCCTACTATACATTGTTGGATGGCATCAGGGAAGCAAGTAGGAGGTCATCACATTGCATGTGGATGCATATGAAACAGTGCTTATTCACCAAGTTGCGCAGAATTGATGCGAGGATCAGTCACGGAGAGCATTGATGCGATAAAGATTGAGACTGCAGAGCTGAACAAAACATCAAACATACCACAATATATCCAAAATGGCCTATAACTAACTATATTCATTCAAATCACTCAAGATATCATATATCACACTAAATACTATATAAACTCTTTATTATTACTTGAAAGAGAGCAAATACTAAGTTTAAACATATGAAATACTCTATATAAAATAGAGTTATCAGGCATGCATACTTACTAGAAGAACGCTTCACAGAGAGTTAACATTGGTTAAAACATGATAAAAAAAATTTGATGAACTGTTTCAGTCTTTTATCATGGAATGGATGAGATGCAATGCTTTTTTTTGACGGAAATACAGATGAGCTATTGATGTGAAAAACTGAGGGCCTTGGAACACCTTGAGTTTGCAAATGAGTGAGGGTAAACTTTTCCAAAAAAGAAAGATTATTTTGCAAGAACATCTCGTCTCTCATCACAACATTTTTGTTGTATTCAATGCATGGATGAAAACATTATGATGTATACATGATGAAAATGAAATGCATGAAAGCATGTTCACTTGAAAAATGTGATTATTCTAAAAGTTTTTTCTTTTTGATGTTTTCTTTTTATGCAAGACGAAATATGAAATGCCAATGCATTTTTGGATGATGAATGATGCAAGAATGATGCTTCTTTTCAAAATGATTTTTATAGAGGAAAGACAATATATGAAATGCCGATGCCCCCTTTTCTTTTGAATGATGAAAGATGCGGGAATAATGCTTTTTTTTTCTAAATGATGATTTTTTAGAGGCAAGGCAAAGTATGAAATGCCAATGCCCCTTCCCTTTTTTGAAAGATGCATGTATGGAGGAATGATGTATTTGAACTAAAGTGATGAGGTTAATGAAATGATGCATGAATGCTACATTTTGAATAAATTTGATGATGATTTTTGTTCATGATGATGAATGAAATGCTTTCTTGTTTTCATTTTTTTTTTGTGCAATGAAATGCATGATACTCACAATGATTTTTTTTTAAAAAAAATGCATGGAAAGACATGATTTTTTTTATTGAATGGAATTGCATGCAAAATGAGAGGTTAATGTACTATTTTTTTCATGATGTGTGAAAAAGGAAAATAATGCATGAGACGCGCCCCTAATAAGACACGATTTTTTGGATCTTTCGAGAAAATTAGGGGAAAAAGCCTTAGTGAATGGAAACGCACACGTGCGGAGAATGCACTCCTGACAAACCTTAATAAGATAGAGAAAAATGCATGTATGAATTTTATCAAGTTTTTGTTTTATGCAATGCAAATGATGTCTTTATATGAAAATGACGGCGATAATGCGACTTGACATGCATGTGAAAAATAAGATGAAAACATTTTTCGAGTTTGGTGACTGAAATTTTGGGAACATCACCTAATATAGCCCGGTAAAAGAAAAGACTATGATGATTTTTTTGAAAGTTTTGCTTTTTGCCCTTTTTTTTTGAAAATTTTGTTTTATGTAATGCAAGAATGTATGCAAATGATGATGATGCTCTATGTGCATGCAGGATAAATGAAAGAGTTTTTATTGGCAATGATTCAAGTTTTTTTTTTTGGAAAATGCGGGCGACGTTATTTCATATGGACCAATAAGAGAAAGGCTACAACGGTAACTCTTTTCCTCCTTTTTTGAAAATAAAGTGGGCCATATGTCACTTCATGCGGACCCGGCAAAAAGAAAGGCTACGACGGCAACTCTTTCTTTCTTTTTTTTTCTTTTTTTTTTTTTTTGAAAATCTTCTTCTTTTTTTTTCTTTTAGGAAAGACATGCCTAAACTACAATGCAACATACAATTTGTATGCCCTTGTGTCCTACAAAAGATGGGGGAACCTAGGCTCTAAGGCAACTCAAAAGGGATCCTCCCATGTAGTTCTAAACACTTCCTCACAATGGCTACCAGAGCTAAATCTCTCTCATTATAACACCCACAACGATGGAATGCCATCTGGTGTGAGGTACCATAAAAGAGCATACTCTGGCCGAAACTTTCGTGAGAGTCAGAAGGACAACGGTCCAATTGCCAGTCACTACTCATTTCCACTCTCCTAAGTGTTGTCAGACCTTGGGTTTTAGGCCCCTCTCAAAGCACATAATCGTAAGGGTGTGAGTGTGTGTGGCAAGGACATACCACTTAAAGCTACCCAACACATATCACCCCACCTGCAAATGAAAGCCCAGAACAATCCAGACAAAAAGCTAGCAATAACATGTTGTCTACCCTAGGGTTTAATATCAAATAAGCTAGCCTAGGGTTTCAACAACAATCAAGTGCATTGCTTACCTCAAGAAAGGGAGCCAAGAAGAGGGGAGAAATGCATGAGCTTACCTTGAAGAAAGGGAGCAAAGAAGAGGGGAACATGATTGGAAGAATGCATGGGCGTAAGCAATAAAAGAAAAGGAGTAGAAGAGGAGATAGGGAACAAACATAGAAGAAGACAAATACATATGCCTACAATCAATGATAAGAAAGAAAGGAAAAAAGAATGAAGGCAAACAAGGTATTAGTCAAATCAACAATACATTAAACCACACATAAGTCCCTGAGGGATCTTTCTTCGTTTACAACTTTTTAAAACAATGAAGTCGCCACCAATACTTTTTTATAAGGAAAATTTTGAAGAAAACCTTTTTGGAGAGCGAATGGTCTTTTGAAAACTAGAGATATAGGTTCGGGGGTCGATTACGTGTGAGGTGAAGTGACTAATTTGCACAAGAAAGGGGGGGATTGAATTGTGCTATCTTTTTAATTTTTAATTCCTGCAACCTTCTGTATGGTTTCTCAAGATAACTTGGATATCAGAAGGTTGAATGTTAGTTGCACAAACAACAAGCAAATGTGACAGTAGTGAAAGATAATTAACTTTGATGATTTTAGATGTCTTTTCTTTTCACAAAGAGTGTAGTTTTCAAAAGATGATCAAAGTTGAGCTTATTTAAAATTAAGATTTTGACTTCAGAAGGTTGGTTTATTTTGTAAGGCCAAGAATTTTGCTATGAAACTTATTCCCTGTTCTTTAACACACTTGATTGAAAACTTGTTAAATCACAAGAAGATTAGAAAGCTTAACTCATTACTTAAGTTTGTATCATCAAAACATGGAAAGAGATTTTTATTTCTACATGAGGAAGGTACTAGCACCGCACACGTCCTTTCTACCGAAAGGGAACCTCTAACTAAATGTGTGGTTTTAACGTTCGATTTGAAAAATACCTAGATTTGCCTATTTATTCCTTGTTTGAAGATGAATGGGAAAACTTAATGAAAATTTTATTTTTGGCGCTTGACGAGAATTAGCCTCTCGCTCCTACGTATCTCCCGATGCGATGGAGAATTCAAAGCTACGTAGTTCTTGTTTGTCCTGAAAAAGGTTTTTGTTTTTTAATCTTTTTTAGAGTTTTTCGCAAAGGGGTTGAGTGTTCGCGGTGACCAAACAACAACGGTTTAGAGTGGCCGCACTACTAACTCTTTTTGAAAATGGGATCATCACTAACAATCAAACGGCAACGACGCGAGTGACTATTGATGACAATCGGTTTTTATTTTGATTATTGAAAAGGTTTTCGCAATTGAAGGGAGTGTTTGTGAAGACCAAACAACAACAGCGGTTTAGAGTGGCGCGCACTACTAACTCCCACGGAATGAAATCATCACCCACAATCAAGCGGCAGCGGCGCGAGTGATCATCAATGACAATTAGTTTTGATTTTGATGTTTTTAAGATTCGTTTTTTAAAAGTGTTTCGTTGGTTTGATTTGGAGAATATATTTTGATAACTTGAAAAAGAGTTCGCAATTGGATTAAGCGTTCGCGATGACCAAACAACAACGGTTTAGAGTAGCCATACTACTAACTCTTTTGAAAATGAAATTATCATTAACAACCAAACGGCAACGGCGCGAGTGATCATTAATGATAACTCTTGATAGCGTTCATGACAATCAAACAAGCCAAGGCTTTGGGTGATAGTCACTAATAACTTGCATTAATTGGAAAAGAGTTTGAAAAATTTTGGGGAAAAGGGTGAAGTTATTATCAATGATTGGTTACAAACTTCAAACGCATTCAATAATCAAATAATCATGCATATGTCAAACATCAACTAAGACTAAACATGTCGATACAATCAAAGATTCAATTGTCAAGGATGCAAGGTGAATTTCTCAAAACAAATGCGTGTGTGTGAGGTGGAGTGCATTTACCCTAATGACTCTATGCTACAACAAGCAAGTAGGCTTACGTCTTCATTAGGAGGTCATACACATGGAGTGAATGGCACACAATTAAATCAAGACAATTCAAGTAGCATCAAAACAAGTGAACAATTGATCATAGGCATAGAATGATCTTAATTAAATTAATGACATGGCATAAATGAATGCATGAACATTTGGTCATTGAATGCAAGACATAATATTATGAGTGCATGAACATTTAGGAATGAATTCAAGACGTAACACTATTGAATGCATGACATACTTGGTTATGAATGCATGAATTGCATACAAAGATGCATAAACATGTGAGAGAATAAAAGAATGCAAGATGCATAAGCATGCAAGAATGCATGAACATGTGAGCATATGGGAGTATGCAAGTATTAGTGTGCAAGCATGAGAGTGTGTCGCATGGATGATGCAAATAAATGAAATGCAAAGTTTGAAAATGTTTTGGTAAGAAGTGGTAAAAAGTTAGAGTAAGAATGTGGTGAAAATGTTTGAGTAAAAGGTAAATAAAAAGCAAAAATGTTTTTTATGTTTTTTTTTTGGTACAAAGTTAATGAAGTGGTAAAGTACAATAGTAAAATGTTTTAATGAAATGAGGTAAAAATGTTTGATGAAATGCTTTGGTAAAAAGTTAATGAAATGGTAAAAGTAAAGTGGTAAAAAGTGGACAAACACAATGACACAATTTATATTTACACAAACACAATCAAATGACACTTTCCAAGCAAACAAGATGGCAAAAACATGGGCTAATGGCCAAATGCTATGCAAGCCATCATTATCATTTTATTTCATGCAAATCTTGACAATTAACACATAGAACAACACAAGATAAAAAGACCTAAATTATCATGTGTATCCCTAAGGTAAAACATCAAATAAATCATGCATACTCACACAAGAATCAAAGATTGCAAGAGAGGAATATGAACCCAAATTTTGATGTTAAAACCTAGGAACATACATACCCTAAATCAACTATTATTTATCCCCAAATCATGAAATAAACAAAAGCATTCAAGAACCCTAAACCTAGGCCCATGGTTGGTGTGTGGAATATGCCACATACACTTGAGTGCAAGTATACACTGTCCAAAAACAAGTAGTAAAAAGATCGAACCCACAGAGATTGAAAAACTCACTTTTAAATGATATAAAGTAATAAAGTGTAAAGTCACAAAGTAATAAAATATATTTTGGATTTTGTTTGATGATCACAACTAAGTTAGAAAACTAAGAAAGAATGTTGATAGTGTAAAAGAGAAAAGCTAGTTGGAATGTCTTCATCAAGTAATTTACTTAAAAGTGTATGATGCGATTATGTGATGCATTTGTACTGAATCTTTGTTGCATTAGCTATGTGCCTTTCGGTCACTTTCTTGAGTTTCATTACCACTCTTATGATCCTTGTTCTATGCGGTAAAGAAAGGGGTGTCGAGTGCCAATCTTGCCTCCTAACAAGTATCACTTTGCTTAAGTGAATTCACTCTTGTATTTTAAGTACCCACAATTATCCTATGGACTATACTATCCTATGTCTAGGACTTAGCATGGTTTTCACAAAGTTTTCTTTATGTAAAACACTCACCCATATTAGTTCTTGAGTTCTTAATTGTAAGCCATGTCGGTCATTTACAATTCATACTTATTCTAAGTGATCAAGTTTAAAATAAGTAATAAAAATATTATCAAGCAAGAACTAAAGTACAAACATACATACATGCAACATACTTACTTAAAAGCTCATTAAATGATTAGAACATTCCAACTAAGAAAGGTTTAGCTAACAAGAGACATTGCAAGATATATATAAAACTGAATAGACCATGTTTATATATATAGAAATCACTAAAGAGAAACAACAAGAGTAAAGTTACAAATGTTGAAAACCTTTATATGAAGTCTTCTAGCAATGCACTAGCATTACTCCTTAGCACTATACAAACACTATGAAAATGAGTAAAGGAGGATTTGTCAATTCCTTCCTCTTCCTCTAAAAATATAAAAACTAACTATGTATATTGAAATTTTGATCTAACTTATGGATTGTGATATATTTCCAAATGAAGATGTGAGGTCCTTTTATAGCCTTCAAGTGAGGTGCTTCCTTCCTTCATGTTGAAGTCATCTTGAGTGGATGATAGCTGTAGTTGCTTTCAGAGGTTTATCCATGTTGCAATCTTTGACTTAATCATATAGGGTGGTTCCATGGTGTTAGAACAAGTGTCCCTATGTTGATGACTCTTCAAAGCTATGCCTATAGCTATGTGTGAATGGTAGGCGCCTACTATACATTGTTGGATGGCATCAGGGAAGCAAGTAGGAGGTCATCACATTGCATGTGGATGCATATGAAACAGGCTGCTTATTCACCAAGTTGCGCAGAATTGATGCAGGATCGGTCGCAGAGCATTGATGCAGATAAAGATTGAGGCGCACCGAACAAAAACATCAAACATACCACAATATATCCAAAATGGCCTATAACTAACTATAACCATTCAAATCACTCAAGTTAGTATATATCACATAAAATACTATATAAACTCTTTATTATTACTTGAAAGAGAGCAAATACTAAGTTTAAACATATGAAATACTCTATATAAAATAGAGTTATCACACCCCCAAACTTAAACCATTGCTTGTCCGCAAGTAATGACAAAGACAAACTATTAAAAACTATAATTCTAGAAGATAGATCAGTTTGATTTGGATTTTCATGAGGAGCTCCCTATGAACTTCATTTATCAACAATTTTTCTTGTGCCTTTATTTCTTCAAAACCACCAAAGTTATTTCAAACTCTTTTGTGTGTGTGTGAACCCACTGAGTTGAGATTGGTTCCAAGACTAAGTGAAAAAATTTCCTCCTAGCCTTTGAAAGGATTGGTTCATCTTTGGTCACACCAAAATATTTTTCAAAAGAAAGTTTAGACTCACAAAATTTTCTCAAGTGTTGGGGAGTTCTAAAATCAAAGGACTTGATTGAATCTTTCAAAGCTTTTGAGCCAATGCAATTTTCTATTTTTTTGTGTGGATCTTTTTGTGCAAATGCAATACTTCTTTGAAGTGTTTTGTGCATTGATTTTTTTTTCTGCATTTTGTTTTTTCTTCAGTGCAGTTTACATTGATGCAACAGACCGATAATGCTTTTCTTTTTCTAGCTCATACTACCTTCCTCACCGACCTCCGGATGCAAATGCACTTTGGCACAGTCTTTGACCTCCGAGATGCATATATTTTTCTTTGCACTTTGCATTGAGTTCGATTTATTGAACTATCCTCCAGATACATTTATTCTGCATGGCACGCAGTCTTTGACCTCCAGATGCATTCATGTACTTAAACACGTGTATAGTTTCAAAAGATTCGAGGATATGGCTTGTCCACATTTTTGTTTTCTTTTTCTACATTGTTTACTCTTATACTTTTGAAATTCAGCCTTTGTTTTTCATAAAACACCCCCAAACTTAATTCTTTAAGCTCTTCTTTCTTTTTAGTAAAGCTTTGTTTTGACCTAAGCTTACCAAAAATTCCCCTTGCATCAGATTGATCTTTTAAATAGCAAGGTTCTTTTCACAAACTCAGTTTTGAAGTGTTTGAAGTGAAAATAATTTTGGTTTTTTCTGAGAAATAAGGCTTCTTTTTCATCATTGCAATTCCATCCATAGGGCTTTCACCATATTTTTGAAAAACTGATCTTTTCTACTAAAATATTTAGATACTACTTTGTTAAGTACATCTAATATTTAAACAACTAAAAACTATTTAAAACATATATATTTACTATCTAAAACATTTAATTTAAACACACAACATATTAGATAGAAACAAACATAATTAAACATAACATGCAAATCCCCCCCCAAACTTAAGGGGTTGCAGTGCCCTCACCGCAATTTGTTCAAAGCAGACAAATCATTTGTTCAAAAATAGGGAAAGGGATTAGTACAACTAGGAAATAGTTTAAAGCAGAATTAACACAAGTTATAGCGGTTTATGTGAAGACTTGTAAATTGATACTCATTTCTTGGCTCCACTCCTAATTCGGTGCTTTGCTGGATGGAGGAGTGTGCTTCACCTTTCTGCTTCTTCTCCTTGGGCTTGCTTGGTGTTGCTTCAGCAGGTGCGGATGCACCTCCTACTTACAGTGTAGCTGCGGGAACTTGTTCAGAATCGATGCAGTGCATCAGTCTTGACTGCATCAGACTTCTTCCTTTTTGGTGTTAATTTTGCCTGCCTTCCTGCAGGTTGCTTGAAGAACTTTTGAGTATTGTGCAGAGCTTCCCTCTTCTGCTTTGCCATTTCTTCCAGAACCATTTTGATTGTTGCCTCATCATGCACAGTTGTTGCCTGTTGTGATGCAGCAGCAAGTGATGCAGGAGCATCACTCTGCATCTCAACAGTTTGAGCAATGTGCTCTTTTGCGATGATTCTTCTTCTTTGTTTTGCTTGTCGAGTCCTTCTTCTTCTCTTTCCGCACAAACTCTTTCTCAAGAGCAGAAACAACATTTGAAATAATATTGCTTGGGTTAGAAGGTCTTTGCATGTTCTGTTGGCATAACAGGGGGTTTGTTACGAGATTGGTTCTCTTCGTGTGAGTTGTTTCTTGTGTTTCTTTTCTTGGAGAGGGTGGTGGAGGGGTTGTTTGTGGTAGTGATTGTGATAGGAATTTGGTGGATCATTGAGGGAGGGTAATGGTGATTTTGGAATGGAGGAGGATTCTTGGTTTGGTGAGATGATGGGTGATTTGGTTCTTGGTGAAGTGATAGGTGTTTCGGTTGGGTTGATGCGAAGTTTGTTTGGCATATTTCGCGCTAGCAATCTCCTCTAAGATCACACCTCTAGCTTGTTCCTCTTCTTCTTCATCAATTTCTTCATCACTTTCTTCCTCCTCTTCTTCTTCTAAATCCTTATCCATTTCTTTCAATTCCTCACTCTCTCGGCAGATTCGTAATCATACAATTCTTCAACTACAGAGTTCTACCACAACCTTCTTACGCACTTTGTATTGTTTCCTAGTCACTTTCTTCTTAGTGCTAGGTTCTCCTACCTTCTCCTTTCCTTTCCTTCTTCTTCAACTTCTTTCTCTTCTTCTTCTTCACCTTCAGATCTCAATACCCAACTAGGAAATTGTGGGCATTCATTTTGGCCCACAAGATCAAAGATCTTGTCAAAGACCAATGAAGCGGTCATGTTGATCATTCCGAAATTTCAGATCGCCTCTCGCTTACGCATGTAATGCTCTTGCATTGCAAAGTGTGCGGGCCTCTTACATTTCTCAACTTTTCCTTCACTTCAAAGACTTAGATTACTGTGGGGAAACTTTCTTTGTTCATTAGCAAGCAATAGGGACTCCTTCTTTCATGCATAATTCAGGTTATAAGACAAGGAAAAACAGAAATCCCTTTGATTTTGTTGAGCATGCAAGAATTTCCCTAGCTATCAATCGCCTATGTCTACATGTCCTCGAGAGAGAATTGTATCTAACAAGATCAATCTCTCTTTGGTCATAGCATATGTATGTGATGTAGGCAAAATTGAATTAGCTATGAGCAGATGCCAATTACCTAATGCATTTACCAAATAGTTACTTCTAAGCTTAATCTCATTAGGTGTGAATTTTTCCCAAGCAGACCACAGTATAGCAATCCTACTCCTTATTTCTTCCATTTCTTTTTTAAAGGCATTTGCCACTCTATTTTCAAATTCATTCCCATTATATTTCAAAGATATAATGTTCATTCAATTTCTTGGCATGGAAGTGTACAAGTTTACCTCTCACCATGGAAGTGTAGGAATGTTCTCGCTCCTTCTTGTGGTGTGATGCAAAGATAGAATTCTCTCACTATGTCTTCAATATAGCCTCCTCTTGGTAAAGCACGAAGTGGTCCCAATTGAGATTGGCCCTGTTGACATGAATGATGGGCTTGCCTTCTTCAAATCATACCTCTCTCGGGCATTAGATGCATGTTCCACGGATGAACATTGTCATCGATTCGATTGATGATTCTTTGGCTTTCCCTTTCCTTGATGATGATGATCCCGCATGCATGGCTTTCTTCTCTTTTTGTGGAGTTTTGGCACGCTTTGTTCGATGTTTTCTGTCTTTGATTGTTTCTTCACCATTGTGATTGCTATGAATTTCTAGGTTTTGATTGCTTGTGTGATTGAGAAAAAATTGGATTGAGAATGGGAAGGGTGGTTTGTGTTTCAGATGAGAGAATTTGTGAGAGTTTGCGAATGAAGGGTAACAGTAATAATGAAGGCTTTATGTTTCGGGAAGAGGGAAGTTAGTGGAGTTATTAGGTAGCCGTTAGCATTGCGTGCTACGCATGCATCTTGCCAAGTGTCTTGCTTTGGCTACCAATGTGTCATTAATCTTACTTATCCCCCCTTTGATCTTCCTGAAGCCTTGTGATTCACACTTAACCAATTTTCTTCAAGTTTATAATTTTCTGATGCAGGGCACATTTTTCTTCAATGCAGGTGCACTTGATGCAGCTGCATTAGTTTCCTGCATTTCTGCAAAACAACTAAAAACATAAAATTGCACAAAAATAATTAAAAACAATGGGTTGCCTCCCATTAAGCGCTTGTTTTAAGAGTCTTGTCAGCCTGACTACCTCTTTTCACTTAGAGATTTTGCAAATGAGTGGTGGTTTTGTCTTTCACCATATGTTCACCATAGTACATTTTAACTCTCTGACCATTCACCTTGAAGACAGTATTTGAGGATTTATCAAATAAGTCTACTGCTCCATGTGGATAAACTTTTATCAATTTAAATGGTCCTGACCACCTTGACCTTAGTTTTCCAGGAAATAGCTTCAACCTAGAGTTGTATAGCAGAACTAGTCCTCCTTCTTTCAATTCTCTTCTGAGAATTTTCTTGTCATGCCATTTCTTAGTCTTAGCTTTGTAGATTTCAGCATTCTCATAAGAGGTTTGCCTAATTTCTTCTAACTCATCAAGCTCTAACATTCTCTTTTTACCGCCTTGTTCAAATTGAAATTGAGCTTTTGATAGCCCAATAAGATTTGTTTTCCAATTCTACAATGTAAATGGCATGCTTTTCCATAGACTAATTTGTAAGAGGACATTCCTAAGGGTGTTTTGAATCTTTGTTCTATATGCCCATAAAGCATCATCCAAATGTAAAGACCAATCTTTCCTATTTGGACTTACCATTTTTTCTAGCATTCTCTTAATTTCCTATTGGATAATTGCGCTTGTCCACTAGTTTGAGGATGGTAGGTGTAGCTATCTTATGCTTAACTCCATACTTAGCTAGAAGGTTTTCTATGATCTTATTGCAAAAGTGTGAACCTTCATCATTAATGATAGCTCTAGGAGTTCCAAATCTAGTGAATATATTTCTTTGCAGAAACTTACTCACTGACTTAGCATCATTATTAGGTAATGCTACTGCCTCTACCCATTTGGACACATAATCAACAGCTACTAAGATATATAAATTGCCAAGAGAGGGTGGAAAAGGTCCCATGAAATCCATGCCCCAAACATCAAATAATTCAATTTCTAAAATATTTGTTCTAGGCATTTCATGCTTATCAGAAATATTTCCTGCTCTTTGACATTTATCACAGTATTTGACCAATAAATATGAATCTTTAAATAAAGTAGGCCAAAAATAACCAGATTGTAATACCTTGGCATTGCTTTGTCCTAGTGCTTCCAAAGTGTCCTCCATAAGGTGCGAGAATGGCAATGCAGAAGCACTGCTTGTTGCTCTTCTTCAGGTATGCATTTCCTTATTAATTGATCAGGACACATCTTGTAAAGGAATGGATCATCCCAATAGTATTGTTTAACCATGTGGAAGAACTTTCTCCTTTGTTGATATGTCATACTCACTGGTACTACTTTGCTTGCAAGGAAATTTACAATATCGAGTAAACCATGGTGCGGATGCATTTGATGCTCTCTGCATTGCTTATAGCAAATGCGTTTCATGTTTTGCATTGGTCGTGATTGCCAATAGTTTCTCATCTGGAAAGCTCTCCTTGATTTCTTCTCCTTGTGTACCAAGTGATTCTCCTTCAATCCTTGATAAATGGTCTGCTACTTGATTTTCTACTCCTTTCTTGTCTCTAATTTCTAGATCAAATTCTTGTAGGAGTAAAATCCACCTTATCACCTTGGCTTTGCATCCTTCTTTGAAATTAGATACTTAATGGCAGAGTGATCGGTGTAGACAATAATTTTAGTGCCAACTAAGTATGATCGAATTTTTCAAATGCAAAGACCACGGCTAATAATTCTTTTCTCGTATTTGTGTAGTTCACTTGAGCTTCAATTAATGTCTTGCTAGCATAATATATGGAATGAAAGACCTTATCATACCTTTGCCCTAGGATTGCTCCCTACTGCAAAGTCACTAGCATCACACATTAATTCAAAAGGCTTACTCCAACTGGAGTTACTATAATTGGTCTTTGTCACCAATGCCTTTTAAGCTTGTCAAAAGCTTCTATACAAAAGTTATCAAAGATAAATTCTACATCATGTTGCGAGAAGCATACATAATGGTTTTGAGATTTTTGAAAAATCTTTGATAAACCTTCTATAGAAACCAAAGATGGCCTAAGAAGCTCCCGATACCTTTAATTGTATTGGGTGGTGGTAGATTCTCAATGACATCAACTTTAGCTTTGTCTACCTCTAGACCTTTCTTTGAAATCCTATGTCCTAGCACTATGCCTTCTTGTACCATGAAATGGCACTTTTCCCGATTTAAAACTAAATTTGTTTCTTCACATCTCTTGAGAATTTGTTCCAAGTTTGTTAAGCAAACTTGAAATGTTTCTCCAAAGATAGAGAAATCATCCATGAATACTTCCATTGATTGCTCAATGAAATGCGAGAATATAGACATCATGCATCTTTGGAATGTAGCGGGTGCATTACATAAGCCAAATGGCATTCTCCTAAAAGCAAAAGTACCATAAGGGCATGTAAAGGTGGTTTTGTGTTGATCCTTAGGCTCAATGGCTATTTGATTATAGCACGAGTAGCCATCTAGGAAACAATAAAATTCTTTCCCGCTAATCTATCTAGCATTTGGTCTATGAATGGTAAAGGAAAGTGATCCTTTTTGTAGCTTTGTTGAGTTTTACGTAATCCATACTGATTCTCCACCCTGTGTGATTCTTGTTGGTATCAACTCATTCTTTTCATTGGCTATCAACTGTCACACCCCTTTCTTAGGTACACATTGGACAGGACTTACCCAAACCAGCATGCGATATAGGGTATATGATTCCAGACATCTAGCCACTTAATTATTTCCTTTTCACAACCTCTTTCATGATAGGATTTAGTCTTCTTTGACTCTCTATCTTTGTTTTTGGAATTTTCTTCCAAAATGACTGCTGTGCATGCATATAGAAGGACTAATTCCTTTGATATCCGCCATTTGCCAACCTATAGCTTTGGTATGCTTCTTGAGAGTACTAATGAGATCACTCTCTCTGTTTTGATGTTAAATCGAAGCAATGATAATGTGTAAAGTCTCATCTGTTCCTAAGAAGGCATACTTAAGGTGTTCAGCGATATCTTCAATTCTAACTTAGGAGGTTGTTCTATTGAGGTAAGTTCTTCTTGAGAATTGGATCCTCAAGATTGAGTGGTTCATAAGTCCTAGCCCATACTTCCTTACAAGAGTTTTCTATTGGCGATTCTCTTTTCTAGTATTTCAAAGATCTAGTAATGCAAAATTTGCATCTAATGCATCTGCATTGGCTAAGTGATCATCTTCGCTTGTAAAATTGTTTTTCTACCAATTGATCTAGAGAGAATAAGGATGAACACTCTTCTGTTTCCTCTGAAGGATACTTCATAGCATTCATTACATTGAATTTGATCTCTTGATCATTCACTCTCATAGTGAGTTCACCTTTACGCACATCAATTATGGTTTTACCGGTTGCTAAAAATGGTCTTCCTAGGATAATAGGCACTTCCTTATTCTGCATCAAAGTCAAGGATAACAAAATCTACAGGAATACAAATTTGTCTACCTTAACTAGGATGTCTTCTATGATACCTTCGGGATAGGCTATTGATCTATCTCGCTAATTGAAGTGTCACGGTGGTTGGTTTTGCATTTCCTATTTCTAATCGGTCAAAAATAGATTTAGGCATCAAGTTGATGCTTGCACCTAAATCACATAAAGCTTTACCAGTATAGGATTTTCCTATAGAAAATGGAATTGTAAAACTACCGGATCCTTCAATTTCCTAGGGATCTTATTTTGCATAAGCAAACTACAATCTTGATCATGGCAACTGTTTCAAACTCACCTAATCTTCTTCTCTTAGTAAGCACATCCTTCATAAATTTTGCATAATTTGGCATTTGTTGGAGGCTTCTACTAAGGAACATTGATGTGTAATTGTTTTAGTACCTCTAGGAATTTACCAAACCGCTTCTCCTCATGTGTGCTTTTTTGGTCTTTGAGGGTAAGGAGGAGGAGGGTATTCAGGTACTATCTTAGGTAGTGGACTTTGAACTTCTTGTGATGCAGAGCACTAGATGCTTCTGCATTGGTTTCTTTTGATTTTTGGCTTTTTCTCCCTTTTCTACACTTTCCTTCTCGATTAACTCTACCAAATCCTTACCACTTCTCAATGAAATAGCCTTAACTTGCTCTTTTCCTTTGGTTTGAGAAGGTGTAGCTTCAGATTTGAAGGTAAGGCACCTTGTGGCCTTTGATACAGAGCTGTGGCTAATTGACCAACTTGATTCTCTAAGTTCTTGATGGAAGCATCTTGGGTTTGTCTAGCAGATTCTAGATTCACCTATGAATGCTTTGAGCATGGTTTCTAGAGAATTATCGGTGGTAGGTTGAGAGGTTCTTTGGTTATTTTGAGTGGGAATCTGGTGGGTTGGTTTGTGTAGTTGGAGCGATTCTAGGTGCGAGTGCATTGTTGTTGTTCCATCTAAAATTTGGGTGATCTTTCCAACCAGGATTATAAGTGTTGGAATAAGGGTTGTTATTCCTATTATAACCTACATAATTTGAGAGATAGGGTTGCTAGAACACTCCTCATACAAGTGACCTCCTCCACAAGTACACACAACTAGGTGTGCTGGAGGTACTTGTTTCTCTTCTTTGCAACTTGATCTTTGTCTGGTGATGCGTTTGCATTAGATGCGATAGCATTGCGTAAGTGAGTTTTTCATCAAATTAGCTAGAGTGGCTACTTGAGCGAGATAGAGGCGAGATATATCATTGATTTCATGCACCACGATGGTTTCTTTTGGGCACTTACCCTCTCGGTAGAGGCCAACTAGAGCTATTAGTCGCTATTCTATCAATTAATTCACATGCTTCATTGTATGATGATTTAATAACACTCCACCGGATGATGCATCAAGCATTATTCTAGTTTGAGGTTCTAAACCATTATAAAATGTTTCCATTTGAATAATAATGAGTAAACCATGATGAGGACATTTTCTCAAAAGTTCCTTCCATCTTTCCCATGCTTCAAATAAAGATTCAAACTCTTTTTGTCTAAAAGATGTAATATCATTTCTTAACTTTGGTATTTTTGATAGGTGGGAAATATTTTCCTAAAAACTTTTCAGCCATTTCATTCCATGAATGAATAGAGTTAGGCTCTAAAGAATTTAGCCAAGCCTTGGCTCTATCTCTCAAAGAATATGGAAATAACCTTAATCTAAATGCATTTTCACTAACACGGGTAAAATAAAATTACTACTGGACTTCTAGAAATTGCCTTAAATGCAAATGAGGATCTTCATGAGGAGATCCTCCAAATTGACCAATAGTTTGAAGCATTTGAAACATCATAGGTTTAAATTCAAAATGCATGGCATCAATATGAGGTGCTGTTTATGCTAGTTTGCATGTTTTGATGATCAAATGAGCATAATCCTCCTCATATAGTCTATCTCTATCATTAATCATACCTATGTGATCCATGTGGATGAGATTTTCTCTATGAACTTCTTCTTGATAGCATCTTTGTGATCCGGGGCCTCCTCTCCTTTGAGTGTGGCCTTGAGCTTTGTTCTTCACCGAAAGACATGTTCTTTGGCTTGTTGATTCTGTTTTTGGAGTCTTAGCAATCTCCGAATTTTCTTTCTATTTCTAAATCTAAACTATATTGCGGAGTTACATTTGCAGTCTCAGTACATATACTAAGTACCATGTAATTGTGGTTGTGAAACTAAAAACGTAATTTATATACAACACTAAATTACTCAATATCGAATTTTAAAAGAATTTACTTCAATCCCCAAACAATGGCGCCAAAAACTTGGTGTGTGGAATATGCCACATACACTTGAGTGCAAGTATACATTGTCCAAAAACAAGTAGTAAAAGATCGAACCCACAGAGATTGAAAAACTCACTTTTAAATGATATAAAGTAATAAAGTGTAAAGTCACAAAGTAATAAAATATATTTTGGATTTTGTTTGATGATCACAACTAAGTTAGAAAACTAAGAAAGAATGTTGATAGTGTAAAAGAGAAAAGCTAGTTGGAATGTCTTCATCAAGTAATTTACTTAAAAGTGTATGATGCGTTATGTGATGCATTTGTGATTGAATCTTTGTTGCATTAGCTATGTGCCTTTCGGTCACTTTCTTGAGTTTCATTACCAGCTCTTATGATCCTTGTTCTATGCAGTAAAGAAAGGGGTGTCAGTGCCAATCTTGCCTCCTAACAAGTATCACTTTGCTTAAGTGAATTCACTCTTGTATTTTAAGTACCCACAATTATCCTATGGACTATACTATCCTATGTCTAGGACTTAGCATGGTTTTCACAAAGTTTTCTTTATGTAAAACACTCACCCATATTAGTTCTTGAGTTCTTAATTGTAAGCCATGTCCGGTCATTTACAATTCATACTTATTCTAAGTGATCAAGTTTAAAATAAGTAATAAAAATATTATCAAGCAAGAACTAAAGTACAAACATACATACATGCAACATACTTACTTAAAAGCTCATTAAATGATTAGAACATTCCAACTAAGAAAGGTTTAGCTAACAAGAGACATTGCAAGATATATATAAACTGAATAGACCATGTTTATATATATAGAAATCACTAAAGAGAAACAACAAGAGTAAAGTTACAAATGTTGAAAACCTTTATATGAAGTCTTCTAGCAATGCACTAGCATTACTCCTTAGCACTATACAAACACTATGAAAATGAGTAAAGGAGGATTTGTCAATTCCTTCCTCTTCCTCTAAAAATATAAAAACTAACTATGTATATTGAAATTTTGATCTAACTTATGGATTGTGATATATTTCCAAATGAAGATGTGAGGTCCTTTTATAGCCTTCAAGTGAGGTGCTTCCTTCCTTCATGTTGAAGTCATCTTGAGTGGATGATAGCTGTAGTTGCTTTCAGAGGTTTATCCATGTTGCAATCTTTGACTTAATCATATAGGGTGGTTCCATGGTGTTAGAACAAGTGTCCCTATGTTGATGACTCTTCAAAGCTATGCCTATAGCTATGTGTGAATGGTAGCGCCTACTATACATTGTTGGATGGCATCGGGAAGCAAGTAGGAGGTCATCACATTGCATGTGGATGCATATGAAACAGTCGCTTATTCACCAAGTTGCGCGAGAATTGATGCGAGGATCGGTCTGCGGGAGCATTGATGCAGACGACGATTGAGGATCAGCTTGAACAAAACATCAAACATACCACAATATATCCAAAATGGCCTATAACTAACTATAACCATTCAAATCACTCAAGTTAGTATATATCACATAAAATACTATATAAACTCTTTATTATTACTTGAAAGAGAGCAAATACTAAGTTTAAACATATGAAATACTCTATATAAAATAGAGTTATCAATGGTCGAATGTTATCAAGCTTGAAATGGATTTCTTATTTTGTGAAAATTATGCAAACAAGAGTGAATATGCAAGGAAATATGAGAAAACACAATAACAACCCCTTCAAAGCCAAGGAGTCACCTCAAACACCCAAACCTCCCTAAGTGTTTGTCATAATGTTTGAGATGGCTCCTCAAAGCAACAACAAGAAGATATGAAGAAGTTGAAGTGAGGAGAAGAGAGTTTATGCAAGAAATTTAAAGATGATGCAAAAGTTCAAGGCTTACCTCAAATCCAAGCTAGGAAATGCAATGAGATGAATAAACTAGAACCCAAATCAACAAGAACCTCCAAGGAACCTCAACTCCAACCCATGAGAACTTGATGAATCTTCCTTGATGATGATGTTTGAACTTGAATGAAGAATATATGTGAAAGAGGTATGAAAATGAGGTGAAATGGTGTTGTTTGGGTGAAGAGAAAATCCAAAATGGATGAAGGAGAGGGAGGTGATGGCTACGGTTTTGAGTGAAGGAGAGGGAGAGGTTTTTGTGTGCTAGGGTTTTTGTGTAAGAGAATGAGAAGCCAAAACTCCTTAGGTGTGAAAATGAGAGGGTATTTATAGAGTTGTTTTTAGGTGCAGGGTAATTATGTCATTGTTCCTTACTAGGTGCTCTAGGATTGAGTTTTGAATTTGAATGAAGGGCTAGGATTAGAGATCACTTGGATTGTGGGTAGTGAGAAAACACAAAAATGAGAGTGAGGGGGAGAGTTTGTGGGAAAAGCTTGTCTTATTTTGGGGTCAAGGGTATAATTGAGATGGAATGTTACCAAAGAGGAAATTTTGTGTTTTCTTGTGAAGAGGTGAGTGTAAATGGGTGGGGTAATTTACAAAAGAGGGCATAACTCTATGAGGGAAGAGAGAGAATTCGAAAATGGGGAAAAATGGGGGGAAAATTGCTTCTCTTTTTGGTATTTTGTCTTATTGAGGACACTTTGTACTTTTTATTTGAATTTTGAATTTTTGGGCATGCAAATGAGAGTGCACCTATTGAAAACGTGTCCCATATTTTTGGGCCATATCTTAGGAATCAATGATTGGGCCCAAAATTCCATGATATCACCCTCCCCAAAATTGATTTGATACCTCACCTCAAAGGAAATTCCCATTTTGCCCTCTCCTTTAAATTTGAATTTTTATGCAAATAATTGACATTCATGCGCATAAAAATAAATTAAACACATTCTTCCTCAAATAATTCCCCTAACAATTGTCCAGTGATTTGTGATGGAAAATCGTTTTTTGCTGTGAAATGACCAAAATACCCTTTTTGACCCTAAAACCCTAATTTGCCCAAAAAGTGCATTTCAACCTTAAAAATGATTTCACGAACCTTGGAATGACTTCTAGGACCCAAAATGCAATGCATAATGCTCTCCACTCTTCAATTTATTTATTTTTTGAGGAAAATTAGGGTTTTGACCTAAAGCTAGGACAAAATTGGGGTACGATAACGAGCGTATGACAACAACTAATAAGTTGCATGTTCTGTACAAGTTTTTGTTGGTTAAATGGATGAAAATGAGGGTGCATCTGGAGCAGTTGAGTTGTCAACTGTAGCAGTTGAGATGTCAACTGTCGCAGTTGACATGTCAACTGACGTCGTAGAATCCCAAGATTTTATTAGTTCGTTCAAAACTGTTGTTAATGACATTATGGGTGCATTTCAATCTGTTGTGCATGCGAAGACTACAGAAGAGTATGATTATGAGTTGGAGTGCATTTAACAACTTGGCGAGAACCTTATCCCGATTTCATACAAGTATGTGAAGACCACCTGGCTAGACCCCTTCAAGGAAAAATTTATTGATGCATGGATAAATAAGCATATGCACCTTGGCAACACTACCACCAATAGAGTTGAGTCTGGACACTCTCACTTGAAGCAAATATTACGAGACAGTAGGGAGATTTGTGCAAGTCTTTGAAATTTTGGGATGGAATGCGAGACCATGCTTAGGATACAACATTCGACCTTAAAATGCACTTGAGCATAGTCGACCTAGTGGATGTTTTGCTCGGTCTCGTAAGCGACTCTCCCCCTCAAAGTAGGAGTGGGCGCCTACAAACCCATACGATTACGGTTCAACTCCTACTCCTACTTTGTCAACGTGTCCAACACCTAATCCATCACTAAGCAAAAAGAGAACTCAAGCTGACAGTGCTACTACAATCCCTACTCCTCCACTACATAAGAAACCAACACCCACACCTATTGTTACGTGAAGTCGCTGCTCGCGCTCTTTTTTCAAGAGCTCTGCGATTATGGATGTATTTAATACATACATAATAGGGATGCCAGCATACATGCGTCCCTATGTTGAAAACGTTGTTAACGTGGTTGGTGATGGTAACTGTGGATACCGGTGTATTGCAACATTTCTTGGAAGGGGTGAGGAGGCTTGGCAGTCAGTCAGAACAGATCTGATGGAGGAGCTTAACCAATACAATGACTTCTACACTCGACTGTATGGTGGTATTGGTAAGGTCACATTTTTATGAAAGCGTTGTTGAGGGGCACATCATGGGATAATGTTGAAGATAATTGGATGACTATACCGGATATGGGGTATCTAATCAGTAACAAGTACAAAGTCGTCCTGACTTGTTGGTCACCTAATTGTTGTTACACAATTTTTCCTTTCAATGTTGCACCATTCAGAAGTGTCCGACAGTTCAACATCCTTTTGGTACCAGAACACAAACACTTTGTACATGTAAAGTGTCTTCTATTTAGATTCAATGTAGTCATTCCAAAACATTACATAACATTATGTTTTTTGTTGTCTTTTTGAAGATCTTTATGAAGCCTGGAAGTCCAATGCCCCTGCCGGATTTGATATGGAATACTAATAGGGCACCCATGCATGAAAGGTTGAGACTAGACTTTTTTATCGGGTAGGATGCAAAAGTGGAAGTCTTTGCTCATACAATCACAACCCCACCCATCCCCTTCCTTGTGTAGATTTAAGTAAAGATACTGATGATAGTCAATGTTAAGTTAGATTTATAATTTTGGTACACAACGTTGTATATGACTCTTGGTAGACAACTTTTGAAATCACCAAAACTGTGTTTCTGATTTATTAAGTTTCTGTTTCTGTATAACACTTGTTCGAATGAAGTCCTCCGAACGCCTGTTCGAACACAACCCTTCGAACAGGTTCGAATAAAGCCATTCGAGGCAGCAATAACACACCCTCACACCAACAGTTGGCAATATTCCTTAACACGCATGAGTTTATTCGAACCTGTTCAAACGATGTCGTTCGAACAACGAAAAATCCTTAACACGGACAACGTCGTTCGAACCTGTTCGTACAACGTCGCTCGAACAATCACTTAAACCGTGCTGCACGAGCGTCCCACGCGAGGTCATTGATGAAAAAAATAAATTTAGGGGTGTGCGATGAGTAGGATGGGGTGTGGGAAAAGCAATAGCCTATCTGCAAAGTCACACTTGAATTACAAACTCAACTAAACACCAGAACCCCGAAAGTGCAAACAAGAAACCCTAACTAAACCAGCTACCACAGCCGCGGAGATACGAAGCCAAGAGGTCACCAACCGACAGAAAAATAACGCAGAAACTAGAACCACAGTGTTGCTACCGGTCCAAAATCAGAATCACATGGAAGCATGGGCAATGAATGATGGAATAAATGGAAAATAAGCAACACTAAGTTTCAGAATCACTTTTGTGTTGCCGTCGTGGTTGGCGCGCCATCTTCAACGACTCCCATAAAGTACTATTCTGTGGGTGGGTGGTTATGGTTTCTGTCGGTTCAAAAGCTTTGCCATCAATGGGCCGCCTGCACTGCAAGAGTAAGAAGCCTAAGAAGGATACTGCTAATGCTGCCTTCGACGCACAAACAACACACGTTTCCAATAAACACAGGAACACCTTCACTTCAGCACCTCAACCCTCCTCGCGTATTAGGTATTCTCATTTTCTAACTCTGCATTCCTTCCTTCCTTCCTTCCTTCCTTCCTTCCTTCAACCTTATGTATTCTCAACTGCCTTTGTTTGTTTGCAGGAAACAGATTGACCCCGAAACTACTAAATACTTCTCGGAAATCGCTAATCTTTTTGAAAGCGAGGGTGTCAAATTGGAGGATCGATCACTTATATGTGCGAATGCCCTCGATGAAACCAGGGGAAAAGAATTTGAAATTGCAACTGATTATATTCTCAGCCACACTTTGGAAACCATACTGCAGGGCTGCGATGCAGAGAACCTCTGTGCTTTCCTTCACAGCTCTGCCAAGGACTTCCCCTTTATTGCAATGGATAGATCGGGTTCTCATGTAGCCCAGACGGCCATCAACTCTCTAGCCCCTCATCTTCAGGATGACGAGGCTCGCCCACTCGTTGAGGAGGCTTTATCTGTCATATGCAAGGTTAATTGATTCACTTCTTCATATTTGTTATAACATGCATGCCAATTTATTTCTTGCTCTAATGTAGTGAATTATATTATTATTATTATTATTATTATAAGTCTACAGATTGTTAGATGATGAGATAAACATGGCCTAGGGAGGCTATTCTTCTGCTGCAGTTGTATGTAAATACTTATACTTATATGCATGCTTGTCATTTGTCAGGTGATTGCGGCCAATTCTGTTGATGTTATGTGTAACTGTTACGGCTCCCATGTGCTTCGCAGTCTTCTTTGCCTTTGTAGAGGAGTACCATTAGATAAGTCTGGATTCTATATGTCGAAATCAACAACAGCACTAGCTGAGCGCTTGAATTTCAAAGATTTCTCTTCAATGAAAGATAATGCTGCAAATTTTCAGTCTGGATTCCCAAACTTACTGAATTTACTCGTGTCGGAGATGCTAAAGCATGCTAGAAAATGCATCAAGGCCCTACAAGTTGACCAATTTAGCAGTTTGGTTTTCCAGGCATGTTTTCTCATACATATACATATATGTGTGTGTGTGTGTGTGTGTGTGTGTTTAACTTTGGTAACTCCTGGGTAATACATTTCATATGGTTTCATAATGCACTCACTCTTGTTTTTTTTTCTCAGACAACTCTAAGGGTGATGGCAGGCAATGATGAACAACTGCTAGACGTCATTCCTATCCTTCTTGGCTGCAAGGCTAAAAATAATGCTGAGGGGAATTTCATAGAAAGTACAGTAGTGTTGGAGCTCACAAATTTGTTAAAAACTGAATTTAGCCATCTAATGGAGGTGAGCAACCTATACCCCTACAGTGAGGGAACTGTATGTAATTAGCCAGAATAGTGCAGGAGCGTGCTAATAATATTAAGGGAAGTTTAATAGAAACTAATAAACTATAATACCATACGTGATTATTTAAGTCTTATTTTTATTTGTTTTTTTTTTTAAATCTCACACATTCTTTTCAAACTGTGTATTTTTCCGATACTTTTTTCAATATAAAAGCAAACTACTGTGGTGTATTTTCAAACAAACCCTTCCGCAGGAGTAATCTAAAAGAAAATTTGGTATTACAAGTAACTATATAAAATTGTATATTATGGATGAGACTTGTTAGTTCCTATTTCCTAAACAATGTCTCTTGGTGGACAATGGTATGAGCAGACCATTAAATATGCCACACTTGTAACTGTTTTGTGATACTTCATACAACCTTGTATGATGTGATGTCCATTTTCATGGGCCATTATATGCCTAACGATGCCATGCTTGTGCATTTCTTTATGGAGGAATTGCTAAGTTCTTTTTGTAAAGATATTTCGAGGTGGTAATAAAAAATTCTAAATGTTTTGCAATTTGCAGGTTGTTTTGGAAGTATCTCCTGAGGCATTGTTCAATGAATTGTTCGCAAAAGTATTCAGGAATTCGTTGTTTGAGTTATCATCCCATCAACACGGGAACTTTGTTGTTCAAGCATTGATTTCCCATGCAAGCAATCAAGATCTGGTATCACACATTGTTTATTTTTTTTTTCGTTTGTCTTAAGGCATTGACACTTGCTTTAATTTTGACCCTTAAATTTTCAGTGGCCAGTGATTAATTTTGTCTACTGTATGATTGGTTGCATGGCATTGATATTGCTTGTTTTGCATTTTTCTCTTGCATATATTTTTAGATGCTTATTTGTGTTATAATTTTCACTTTGCAGAATATTTCCCCATGTTGGTTTTAACCTTTTCAATATTGCTTTGATAGATGGAGTTGATCTGGGAAGAACTCAGGCCAAATATGGAGGGTCTTTTCCAAATGGGAAAGTCAGGAGTGGTTGCTTCTCTTATTGCTGCATGCGAAAGGCTTCATATTAATGAACACGAGGTTTGCACTTTAGTTGCAGTATCTATGATGGTGGATTCCTATGTATATACTGTGTTTGAAATTCTAAACTATTTTATATTGCTTCTAAAACCAATATACAAGTCTACTAGGTTTGCTTCAAAAAATTTAAAAGTAAATGGCATTACTTTCAGTACATACTGAAGTTATTTTACGTTCTTAATTCTAATCCCACCTTTGTGGAAAGTTTAATGGTGTCTTTGTTACATTTTGCAGTGCTGTCAAGTCCTTGCTAAAACAGTGTGTTTAGCAGACGAGTCTCCTAAATGGGTTGTTCCACGACTACTGTGTCTTGATAGCTATTTCACTTGTGAAGATAAATCCAATTGGATCTGGAAAAGTGGTGCTAAAATGCATGTAATGGGATCTTTGATCCTGCAGACAATATTCCGGTTTAGAAGTGTAAGCAATTTTCTTGAGTTTAGAAGCTTTCTTTTGGTTTTGTTGGAAAAAGGATAGGAGGGTTAAGGGCTTATAACCATAAAATTCCCAACTTGAAAGTGTTGTTATGTAGAATTGGTTTTTCTTTTGGCGAGGGCATACTTAAGTCTTCCATTGTTGGTTAAGCCCTTAACCCTTTCCTAGATACCTTCCATGAGGCTGCAAAATAGAAGCTTCAAAGAAGAAGCAAGCTGGTCTTGAATCAAGACTCTTATCCTCTCCTATTTATTACATCCCCTTAGTTAGTTTTAACTGTTAGTTAATAGCTGTGTCATTTACATTTCCTTCCTATTCTTTCTCATTTTGACCTTCCCAATGAATGATCTCCTATCACAATCATTTTATTTGTACAGGAATATATAAAACCTTATATCACCAGTATAACATCTATGGAAGAAACTTTTGTGCTTGAAGCAGTGAAAGATCCAAGAGGATCACATGTTATTGAGTCTTTTTTGTGTTCAGGTGCTCCTGGGAAACAGAAGCGCAGATTGGTTGCAAAGTATGTCTTTCATACATTCTCTGGGAAATACTTATTAATGCTGAAGTAATAAATGCAATAAACCTAATTTTTAGATTATGTATTCTATTTTTATATTAAATGCCAAAATCTTTCATTTTTATTTTATTGCTTTACGGAATTCATGTTCAAGTTTTGTATCAGGGAACAATATTTTGTTTGAATCTAATTCTATTAAAGTTTCAAAATTAAAATTGGAGTTGGATCCTGTGGTTTGGGATCCTTTGGATATTATTTCTTTTGACTAAACGAAATGATAGCTGTTGAAATTATATCCAAATTTGAGAGGGGGTTAAATTCAAAAAGTGATATTATTTCTTTTCCTGATCATTTTTAGCAAACTTTTTCTAGACTTTAGTAGGTTGAAAATTAGTTATGACATAATTGATTTCAAAAGTATTGAGTGTTTCTATCTTTTCCCCGTCTTTCTCAACTTATTTTGTAGACTACAAAGGCATTTTGGAGAGGTTGCACTCCACTCATCAGGTGCTTTTACCATTGAAAAGTGCTTCACTGCCTGTAATCTCTCGTTAAGAGAGGCTATAGTGTCTGAGTTATTGGCTGTACGAAGCGAGCTTTCCAACACAAAGCAGGGCTCTTACCTATTAAGGAAACTAGATGTCGACGGGTATGGTGCTTGTTATTTACTGTATAATCAAATGTCCAGATTTATTACCTTCCATTGAGAATAGTTTAACTCCTTGGTCTCCAAACAAAGAAATAGGAAGAAGAGTTTATAACTGGACACATGCTTTTCCTCTCACACCTCAACAAAAAGCTTATGCATTATTAGAGTCTGGCATGCTGGACCATTGTAGTAATGTTGTTTGCTTTACTTTTATCCAAGCTAATCTGCAATGTGTATGCCTTTGGTTTATTATAACAGATTTGCTGCAAATCCTGATCATTGGAGGTCAAAGCAAGTATCCAAAGAATCTACTTACAAAGATTTTTATGCTACGTTTGACTCCAGTGATACAAGGTCAACAAAAACGATGGCTTTCTTGCTGACACTTCAAATAATAAATCAAATCCAAAAGCTGTGAAAGAAATGAGAAAAGAAATTGACCAATCCCTGGGTTCTGCTGCATCATTTCTGAGCATGGATGGCGTTAAGAGAAACCCAAAAAAAGCAAAGCAGAAAAATAAGAAAAATGGTCAGATTAGTGGAGATGATGATAACACCAGTAGCAGGAAAAACAAAAAGTCTAAGAAGGAAAATGTTGAAAGTGAAAATGATATTGCTGCTAATGCAGTAGCGAGGAAGAATGCAAAGAAACGTCAAAGAAATGGTGACGCATCAGAGGCTTCTGGGAAGAAATTAAAGGCATCAGATTAGAAGGGTGCAAGTCAAATTTTGTATTGAATTCCAAGAAAATGACGGCATTAAGCACGGTCAAGAATTTCCTATTTGCTAGAATTTGTGTATTGTTTACCACATGTAGTTCTATGTAACCGGAAAAGACGATAACAATTGATGAGAAAATGTAGCAACTGCAAAATATGAAAGTTTTTCTAGATTTAAGTATATATTACAGAAATCGACAGGCTCTGTTAGGACAACTGTAAAATACAATGTAAGTTGCAGTGCATACAATCATTGAAAGTTGAATTCTGTTTGTCTATAAGATACAATTAAAACCAAATGAAAGAAACAAGAGAAGAAAAGAAACGGATAGCTTCGATATTGCCATGTTTTTGTTGTCTTTTCAGCCACATGTTGGAGGATCGAACCTGTGATGGAAATATAAGGTCTGTCAATGATATAGGTGCACATTATAGAAAGGCCGGAAACTGTTAGTAGAAGCAGTTACTTGTTCTGCGTGGGATTTGATTTGCTCGGAGGTATCCTTCGGAAACTTGAATCCACCTGCTTAGAGAGATTCTTTCTATTTGCACGCAAATCTTTGAGACCTTGACGGGAAGATGTAGTCTTGTTTGATTGCACTTCTCTGGATGGGTGAACCTCGGCTTTGGCTCTAGAAGACAAAGTTGATAACAACAGTGACAGTGTAAGAGCAAGAGCAGCCAGTGTTGTGGACCAGCTCTTCATTTCAGTGGATGATATGATATGATATGATATTTTTTCTTACTGTTGCGATGCTTGACGCATTGTGAATCAAGTGTCAAAGCTAAAAGTGCAATGTATGAAGGTGATTTGTGAATACTGAATTGCCAATTCATTCTTTATCACTGTCTCAAATTCTAAATATTTAACTGCGATCGGATCCCATTGGGTACATGTGGGATCATGTGCTCAACTTTTGACTGCTGCATGACTTCATCCTGTATTGTCTTGACTGTGGATTTGGTGAAAATGGAGACAGAAACTTCAGTGAGGTCATGTGATTAGCCACATGATGCGAACCTCAATACTTTTTGTATGGCCCATGCTTCTTACATACTCCCTCCTACTCAACACCCACCTACAAACCCCCAAAATTCCCAAAATACCCCTAATTAAAAATCCAAATCTATTCCATCTCCCTCTCACACACCCACACACCCCCTTTCCCCCACACACACCACAACCGAACCCCTCTCTCACACCACCCTCTCCCAACTCTGATCACCCAACTCCGGTCACCACTTCATCTCGGGCCACCACCGTCGCATCCACCACCACTGTTGCGTTCCACGTCATCTTTGTCTTCATCGTTGGTATAGTTCTTCCTCTGCATCTCGTCTTCGTTACATTTTTTTGAGTGGTTTGGTATTTTATTGCCGATCTGGTTCGTTAGTTTACAACTGAACCAACAGAAGGTTGTTTTTGAAATAAGGTTGTTCGGACCCAAACTACCGAACTGGTTCGGCCCCTAACCACCGAACCAATGTTAATTTGATTGAAATGGGTTAATTGCTTGTTGTTGTGTTTGTAAATTGTTTTTTTCCAGTTATGGCAAATATTAGAGGAGGTCGTAGTTCATCTCAGAGACAGGAGGAGGACGAGAGAGTGCGTCCTACGGTGTCCGTTCGCAGAACAAACGCCCAGAATAATCTCCGAGCACGTGGATGCGGGAAAACAATCCCACCTCATGCTGATCCTGCACCTGATCTAGTGTATGATGACATTGAGCAGGATGCAGGTAACTTCATTGATGCTGGCCTAGCTGGTCCATTAAGTGTGAAGCATTTGATTTAATTAATGGTGTGGATTAAGTATTTGGAGTGATGAAGGTTAATATTGACGGGCGAGAATCCGGATGCCTTTCTTCTGGATTTCTTTTAGCCGCAGACTCTTCCCTCTCTATATTAGTGGCAAGTAGTCTTGTGTTCTTTCTCTCTTTCTCTACTTTTTTTTTCTCTTTTTTTGGAAGTGCTCTTTTTCCTCCTTAGGTTGTCCGTTGAGGTTTTAGTGAGTTTGCTTTCTCCCTTTGTATCCGGGATTGAAGTACCTATTGTGCTTTCTTGAATATATTCTTTTGCCTTTCAAAAAAGCCCCTTCCCTCTCTCTCTCTTCACTCCCTTTCAGACAAGTTGACCCATCCACTTCCGACTCCCCTCATTAGTTAGTTAATCACCAATTCAAATTATTCAATTCAGTTTATCGCAACAAATGTCTCTCTTCTCTACAAATAAAAGTCCAACTCCAACCTGGTTTTTTCATAAATTAAAGTCTAATTTAAAATAATCTCACCAAACTAGTCTCTTTTTTTTTCTTCCAACTTTTGGGTAGATCTTTACAAGAAACTCCCTTACAAAAGTTTACGGTATGTTTAAATTTATGGTATAGAATAGAATTGACTAGAATGTAAGGAAATGGGTTTTTAAGAAATGATGGAATGAAATGGAACATGAATTCCATTTTATCCCATTGCATGTCCTCATTTTTCTTCCTACTATAGGTTAGAATGGATGGAATCACAACCACTCATCTTAATTAGGTTACATATATTTACCCCTCTTAAATTTATACTAGCATCCGTTACCTGTGCGCTGCACAGGTATAACTGACATCGTGAATAATAGCGTAGAATTTAGTCAGTGAAGTAAATAGTTAATGTAATTTCTAAAGCTCTATTGCGAAGTCTACTATGAGTCATGTCACTAAAATATTTAGGTCTCGGTATATATATATATACACATATATTTTTTGAATATATAATTTGTTTCTGACAGCGACTGCTGTCCAATTACGTTGGTGATTCGAAAAAGCGTTGACTGTTAGGGTATTTGACTTGTTTTTGTATGGAAGGAAAATAATTGGACACAATTACTATGGAACAATGTTTAACCATTATAAGCATTCTTCCTTACTCACTCAATTTTTATATTTCAAGAAATAATTTGCTCTATGGAACAATGTATTTTTTTTTTTGTCTAGGGGTCTTTGAACCCACTCCGGTGTCCAGGGGAAAGGGGCCCTGAATAATCCGGAGTTCGGCCGGGAGGTAAGTAAAGTCTGGCTCCAATTTGTTCCATCCGGGGATCGAACTCGGGTACTAGCCGAATCCGCCCCTTTAGATGGAGAGGAACAATGTATATTGAAATGAACAAATGGTTTCGAATTGATGAAAAAGGGATAACGTGAAAAAGAAAATCAGTTTTGGGAGGGTGCATTATTAATTATTTATGAGTCTCTTATTGTTGCACGGGTAGACATTTTCTTGTAACTTTTTTTTGGGCCTAAAAAGCAGCAGTTGTATATTTAAAATTAACTCTTTTTTTTGACTTAACATTGTAATTTACAGGATCACACATTATTTTTTTATTCTTATTAAGTTATATCATATTGTAATAACAGAGTCTTAAAGGCGATCTTGATTACAGTTACAGTTGATTACAAATTATAATAACTATAATGCTAATAGTAAAACAATTCAAATTACATATTATGTTTCTCAAATTGAGTTTTTTACCCACTAAATAGAACATATCTATATTAAAATAATGTAGAATTTTTAGATCAATAAGATCATTATGTGAATTACATAGTGATAGCACCCAAAAATTACAAAAGTAACTTATTTCAAAATTACAAACTTATTTTCATGAATTACTTCCATTTGTAATCTCAAGTATGTGAATTACATAGTGATAGTAGAACAATGAAGAGAATAATTAGCAAAGAATAACCACATTACAATCTACTTGCTTATTCGGTTTCTTTTGTTTTCCTCTTAATCCAATTAACCATGATTAAAACCAAGATCTATGCATGAACAAAACTTAAAACATAGAATGCATACCTCTATTGTAATGCAAACTTGAAACAAAGTGTCTCAAAAAATTAATGAAAGATTGCAACCGATATAGCAATTGCAATTTAAAACCTTAAATCACCTTTTATCATTTCCTTACCATCAATATCGGCTTCTTAGCACCTCTTTTATCTAGGTGTTCCCTGGTTGGGCCAGAAACATTTTCTGGTAAAGCTCATAAGCTAAGATTGGTTGAGCAACTTCAGGCTAAAAGTATTATTAACAACATTTTCAGGCAAAATTAAAAGAAATGACTTCTCCCTTCACTCTACTGATGTAGAAAGTTGTTGCACTTAGTGAAATGAAGCCAAATCATAAGTGTAAATACATCAAACTCATCAAACCCACTGCTAAACTCAATTAAAATGAAGTCAAAATATGCATACATGATTATGAAGTGTAACAAAAAAGAAAACATCGAAGTTGTAAATACATCAAACTCATCAAACCCACTGCTAAACTCACCGACTAATCTGATTCATCCTTATATTAATATATCTTGCATAGAAGTGCAACTCCTTCTCAATTCCACAATAATTGAATTATATTCTTCTTCATTGATCGTAAGCAGCAACTCTACAATTAAATTAATCCAACCTCATGATTAGTACACAAACATAGTGAAAAATTGAGGATTTTCCAAAAGGGTAAAAGACAATACATGATGAGGACCTCATAACCCACACAACCTAAGGAATCCACAACAACAACAAAAAGTCACCCTTTTAATCGTGATGTTTCACTTCTAAACAACCAATGACCTAAACTAAGGTGAAGATGGAAAATAAATCATGGAAAATGTAAAAAGGTCATACCTTTGACAAAACACAGTGGGATGGAGAGAGATGGAGATTGTGTTCAGTAACCTCGTCGCCCCGTCGTCTCTTGTCGTCCTGTAGTCCCGTCATCTCTTCATCCCGTCTTCTCGTCGTCTTGTAGTCCCATTATCGTCTCGTGTTCCTGTCAACTCACGTTTAACACAAAAATATAACATCATGCTCCTAATGTTTAAAAAATCAAAATCGCATACCAGGTGATTAGTTAAAAGCATTCACTATATGAGAATACATATTTCCTCAAACCTATAAGCATTTATGTAGGTCTTTGCGAATATTAAGAAAAGAATGACTAAATGCAAAGTTTTTGATTGACTAACGAGACTATCAATGAGCACCATCTCAAGTTACGATATTTCCTCAAATCCATTTTTACAATTGTTTTTACGATGCGATTGAAGGGTATAACGTGTCTGGTTGGTCGCCTATATATGTGTTGCGAGTTGTGTTGTATGATGGCTATTAGATGGCTTCCTTTGCAAGTTCAAATTTATCAAAAGGCAAACTTGGATCCATGAGTAACGGATCTGATTCATTATGCTTTTATTGCAATTTAAAGGATGTTTTAGAAAAATCAACAATAGAAATAGAAAAATCAATGGTGCTTCAAGTATCTTTGATCGCGTAACACATTTTTTCAAAAACTAAATACACGGAAAAATTACCCGAGAACGAATCGGCACCATCAGAGGAAAAAAGGCTTGATGATAGGCTCCTGCTTTATGTCTATGTGCTGGTCCAGGTTTCATTATATTTCCTGGAAGAAGAATAAAATATGATTAATAGGATTTATTGCGAATTTAAGTGCACTTATTGACAATGTTTTCTTGTCTCCCTCCAAATTAAATGTATTTGTGCCGAAATCTAATTTCATGAGAGCCGTTGATGTACTTCAGTGTGTGTCTTCAAATGATTCAATGTGATGCTGCAAGATCCAACGCTGAACATTACATGGGATGGGTTAGCGCATAGACCACGAACGCACATGAGCAAAATATCCAACGCAACTCCAGCCCTTGATCACCTTGAACACACGCATTATATGGATCTCAAACGTTTATAGTGCCATGTATTAATTCTTAGTGACGTGGAAATGATGTAATGTATTACGTCATTTTTTTTGTCTGCTGACACGCCAGTTATTCATGGTTATATATTATTAAGATTACATCCATGTATGCCCCTCATGTTTAGTTATTTGTTTTTTCCTATACTCCTTCCTCCTTTCCTTTTCCCACTATTACCGTTAATCTTTCTCTTCTCTAATAATACTAGTATATAGATTTGTGAAAAAATACATTTTTTAAATATATTTTTGATACTTATAAAATTTGCAATTTTTTTTTTGTCTCTTACAAAAATTTCCACTTACTTTTAGTCCACACATTTCTCTGATGACCTCATTCCTAAAAACAACGTCGTTCAAGACAACCAAATGCATTTATATTTGAATTTTTTTTATTACATTAGAAATTTGAATTTCTTCCCCTTACAAACCAAGCCAAAACCATGTGAAGTGTTCTACAATGTTGCTAAAATAAATTACTTACATATTCATTTAAGAGAGTACACGGGACCAAATATTTGCAGCAAAAGGGAACTTGAAAAGCAAATGAAACGCATCCTCTATATGATCTAAGCAAATCGGGCACAGTGCATTGTCTTCATCACTAATAGCATGACATTGTAGTAGGAGAGCACGAGTTGGTAAAGAATCACACACCAAGCGCCACCCGAAAATAAGGACTATTAAAGGAATTGACGTCTTCCATATATCCTTGAAAACCCTCTAAAACATTAACAGCGTCATCGGTATGAGATAGGTCAATCAAATGTCTATAGCACGACCTAACGGAAAAAGATTTTGCAGCTTCCAGCATCCACAACCGCCTGTCCTCCCTATCCCGAACCGACTTTACCTCCATCATAATATTATTCAGATTGTTGGCTTCCTCCACGCACACAAGATTTGTTAAGGTAAGCCAGAGAAGGCACCACCACCAAGAATTTTGGAGCCATTTTCCAACATCCGTTATCTTCACCTGCTGGTGGCCTCAACCTACATACAAAATTAAAAAACACCAAGAGCAATGACTCATGACCCAACCAATGATCCTGCCAAAAAAAATATGTCACTGCCATCGCCCAAACCCACCCTGCATTAAAAAGATCATATCCCAGATTAAGGATGTCACGCCACCCGGGCCGTCCATGGGCCAGTTCACCCCATGCTACAGCACAGGGCCAAGCCCTAAATCACTTTTTTAGGGGCCCCAAAAAATATTACATATTTATATTCGAAACAACTTAACAACAATTATGCTGGTGGTTTAGTGGTAGTGAACCCATTGTTTGACTAGCTGGTCGCGTGTTCGAATCTTTTCAAACGGATTTTAATTCAATTTTTTAAAAAATTAATTGAGAAGTTGTATTTTATTTCGCTGTACAAAATACAAAAACTGAGATTCGATCCCTGCACATACTACTCATCACACAAAATGTTTACCATTACGACACTAGCAATTTTAATTAATTGTTACATATAATTTTATATATTACGTATTATTTCAATATTTAAATAAAGTATTTTAAGATTTTGATGATTCATTCAATAAAATAAAAGTATAATCAGGGGCCTCATTTTAAAAATTTGAACAGAGCCTCCAATTGTTTGGGACGGCCCTGCACGCCACCATAAGGAATCCTTGGAGCCTCCAACTCTCCCTGTTGTCGCTCTATGCAAGAAATATGACGATATTTTGTTTATATTTTTTTGTTCTTTGTACAAAAAACAAATAAATTTTATGTTAATTTATATAATTTTTATCTTAGTGCAAATTTGGATATTTATATAATTTATTATGTATTATGAAATATGATAACTAATTTAAAATGCAACTTAAAAGTAAAATAAATTACTAAATGAAGCAATTCAATATTCTATCCAAACAAGGTATTTTACAAACGATGGAATTCAATAACTTCATCTAAACAATAATTTTTACAAATGAAGGTAATTTGATTGAAGCATTGGATTCCCTATAATTTCAAATTCCTTAGAAATTTGAATTTTTTTATTACATTAGAAATTTGAATTGCTCCATCCAAACACTAGTGAGTGAAATTTTTTATAAAGACTAAAAGTAAAATTCACAAATTTTACAGAGACTAAAGCTCTGTTTGGCAAATAACAATAAATAGTGGATAAACGAATAAGCTTGCTTATAGCGGATGAGTTGATAGCAGATAACTAATAGTGGATAAACTAGAAGATTGAATTGATAGTGTTTGATAAAATTAGCGGTTGAACTAGCTTATAGATATGAAATGTCATAAATAGACATTTGCAATTAATGTTTAAATAGGAGAGAAAAATTCATTTAATGGAGGATAAATAAGGAATTTAACTAAAGTAACAAGGGTAAAAAAGGCAGAAAAATAAAGCGCTATAAGCTCAAACCCTACTTCAAGTAGCGTTTCAAAAAAATACCATAAACTATCAAACGTTATAAGCTAGTCATGCCAAACAGTTACTAAATGCTCATCCACTATAAGCTAGTTGATTGACATTGCCAAATGGAGCCTAAACTTTGCAATTTACGGTAATGTGTGAGTAATGCCCTCAAGAGAAAAATGAGATGTAAATGAGTTTTGTTAAATTTCAATTAGGAATATTTATTTAGGTATTCCTTATATGGGGTGCCTGCCGGGTGCGTCTAAAAGACGAGGGGGGTGCTCCTAACAAGAGGAATAGGAATATCATATCATATGGGCTTAACTAAGAGAGTTTAGAGAGTCATTCCCTTCCCTTCCCTTCCCAACGTTATCCTATTTCGGTTGGCTTGCATTGCTGTGCTTCCTTCATTCATCCCCATCGCCGTGCTTCTTCTTCTTCTTCTTCCAATTCTCTCTCTGTGCGCAAACACATCACTGAGATGCTCTCTGTCTTTGTCTAATTTGCACGCCCACTCTCGCTGAATGAGCTCCCATGCCTTTGTTTGGTACCGTATGACCCCTCTCGCTCTCTCATGCATTTACTTTACTTTTCTCTCTTCTCCAATTTTTCATTCATCCAATTGAAATTTGTTTTGCTCTCCTCTTATCTACTGCTGTGCTTGTTGCCGTGCTCGCTCATAGGCATAGCAGATGATGATATTTTGTTATTAATTAATGAATGTATGTTGTCTTGCAGAAATAACAAATGCACATTCACTGAGGGCGCCATTTCCGTATCATGGGAAAGAGTCATGGATTTCCTTTTCTCTGGTAATGAGAAGAGTCCTCCCTGTCCTTGGAAATCCCTGGGCAAGCTTAAAAAAAACTGCTTCAATGCCGGCCGTCTTAGGTTGCCATTGCCGAAGATTAAGGCCGTTGCCGCTACCGTCGAACCAAAGACTTTGCCTTTGTCCGCAAAATCAGACAAATGCAAGGATTTAGAGATTGGTCTAAATCCTCACCCACCTGGGGTTCTGCTTGAATTTTCTGAACAAGAACTTGATGAGAGGGAAAAGTTGAGAAGATTGAGGATTTCAAAAGCTAATAAAGGAAACACGCCATGGAACAAAGGAAGAAAGCATAGTCCGGGTAATCTCTGCTTCCTCTACTTTCTACTCACTTCTCTCTTCCTTTTATTCTCTCCTAACATTTACCTCTATTTTTTAATATGTCAACAGAAACTTTACGGAAGATCAGGGAAAGAACACGACTCGCAATGCAGAATCCTAAGGTGATGTCATGTAAGCATATTTTTTGTCTTAGACATTGTGGCCAGATTGAGTATTTCAAAATTCAAAGCACACAACATCTAATATTCAAAATGTATTATCCCCTATTTGTCTCTCGTGTCACTAATTTTTTTTTAGTATGCTGTAATTTAATAATTTATTTGTAGTATATTCTTAATCTGGATCACTGTTAACATAATATAAGATGAGTTCACGTAAAAAATAAATTAATATAGGATGAATTACTTGTAGATGATGAGGACATGGAATAGTTATTGTGGTTTTTCAATTATTACTCAAATAGTTATATTAATTGTTTTATGTTACGATACAAGCAAGATGGGCAGTAGAGAACAAATAGTGAAGATAAGTTGTTAGAGGGGGTATTATGTATAAATAAGAGAAATAAGAATAGAGGGAGGCATCCAGTACATTTGACTATTTGATAGATTATGAGAGGAAGCCAGCGATAGCGATCATGTGTTACAAGTTATAACATCCTTTGAGGGAGAGCATGATCTAGCTTAGGAAGATGCTGAAACAGGTGTGCTTAAGTTGCAAAAATCTTGGTTCCGTTGAAGAAAGGGTGGAGGCAGAAATCCCTATGATCAAGAAGAGTATTGAAATGACGGGAAAATCGACCTATTGATGTGTGAAGGGATGGAGAAACACATACATGGCTACGAGTCAATTGTGGAGGGTAACCAGCGGGTAACAATCTGGAGTTTAGACATTATATTTAAACGAAACTGGTCAAAAATAAGGATGGACGGGCAAGTAATAGGGGAGCAAGAACACTAAAAAAAGCAGATCTGTCATTCAATGCAAGTGATTCACATGGAGAGGTGAAAGCGGAACAGGATTTTCCTCGTGGATCGCACAATAGCGCAAAGATAATGGAACAACAGAAGAGAAGATTCAGGTTTGGAAAATCATCTTTTGGGCACCAAAGAAGGGGACATGGGGGAGGCACAATGGAAAGGCAAAGATGGAAAAAGACAACCATTTGAAGTTTGGGTTTCATGCATGCCATTCCTCACACAATCGCTGAGAGCATCAACCAATCTAGGGTCACCCACATAGAGAGATGAGTCTTCAACGATGATAGAACTTTAGGTTTTTACCATGTCAACCAAACTTCCGTTTCCAGAACTGCTAGGTTAGAATTAGCACACGGTAGCCATAGAAAACTGGGTTACACAGTGTTTAGTCATGCTTCCATCACTACAGGATCCCTTGGACGCCAACCCACGGGGAGGAAGATAGAGGTAGAATGGGTATTCTGTAAGTTGTTCTAGACCAGGTGAGCAAGACCCAAAATGATGCAAGTGTGTGGGTTCTGCATCCAGCTTCAGCGCCTCAAAAGTTTTCAAGTATACTTCTTAAGCACTGAATGAGCTCAATGCCAAAAATTATAGAGGTATTTTGGTAGAAGTTGAGAAATGGATGCATAGAGGTACTGTGCTGGCAAATTTTGAGAAGATGACCACTTTCAACCCGGCGGACAAGATTGCACTTAAAACGGGTGCTATTGTTAGGATACATGGAAAGGGGCATTTAGAGAACAATAAGGGAAGTTAAGTAATTAGAGGGAGCATCGTCATGTATACATAGGAGAAATAAGAATAGAAGGAAGCACCCAATACATTTGATAAACTGTGAAAGGAGAAATTCTTTAAGGGAAACCATTGGAAGAGAGACTTCTCTCTTGTTGTCAATATTCAATAAATTGTTCTTTTTTTAACTCATACTATCAATTTTCTATTTCTCTTCTCTGGGTTCCTAACAAATTCCTTAATTAAATTTTGTAATGCAGGTTAAAATTAAGTTGACTAACCTTGGGCATGCACAAACGTGAGTATATGCGTTTCCATGGTCATTGTTGTTACTGTTAAATGTCGCTTCTTTTTATATTAGTTTGTTTACCTCATAGAATTTTTTCGGGTATGTCCTTCCTATTGATTGCACAGTACAGAAACAAAACTGAAGATCGGTGCTGGAGTGAGAAAGCTATGGGAAAGGAGGCGCGGAAGGAAGGTGGTGCAGGAGAGTTGTTGCTTTGAATGGCAGAATTTAATTGCAGAGGCTTCTAGGAAAGGCTATGTCGACCAAGAAGAGCTGCAATGGAATTCCTATGAAATATTGAATGAACAGCTGAAGCAGGAGTGGTCGGTGAGTGTTGAACAAAGGAAACAAATGGTAAGGGCACCAGTTAGCAACAGAGCACCCAAGTCTCCTGAACAGAGAAGGAAGATTGCAGAAGCCATTCTTGCAAAATGGGCCGACCCTGTAAGTGCTTATATTAACACCTTGAATGTTTGTTATATCTTTTGATCAGCTAGCACACTAGTAGAGTCTCATCAAATTAGCTGTTTGTGATTGACTTCAAAGAATTAAACACACTGTTTTTTCATGTCCGATTCCTATCTACTTATTTTGATGTATTTAATACTTAACATTGTCATCCTTACCAAGGATTAAATAGAAAAACATGGCATTTCTATTAACTGAATTCTTTGACACAATGTTCAATGATGTGATAATTATTGATGGTTTGATACCATTACACCAATCATTTCTTAATCTTCTAAAGGTCCTATTTGGTTTCAAAACGTGTTTTCTGTTTTTATCTTCTGCTTGCATTAATAATAAAAAAATTGTTCCAATGCTTTCATGTTATTTCCTGTTTTCTATTTTTATACAAAAAATGGTGAAAGAAAATATCATTTGTAAACACAAGAAGTAAAGTGAAAACAGTTGTTGTAATTACCAACTTAAACAGGAAACTGAAACGTAAAACATTTTCTTAAATTAAACTGGCTCTAATATTTTGGTGAGGTGAATCTCTTGTAAATGATTTCTGTGAACTAACTGGATTAATTAGATGGAAAGAGGAAATGCATCAGAATAATGTAAGGCCGAACGATACATTAGATGGAGATTTTGCATCCTAATGAAACTCAATTGTGTTTGTCATTGTTGCCCTTTGTAAAAATCGGATGTTGGGTATGTATGTGTTACCACCTTTCTTTGGGACCAACTTATTTTTCTGTTAAATCAGGATTACCGTGAAAGAGTTAGGTCTGCTTTGGCCAAGTATCATGCCACAGAAAGAAAGCATAGAACAAGGCCCCCAAGGGATGGTGCACAGCCCACTAAAAAGAAGAAACCTATAACAAAAAGAGATTCTGATTCTAGCATCTTTATTAAGAGTGCCTCCAAAATTGTGAAGCCAATTGTGAAGCCAATACGATTAAGAAAAAGCAAATCCCCTGCCTATAAGGATCCTTTGGTGAATTCCAAGCTTGAAATGATAAAGAACATCAGAGCACAGAGAGCTTCTGCAGAAACCAGACAAACGCAAGCCATTCAACAAGCACGGTAGACCCACTTTTAACTTATACGGATCAGTGGCAGAATATTATTTCACCGAAAAGGGGACTTTTCTATTTCCTAAGAACTTTTATTGAAGCACCTAAAATCCTTCTTTTCTTGTTTTTTATAAGAAAGAAAAATACAGTTTTTACTTTATTTGATTCCCATTGTAGCATCATGAAAAAATGTTTTGCGCAGACTGTTGATTGCCGAAGCTGAGAAAGCTGCCAAGGCACTTGAGGTTGCTGCAGTAAGAGCCCCATTGCACAGTTTTCTCTGATAGAAACCAGAAAGCTTATCGCCGAAGCTATTCAGTCACTTGAATCTATTGACACACAAGGGATAACTGAGTCTGAGAGTGATGTCCCTTTGGTTGATTTCAGCGAAGAAAAAGGACCAGCATTTGCAGTTCCAAACCAATCACAAGTGAATGGACACACAACATTATCACCAAATGACTTCGAGTTATCTGAAGATTTTAGTGAATTTTCCCTGGAGAAGCCAGTAAATGGTGATCCAGAACTTCACATAACCAATGGCTGTGCTTCCTTACCTTTAAGTTTGAATAGGCAGATAAACGAACACAGTCAGGGAAATCAACAAAGCCAAACAGAACAGGGAGGCGAACATAAGCAAGATCCTTCTCCTACTGTGATGGGAATGCAGTCCCTTGAAGAGGAGGAAACGCAATCTTGTTCACCTATAGTAACTAAAAAGTGGGTTCGCGGAAGGCTAGTTGAAATGACTGAAGAGAAACAGTAAAATGTGTAAAGCTTAGGTCAGTTTTCAAACACAAAATACAAAGCAATGTCATATTGTTTGCTGCATGTTATAAGTGCCACATATGTTATTCTTTAACAGTGTGATCATTGCAATGCAAATCATTAGCTGACTCGTATCAGCTCTGTTGCATGCAGTCAACCACGTATAGTTTTAGCTTAAGGAGATAATGCACTTATGTTAGTTCACTTCACAGGAAGTTCTGCTTGCATTAAACTATGAATTAATCATATGAATATCTATTTTGTTTTACAACTTATTATGAGTTGGTCATTGAAGTACAAACCGTGGTGCAATTCATAGAAAGATGAACTAACTAGAAAGTGGATTTGTTGACGAGATTCAGAAAGCTGGTTGACGAAGCAAAGTAATTAGCCAAGTTTTCATTCAATCAATACAAATTTGAAGTTACATATAAATACATGGATACAAACTAAGCGTGTGTTTTCCAATAGTGCTATGTCATAAATAGGGAGATAGAGCTATATATAGTGCACAACGTAGGACCTTTTTTCGTTTTCAAAAAATATTTATGGCGGTATAACAAGGAGTGAATTAATGTGCAGAAGAGGAGGAGTTGCTGCTTCAAAAAAAGAGGAGTTGCTAAAATGGGACTCTATAGTCTTCTCAATCTGTTTCCTCTTTGCTTCTTTTTCTTCTTTAGCTTTCTGAATCTCCTTACGTACTTCATCCATCTGCAAAATGACATACTAATTAATAGAGTTGTTATCCGCCCCACCAAAAGGCTAAGAATATTATATTATTATTATTATTATTATTATAGTGTTTTTTCATTATTAAAGATGATCCTTAATAAGGAACCTTAATAATGAATACCATTGTAGGTAAAAACAATTGTGTTCCTTATATAGAAGAGTCATTGTACAAGGACTCTCTCTCTTCCTTAAGTGGGTCCCATTTAGGCATGGCAGTAAAACCCGGACCCGCGGGTACCCGCTCGAACCCGTCCCGATTTTGTCGGGGAAAACCCGAGTTGAACGGGGTCGGGGACGGGGATGGGTTTTCCCCGATTTACTAAGTCGGGGACGGGGACGGGGATGGGTTTTCCCCGATTTACTAAGTCGGGGACGGGGACGGGGATGGGGAGTATGATACCGAGCCCGAGCCCGAACCCGCCCGTTAATTCGTTGCATGCTTTTTTTTTTCTTTTGATTTTTTTCACCATTAATTGTTTTCCTTGATTTTTCTCACCGTTGCACATCAATCACACACACATACACTAGAACCTTCTCTCTTTTCCAGTTTCCAATATCACCACCACACACTAATTATTTTATGTCTCTCACAAACCAAATCCCCTCATTTCCCAGGCTCCCCACGTTCTAACTTCACTCCCTTTCATTCTCAAAACCTTTCATCTCCTACCATCCCTCCTTCATCGCTAATTCCTCCTCTCCCAATCACTTCATCTACAACTCTCACCTCCCCATCACTTGATCTACGGTTTAACTACAACCCTCATCTCCCACACATGACACAACCCTCAGTTTAAGCTTGTAATTTTTGGTTATGGATCTTGTAATTTTTAGTTGGTGCTGGATCCGTGTTCTAAGATTTCAAGATTTTTGTTCTGTTCCAAGATTTCATTTTTTGGTTTTGGATTTGGATCTGTAATTTTCGGTTCTGTTCCATGATTTCATTTTGTTTTCTTCCCTCTTGATTCTTCAGTTTTTTTGTTTTAATTTTCCTCTTCTTTCCGGTGTTTTTTGGTCAACATAGGAGCGGGGACGGGGACGGGGACGGGGACGGGCGGGGAAACCCGACCCCCGTCGGGGGTGGGGATGGGGATACATATTTCATCCCCGGCGGGTTTTGGGGTCGGGGTCGGGGATCGGATAGTGTGTCGGGGTCGGGGACGGGGGGAGTCAAAACCGGCCCCGCCCCGCCCCGTTGCCATGCCTAGTCCCATTTAAAAATTTGTGAGTTATTTGTTGATAAAGTGATGATGTGTAGTTGTTTGTGAGACCTATTTAAGAAATTTTTTGATGGTGTTGCATTGGGGGAGTTGAGTGCTTATTAAGTATTAGTATTAAAAATGTATAAAAGAGAGATGTGTTCACGTAGGGTCCATTTAAGGACTCAAATGGGGAGTCTTCTATTGTGATGCTCTTAGTTGTGAGAGACTTCCTGCCAACCAAGAATACGTGTCTTATTACCTTCTCCATGTAAGCTCAATTGGAATGTGGGAATGGGGGCACTAACTTTGATTTAGTAGCAGTAGCTAGCTTGCTAGAATTGGAGTTGTACTGTCTTCCTTCTTTATACATTAAGTAACGTTATGATTTTGGCTCCCCAATCGCGCAGTGAGCCGTCCTCTGGAGCCTTCCAATGTAAGCATGATATTTGCTCGAGCCAACTTACGTGTCTTCATTTTATCAGCTTATTACACGCGTTCACTTTCCAGCACGGTTCATGATAACTCTTGAACCATCCACATCCTATACATGGGCAAATCCAAGATTTTAGTATAGGGTGTTCCTTTTTTTCTTCAATGATTTAATAATTGTACGATTTTATAAAAAAACAACAACAATAAAGTACTAATGTTTTAAAAAAATCAACGATAAAATAATATTTCAAAATAAAGTACCTTTTAATCTAAGTTTAATTGCATTCTCCTCTTTCTCATAGTCTGGAAGCGTTTGATGATATCTAAATCAATCGACTGTGCTAAAAACATCTTTCTGCCAAATGCTGGGCCAATGATAATATATTTGTTTACTACACTGATCATGGAGGTCCAGAGGTGCTTGGTGTAGCTTTGAATTTTTCACACAAACTTTCTGATTGTGAGGTTGTTTGTATGTGTTTTTTGTTAGTTTAGAAAAAACGGCAAGTAAACATCACACACACACGGTCCACCTGGGTTGGAACTTGGGCGTGAGGGACAGTTGTTTGTATGTGTTTTAGCATTATAGGCATTGTTTGCTTAATTGCATGTTCATTTTCTTAAATCCCTCCTTTGATTACCTCAAAAGGGAATTTGTGTTCTGTGTTTGCTGGGAGGTTTCAGCACAATAAACTGAAAATTGCAAACATTTAAATGATGTTAATCTGTGGATAGAATGATATATTTTAAAATTGTATTTGTGGGATATTTTTGATTTCTTAGTTAATATTGAATGCTTAGTTGTTTTTTTGGCTGTTATATTTCCACAAGGATAAGGGGGGGAAATCTGAATCTAGGCATTTTTGCAGCATAGCTGGACATGAAATATATACAATATATTTGTGGATTGATCAATGGGAAACTTGTTAGTGTGGATTCAATGGTCTTTCTGATTTCTTTTTGATTCTTTTTTAATACAAATGGTAAATTATAATTACCAGAGGGAAATTTAAAATTAAGTTGGAGAGTGATATGGAATACAAATATTTATTCTATTATCATATTTTCTTGGATCGTTACATGACAAACTATTTATTCCACCCAATGATATCTGTTTCTTACAGGTACGCCTTCTGGTCCTTACATATATATGCATCTGATTTGAATGAAGTCTCGAAGAAAAAGCACGCTTCTGCAACATATAAAAGCCTTGTAAGTCGCTACTAATTTTGGTTTCTTTGTTTTTTTAGTTTCAATCCCTGGTTGGATTTGATCATATTTGTCTAAATATTTTTTATAAATCAGCTCTTACAGGTGGAAGTGGAAAGGTTGTTGATAGTGGACATTGTGTTTCTGCCAAACGCGAGAAGAAAAATAATAATTTTATATGTGTTCCCTTTGGATCGAACTAGGATTTTTTGGGTAAAATATAGATATATTACCACTAAAGTTAGGATGTTTGGGTCCTTTAAATCCGCCTCTGGTTTTTAATAATAATAATCCCTCTTTATTAAGACAACAACTACTTTATTAGCCGATTTGGTGGAATTTTTTTTTGATGACATTAGTTGTAAATAATGCAAACTTTACGTTAATTATTAATTTAGCAAAAATTAAGGCCTCACTCATTGTTTTTTTGTCCAACACTCAAATTTTTTTTATTATCAAAATGTACCCCTCATTGCTAAGCACATATTATTTTGGGTTTTTTTTGTACCCCACTGTTTACCAATATACGCCCACTATATATTTTTTGAATGACACATACTCGACAAAAATTGAACCAATCGATTTATGTTTGTAATAGGTAAATACGATTTAGGTTTTTTCAAGTTGTATTTACCTATATACGATTTTCCTGACAAAAACCAAATAAATTAAAAAAAATAACAGAATCCTATTTATCTCAGAATATCGTAAATACAATACGATTTTATTAAGGAAAATCGGATTTATGTTTGATGAAGGTAAATACGACTTACTATTTTTGAAGCTTCTGGGAGGAAATCGTATCTAGATAAATACGATGCAAAATGTGTTGGAAATCGTATCTATCTCCTGGAAGGTAAATACGATGAGCTTTAAAATATTTCTGGTGAAATCATATGTAAGTGAGAAATTGTCAATATTCTGTAAATTTGTAATTTTTTAGGGGTATTTTAGTATTTCACCATATGCGTGGGGTATGGAGTCAAATGGTGGGGTACAAAAAAACCCTTTATTTTTATGAGAATGGTTGAGCCCATATAAAATTAACCGTTGGTTAGTTAATATCTACAAGAAAATTTCACAGCCATTTTCTTTAACCAATAGTACACACATCTATTTTTTTGTGAACTATCTTGCCCTTATTATTTTTAAAGAGTGTTTTTATCAAAGTTTTTATGAATTAAATTTCTCACATTCTAAATCACCACCCCACATTGGTACGTATCTTCGCAAATATATCATATATAAACACAACCCTGTTAACATAAAAATTTCATTCTATGTTTGGTTTTAAATTACCAATTCGTATCAACCACTAATTTTGCAATACATAACTTTTTTTAACCTTTTTTACAGAACTCCTTATAACTACGTCCTGTGCATCGTACAAATATACGTCCTAATAATAATAATAGAGCTATGCTATACACAAAAGAGATTATTCGTGGAATTCCACAACCTTTGTTTTTATGTGTTATATAAAAATAAAAAAGCCTTACATATCATTTTGATCTCAAAAATTAAAGTAATTATTCATTTTAATCTCTGCAAAAATATTTTGTTAAAAAGGTTGCAATTCTTTTTATCCATTTTGGTCATTGATGCCATTTGTAACCTTTGTGTTACTTTTTTTTTTGTTTTCAATTGATGTGGCCTATTTTAATACAACTGGCAATTGTGATGTGGATTTATTATACATGTGAACTGCTATGTCATTAATTTAAACATGAAATCCCCATCATACCCTTTTCAATTGGGGGAAAATCAACTTCCAAAATCAGATGTAATTTAGTTTTTGCAAAGTCCTAAAATTGATTTTAATGAGATGTATTCACTTGTAATTGATGCAAGTACTTTTCGGTACTGAAATAGCTTTGTAGCACAAGAAGAGCCCAATTTTTACATTATGACGGTTGGTACAACTTATTTCTATGGCCAGCGTTGAGATAATATAATTTGAACACATTTTGTATAATCGTCTAAGTTCATATTCTAAATGAGTAATATAAAAATGGCATCACTTGTCTATATAGTTCATGAAAATATCTAGAAATGAATTTGCTATAGTTTGCTATTATTGGAACTCTTAAAGAGCTTTCAAAATTATAGATTGGTCTAAGAAAAAATTCTATATGAATGACCTCAAATTATATATGATGGATTTTAAGGTTGAACCATTGATTGATCTCTACTTCAAAAATCCCAGAAGGATCCAATATATAACGAAATATCTTCATAGACATTCTTTTAAAAAAAAAAGTATTGGCTTGATCTGGACACCAAACAATCAGCTAGTTAAATTTATATTTAACAAGTTATAAAGAGCTAGTTTTTAATTGACTTGAAAAATTATTTATATTGAATACATGAGCTGTGTGTCAACAATATAACAAATTTCTCAATCCCAAATTTTTTAACTTAGCATTATGAAAGCATACATGCATATTACCAAATGCTACAACACTCGGTATCAGGGACAGATCTACTTATTCTTAATTGGGGGCATTTACCCTCACTTAAAAATTATTTTGGTTGGAAATATAATAACAAATTTATTTTTCCACCATAAATAAATAAGGGTTGCCCCCATAAGGTATAAATTAGATGTAGAAAGTTACGAGAGATAAATAAAAAAGAAAATAAATTGGTACTAATTTTACCTTTTTAGCTATGTAATTTGTAAAAATTTAGGTATTTGAACATTTCTCTATAGTGAAATTATGTATTTTGTAAAACTTTATAATATTCATTTAAGACAATACTAAAGGATATTTTTTTGCCCCCACTAATAAAAATTCCTAGATCCGTCACTGCTCGGCATGATGATATTATGTGATAATTAGTAGTAATATAGTTCATCACAAACAAAAATGCATTGAGGTACTGTGCATATTTTATGTTTGACTATTATAATGAATAAATCATTTTATGTATGTTCCACAAATTAACCATGCAGATACAAAGTATTTTTCTGATCTAGATCAAGCAGATCGCAAGTCAGCTATTTTCTACATGTGGTGACATTGAATTATCTTTTTGATCTACAAAACAATCCTTGGTTCTTGCTTTTTTATTTCATGCTCAAATGCCAACAATTCAAGGAAGATGTTCTGAAGATAATACTAACCGCAAAGCTCCATTAAAAGATGATATATCACAAGTAAAAGAGCAGAGTAGATTTATCCATATGCACTCAGGGAGAAACTCCAAAAGTTGAAATTCATATTCTTAAGTGATGTTTTTTTTTTGGTCAACTAAGTGATGTTTCAAATAGGGGGAGAAAAACTGTACTCTTTTCCCTTTGCATTGGTTTTGTCCCACTGGGTTTTCTTAGAAAGGACAATTTCTCACTAAAAAGGATATCAGTCTTTCTTTTTCGTTCACTAGATTTTTGTCCCACTGGATTATTTCTAGTAACGTTTTAATGAGAATATCCTCAATGGACATCCAAGGAGGAGTGTTATGAATAATAATATGATGGATGTCCACTTCTATTAGGCTTCCACTATATATCATTACTCCCTTGATGTCATGTCCCAGAAGGATAGCTCAATTGGTTGAGTGAAAGGGACATTGTTGGTGGAAAAATGTTAAGATCTGAGGTTCGAGCCCCGCTCTCCCTCCCTCTAACAACAACTAACACACTAAATACTAACCACTTTGCCTATCAAAAAAAAAACTCCATTGATGTCATTGTAACTCTTTAAGTGTGATCTTTCATTTGTCTTTTCTCACCCTTTAAATAGGGCTACCTTCAATGTGTATTGACACACTTGAAGAGAATAGAAAAAACTCCCATCCTCTCCATATTTGTTTTTATTCTTCTCATCTTATCCGCCTTTCTTCCTTTATGTATTATTTTATAACAAAACTGAAGTTTTCGCGCGAGTATGGCGAAGGAACGGCACTAGCTGCTGTATAGATAACATATATTGGACGTTTTCATAATGTTACCGTCAAGTAGTTTCGTGTTTCCTTGCTTTCGAATAGGGTTCTGTTGATAAGGTATAGCAATTGGTCAGTTCACTGGTTGTTGCAAAAATTTTACGTGCCTCATTTAAAAGTTAACCAAGGATGATAAAATCAACCTAAATGTGGCAAGCTTCAACTTTGCAACCATAGCTAAATGAATCTATATAACAAATTACAAATGCTCAAAACAACATGCATCATCCGTTGTCTAACTTGGTCAATCAAAGGTGCAATCAATCTAACTTGCAAAGACGTATAGATTTAGTGGTTATGAAAACTAGATTAAAAAAAAAAACTAAGGTTGCTTTCGGAGTAACACAAATTATGTTCCCATTAGATGTCTCGTATAGCTGGCTCGTCACTTCCTCGTAGGGATCCTGATCCTCCATGATCACTTCCAAATGTTGTTCGCCTGCTCATATTAGCTCGCTGCACTAATCGTACCAGAGCTTGAACCACTTCTGACATAGGTGGTCGGAATTCAGGCTCCGGCTGCCCAAAAAGTATAAATAGCAATGCATTAACACGGGCAAATATTTTCTATCCACACCCCAAGTGATGGAATATCTCCCAAAACAAATGAGCTAAATCTGGGTGTATCAAACAATACCTGAACGCAAAGAGCAATTACATCAGCAAAACGTGATAGAGATTTAACAGGATATAGCCCCTTTAGCGCCGGATCAACCATTTTACCCAATGCATCAATGTCATGAAGTTGGGGTGTTGCCCACCGAACCAACGACTGCTCTGATCTTGGCCTTGAACTGTTACAAAATGTTATGACAATCAGAACAGAAAAAAGGAGGATAAATAATTTCAAATTCTGCAAAATATTTTAATTGTTTTACTTTATAAACTCTATATCTAATTATCTATCTATCAAAATGAAGAAAGCCGTCGTGTTACCTATCAAACGGCTTCCGTCCACTGAGAAGTTCCAACATGACAACCCCAAAGCTATAGACATCACTTTTCAGAGTATATTGACCAGACAACGCAACTTCAGGTGCATCATATCCAGATCCAACATTATGGCTCAGTATCTGAAAGGGACACAAAGTTAAAACTTCAACAATTTCAGTAAGTTTAATGTGGCTGGGTAAAGAACATGATCAACATTCCTGTGAAAGTGCAAAACAACTATAATATATATCCAGTGGAACTTCAAGCTTGCAGACTTTCTTTTTTGCTATGAGGTTCATGTTGGATTTGATTAGAATTGAGTATCTTGAAAAAGTCTCAATTGTTTAGTTTTGTGAAGGAAGAGGAGATCAATGTTATATAATTGGCTCAAGTTTCTCATTTACAAAACGCATCACGTAAACACCTTAAGCCAGATTTGATTTGTTTTGCTTTGTGGGTGTCTTTGAAATTTTATTGGGTCTTGAGAGAAGTTTCATGTGTTGTAAAAAAATTCATAGTGTTATTCTCTATGTTAGAAATATATTTTGTTGTACCATTGTAACATAAATAAAAGGACTTTTTTGTAATTTTGCTTGATAAGTAGCTTAGGCTATCACTAACTCTGTTAGGAGTGATAAGCACTAGTTTTCTTTCAGTTAAAAGTTAGTATGGCTGTTAGTTCTTCAGCAGATATTGTTGTAACCGTTAGAAGCAAATCCAGCTCTAACACTCACTGTATATTCATTGAATCAATGAGAAGATCAATTGTGTGTTTTCCAGTTTAATTGCATCTTTACAATTGGTATCAGAGCTCGCAAGGGTTCGTGGTTTTTCTCTAGTTTTGGAGTTTCCCACGTTAAATTCACGTGTTTCGATTGTGCTCATTTTATTTTTCTATATTGTTTTTCCCTAATTTTTGGTTCGGTGGGGCCTTAATTTCTTAGTATGCTCTGTGGTTGCAGCTTTGTCTGATCTTCCACATCAGAAAAGAAGTTTGATACTGTGAATAGGAAAAACTTGGTATTTAAATGTGTCCATTGTGACCCACCTCCCTTTTCTTGGAGCCTAATCGGTGCACAATTTACAGTATGTATACATCTGGAATGTTAAATGTTTCAAGTGCTGTGAAGTTTCGACATGGAGAAAATCTTGAAGTGGTTTAGCTTTAAGTGAAGTATACTCCTTATGGTGGAGTATGATAATTCTTTTGAACTATGATTGTCGGTGTATACAATGAAAGCTGAAGATGTCTCGTGTATCAATTACAATCAATGTGGAGATTGTTGGAGTTGATATGAATTAGCATCTTGAAGAAGTTATGTTGATGGCTTTCGGCATGGATAAAATTCTTGGAGTGATTTAGCTTCAAGTGAAGTGTACTCTCTACGGTGGAGCATGATAGTTCTTTCGATCTATGACTGTCAGGTTTAGACAATGAAAACGGAAGATGTCTCGTGGATCAATTACAACCAATGTTAAGATTGTTGGAGTTGACTGGAAATGAACATCTTGAAAAAGTCCCGCAATGCTTAGTTTTGTGAAGGAAGAGGGAGACCAAGGCTATATAATGGACTCAAGTTCTCTTTTACAAAACACACTAGTCAGAAACACCTTATGTCTGTACTTGACTTTTTTTGTTTTTCTTATAATCTTGTTTTAGAGTGTTGTGAGATGTATAAATATTTTCTTTGGAGGGTGTGGGTGTACGGAGGCCATAGGGTGTTTGAGAGAAGTCTATGCATAGCGTTATTCTCTAATTGTCATTAGACAACAGTTCTTGATTTTTCTCCGATTTTGAAATTTTCCACGTTAAATTATTGTGTTCTGATTGTTGGAGTTGATTGGAATTGAGCATCTTAAAAAAGTCTCACATTGCATAGTTTTGTGAAGAAAGAGGGAGATCAAGACTATATAATGGGCTCAAGTTCTCATTTACAAAATGCACTAGTCAGAAACATTTTAAATTTGTATTTGACTTTTTTGTTTCTCTTATACTCTTGTTTTAGAGTGTTGTGAGAATTAAATATTTTGTTTGGAGGGTGTGGGTGTACGGAGGCCCTAAGGTCCTTGAGAGAAGTCTATGTGTTGTAAAAAATTTCACAGTGTTATTCTCTGATTGTCACTAGACAAATGTTCGTGGTTTTTCTTCGATTAATGAGTTTTCCACGTTAAATTCTTGTGTTCCAATTGTACTCATTTTATTTCTCTACGTTGTTTTTCCCCCCAACAATTTATATATAGATCGCTATTATTCAGCCTATTGTTATTAATGTTTATCATACTAAAGGAATAATAATAATAATGTCAAATAATATATTTCTTTTTGACCAATAATGTCAATCTATATTAATTTATATATATATATATATATATATATATATATATATATATATATATTTCTTATTACTACTTGAAATATTACTATATCAATAAAAGTATCTCCTAAATATAAGACAAAGTCTACTTTTCAGCCGTTTAAGCGTCAAATGTCATTTGCTTTTCGATGGCAAATCTGTAAATAAAGCGAACATCAACTCCCATTTGGCACAAGCTACATCCCAATGTCCACGCGCCTTGTCTTCCTCTCCACTTCCCATTCATCCATTCCAACCTCCTCCTTTATTGTACTGCCTTCATCCTCTTCTCTCTCTTCTCCATTCTTTAAGTGGTTTAACAACTGAGAAGGTAAAAGATATATTTCACCACGCCCACAAAGCAGATTAGATACTAAAAATAGGCTGGCTGTGTAGCTTGTGTTTTTTTAAAAAAAGTCCAAACATTTTGAAATCCCTAATTCTCAGTGCAAATCCTTTCTCTCGCTCACTGTGACAGTTATTTCTATTGTTTAAGTATTTACTTTTACTTTTATTGCACTTGTATCCTTGTGGTAATAGTTGAGTGTGTACTACACTTTACCTATTGTACTACAATTTATTTCCTTGCATTCTAGAAAAGGTGTGAGTGGCATATCACCCAAATATCTGATTGCTTGTACTATATATCATTCCTCAAATCATTAATGAATGTACACAATCATTGAATCAATCTTTCTCTCTCAAATCTCTCCATATCTGTGCTAACAGAATTTAGTTGCAGAGTATTTCTTTCCGAAGTCTATTCTTCCATTAGATTCCCTTGAGAATACTCGATTCACCGTCACAATCGCTACTCTACTAGCTGAACTGTGACAATTGGTATTCAGAGCAAGATCTTGGCCCAGAAATGACGACACGAGCACAATCGGTTGCAAAGCTCGTTCGGAAAATTGACGAGAGCAATGCAGCAGCGAACACGAGGATGAACAAACTACGTGATGCTATCGATGCGATGACTGGAAACATGGCGGAGATCAAAAACCTTCTGATATTGCAAGGACGAGGTTCGCAGGAAGCAAGCAACAACAACACACCACCACCACCGCCACCGAGGAATCAAGCGGAGCACCACGCTAACCGGAACTACTCTACTCGGATCTCGAAGGTGGACTTTCCGAAGTTCGACGGGAAGAAGGTTAAGGACTGGCTTTACAAGTGTAACCAGTTCTTCCTCCTAGATGAAACGCCACCGGAGCAAAGGGTGAGGCTGGCATCAATCCACCTTGAGGGATTGGCACTACAATGGCACCTCAACTACATGAGGGGACGATTTGATGAATACCCTCTCTGGCCGGAGTACATGGCAGATGTACGACGCCGTTTTGGTGACTTGTACGAAGATCCGCTTGCTGAACTTATCTAGGTAAAACATACTAGCTCGGTTCAAACTTTCATTGATGACTTTGATTAGCTCAAACTCAGGTCAGTATCTTACCGGAACACGCCCTAAGCATCTTCTTAGCCAACCTAGATCCCCAAACACAAGCCCACGTCAGGATGTTTAATCCCACTTCCATTTCACAAGCTGCTAATCTTGCTAAGTTACATGAATCTACCAAAATCACACACCAGAAACCAACCCAGTATAAAACCCCTTTCACCAAACCCAACAAAACCATGACCCCTGCAGAAATGTCCGAGCGTCGAGCCAAGGGTTTGTGTATGTTTTGTGACGAACCGTTCACACCTGGACACCATCTCAAGCATCGTAGGGTGCAAATGATGGAGATGGAAGGAGACGATACTCAAGAGGAAGCAACATCTGAATTGGAACCTGTGTTGGAAGAAATCACCCCACAGGAACCTGAAGTACCTCAGATGTCTTTGCAGGCTCTTACAGGAGTACCTTCGTATCAGACAATGCGTGTTAGAGGTCTGTATTACAAGAAGTTGCTACAAATCTTGTTGGATAGTGGGAGCACCCACAACTTTCTGGATTTGACCAAAGCTATACAGCTTGGTTGCAAATTAGAGAAGGTGAAACCTATGAAAGTTACTGGTGGAGGTGGAAACAAGTTGGTGGCACCGTACATTTGCAAAGGATTCACTTGGTCAATGCATAACCATGAATTTTCTGCAGACATGATCGTGTTACCATTGGTCTGTTGTGATCTTATATTGGGAATTCAGTGGCTGAAATCACTTGGACCAATATTATGGGACTTTGACAAATTGCTGATGGAATTTTCAGTACAGGGCAGCAGAGTCCAAGTGAGGGGAACTAAGACTCCTAGTGTCAAGCTCATTTCAAATGGGGCTATGAATGCAGCAGTGGAGCAAGGAGCAGAGTTGTGCTTCCTCCAAGTCAATGATACCACACCTCAGTTTGTTATTCCATCGTGTCCTGTGTCTCAATCAGGTACTCTGAACTCTCAATTGCCTGTAGAGATTGAATTACTGCTTGAATAGTATGCTGACATATTTAATGAACCATCTGAGTTACCTCCATCTAGGGTAGGTTTTGACCATAAGATACCCTTGAAAGAAGATACCATGCCTATGAATATTAGACCTTATAGGTACTCAATCATTCAAAAAAATATAGTGGATAAACTTGTGAATGAAATGTTGACACAAGGCATTATACAATATAGCAATAGTCCCTTTGCCTCACCAACAGTTTTAGTAAGAAAAAAGGATGGTTCGTGGAGGTTGTGTGTTGATTATAGAAGGTTGAATCATTCCACTATTAAAGATAGATTTCCAATTTCTTTAATTGAGGACTTGATGGATGAGCTTGGTGGTGCAAGTGTTTTTTCCAAGCTTGACCTTAGATCGGGGTACCATGAGTTGAGGATGGCTGAAGGAGAAGAATACAAGACTGCATTCAAGACTCATAGTGGTCACTATGAGTACTTGGTGATGCCATTTGGATTGACCAATGCACCGGCTTCTTTTCAATCCTTAATGAACCATTTGTTCAAGGAATATTTGAGAAAGTTTGTAATTATCTTTTTTGATGACATATTAGTTTACAGTGCTTCTTTGCAGGATCACTCTAAGCATTTGTCTCAGGTTTTTGATGTGAGGCATCACAAGCTGTTTCTCAACAAAAAGAAATGCCATTTTGCAACTGACAGAGTGGAATATCTCAGGCATTTCATCACTCAGGCAGGCGTATCTACAGATCCAGTGAAGATTCAAGCTGTCAATAACTGGCCCGTGCCCAAAACTCTCAAGCAACCCAGAGGTTTTCTGGGTTTAGCAGGATATTACAGGCGTTTTGTAAAGGATTTTGGCAAGATTGCCAAACCCCTCACTGATTTGCTTAAGAAAGATGCTTTCCTTTGGAGTGATTCTGCTCAAACAACATTTCAACTACTGAAGAATGCTCTTATAACAGCTCCAGTTTTAATTCTGCCTGACTTTAAGAAGACATTCATCTTGGAGACCGATGCTAGTGGCAAGGGGATTGGTGCTGTCTTAATGCAAGAAAACCATCCCATAGCTTATATTAGCAAGGCATTGGGGATCAAACAGCAAGCTCTTTCGATCTATGAAAAGGAATTGTTGGCAATAGTGTATGCAATTCAAAAATGGAGTACCTATCTTGCTCATAGGCCCTTCATTATACGCACAGACCAGAAAAGTATCAAATATATGCTTGAACAGCGACTCAACACACCATTTCAGCAAGCATGGATGGCCAAGTTAATGGGTTTTGAGTTTGAAATCCAGTATAAAGAAGGCAAGGAGAACAAGGCAGCATATGCACTCTCTCGGGTAGAAGGAGCTGAGATGATGACATTAGTGCTCAACAATGTTTCCAATGATTTGTTAGAGAAAATTCAATTATCTTGGACTCAAGATGCTGTCATACAGAAATTGATTGGTGAGATCACCACCAACCCTCTCTCACACTCCAAGTATAGCTGAAAGGACAATTTGCTGAGAAGAAATGGTAAATTGGTTGTTGGCAGTGACCCTGCTGTTAAGAGTACCTTGCTGCAGTGGCTCCATGACTCAGCAACAGGTGGACACTCGGGGAGGGATAATACATTGGCTAGACTCAAGTCATTGTTCTATTGGAGAGGCATGACCAAGGATGTGCACACTTATGTGAGAGAATGTATTGTTTGTCAACGAAACAAAACAGTAACAAATCCTCTCCAGCCTCTCGCAACCACTCTCTATACCAGGCAGAATTTGGGACTCCAACAGCTTAGATTTCATTGAGGGCCTCCCTCCATCTAAAGGCAAGCAAGTGATCTTAGTAGTGGTTGACAGGTTGAGTAAGTATGCACAGTTCTTAGCTCTTCAACATCCTTATACAGCTTTAGAGGTTGCTCAAACATTTCTGGATTCTGTTTTTAAACTGCATGGCTTACCTTCTTCATTCATTAGTGATCGTGATCCCATTTTCTTGAGTGAATTCTGGTCTGAATTGTTTTCTCTGCAAGGAGTGTCTCTGAATAAGTCCACTGCGTACCATCCTCAAAGTGATGGTCAATCAGAGATCGTGAATAAAGCTCTTGAGACATATTTGAGGTGTATGACTTCTGAGCAACCTCAGGACTGGATGAAATGGCTCCCTCTAGCTGAATTTTGGTACAATACTACTTTCCACTCCTCTATTAGGACCACTCCATTTGAGGTAGTGTATGGGCAACCCCCTCCGGTGCATTTGCCTTACCTTCTAGGAGAATCCACCAACTCTGCTGTGGATAGGACTCTCACTGCTCGAGAGGATGCTATCAAGTTGCTGCGCTTCCATTTGTTGCGTGCTCAGAACCGGATGGCACAACAGTACTGATCGTGTTTTTGCTATTGGGGATTATGTCTTCCTCAAACTTCAGCCTTATACCGCCAATTTACCTTGTGAAACCAAGCTTTTCACAAGTTGAATCCTAAGTTTTTTGGTCCTTATCGGGTCACAGATAGAATTGGCAGTGTTGCATAGGGGTGTTCGCGGTGCGGTTTGGTTCGGTTTTGAGCAAAAAAGTGAACCGAACCGCAAGGTAAAAATAGATGCGGTTTGGTTTGGTTCGTTGGCTTTTGAAAAAAAAACCAAACCAAACCAAACCAAACCAATGCGGTTTGGATTGGTTCGGTTTGTTCGGTTTTTTGCGAGACAAAACACAATTTAAAACCCGTTTGGATAATGCTTATTTTGAGCTTATGAAAAACAACTTATGCAAATAAATTAATTTTTACGTATTATCCATAAGCATGTAAAAGTAGTTTATGGAAAAATAACTTAGGGAGATACAATTTTTGTTAGTGAGAACTTATGAATTAACATAAAAACCTACTTATTTTCATAAGTTGATTTTCATAAGCTCAAAAATAAGCTAATCCAAACGGCCCATTAAATAATCCGCTTTCCTTATTCTCTATATATATTGTTTTGTCTATTTTTTTTATATATATATATATATATATATATATATATATATATATATATATATATATATATATATATATATATATATATATATATATATATATATAGGATTTTATGGTTTGGTTTGGTTTGGTTTGGTTTCTATAATCAAAACCGCGGTCAAACCGAACCTTGCGGTTCACTAATAAAACCGAACAAAACCGAGAAAGCGGTTTTTGCGGTTTTCGGTTTGGTTTGGTTCGGTTTACGGTTTTCTATTGGTTTGGTTCGGTTTTGAACACCCCTAGTGTTGCATGTCGGTTGGAGCTCCCTTCAACTACCAAAATTCACAATGTTTTCCATGTTTCACAACTCAAACGCCGTGATCGATCCTTCACTTTGTTATTGAACACCTGCAAATTGCCTTCTGTCATCACTTCTAAGGGAGAACCAGAGAGCATTCTAGCAAGGAAGATAGTGAAACGTGGTCATAGGGCTGCCACCAAAGTGCTTGTCAAGTGGAAGAATTTGGCGCCTGAGCTTGCAACCTGGGAATGGTATTATGACTCTTTGCGTGATTACCTCGCTTTTCACTCTTGAGGACAAGAGTGTTCCCATGGGAGGGTATTGTGATGATTATTTCTATTGTTTAAGTATTTACTTTTACTTTTTAATGCACTTGTATCTTGTGGTAATAGTTGAGTGTGTACTACACTTTACCTATTGTACTACAATTTATTTCCTTGCATTCTAGAAGGGTGTGAGCTGGCATATCAGCCAAATATTTGATTGCTTGTACTATATATCATTCCTTGTTATGAAAATAACCAAAACTATAGAAAGGAGAAATATGAAGAAGATAAGAACATGAACAAATATGAAAGATGAGAGTATTTCTATTCACTTCAAGTGTACATACACATAGGAGATAGCCATATTTATAGGGTGAGAATAGGGAAAGTGATTAGTCAATAATAAAAATCCACTAATGACTTGATGGGGGGAGACTAGTGAACATCCAATATAATAATATTCATAACACTCCCCCTTGGATGTCCATCGAGGATATGCCTCATTAAAAACCTTACTAGAAAAAACCCTGTGGGATAAAAATCTAGTGAAGGAAAAGAGTACAATATCCTGTCAGTGGGAACTGCCTCGTTAAAAACCTTTTCAGTAAAACCCTGTGGGACAAAACCATGGAAAAGGGAAAAAGAGTGCCGTTTTTCTCCCCCTGATTGAATCATCACTAAAGAATATGAATTTCAATATTTAGAGTTTCTCCTTGAGTGCATATGGAACAATCTACTCCATTGTCACTTGTGATTGTATCCTCTTTTAATGGAACTTTGCGATCATTATTATCTTCAAAACATCTTCCTTGAACTGTTGGCAATATTCAACTTGTGAAAATTGAGCTCTTCATGTGCTACTAGACTAATTAAGTACTGAAAAAGTACTTGCATCCACCCTTGAGAAACATGTCGAGCTTTGTATCTCACAATTTAATCATTCTCATTCTGCTTCAATTTCATCTTTCAATTTTGGCCAATTCACATTGTCTACAATCTTTAGTAGACTTTGGTTCATGATCCTCACTATCATTTATCACATATAGCGCTATATTATATGTAAAAACATCGTCAATGTTGACTTTGTTTCGGTTCCATTGTATTTCATTTTTGATATAATTCATTGAGATCTCTTTAATTTGATAACTTTTCAGTACTGATCGGTTCTTCCGAAGGCTGTAATGTCAATTATGTCTGAATACTCTTTTAGAGTTTCTATATCCTCGCTTGGACCATATTTTTTTTAGCTCCTTTTGTTGCTCGAGGATTTTTATCTTTGGAACCGATTGGTCTACCACGCTTCAGGCGCTGTTGAGACTAATTTGCAATATTAGATTGTCCAACAGGGACATCCATTCTATTGGAGCATTAGCAGCTGATATATATGACTTGGTCACACCTTTTGGATCAGTAAAAGCATTTGGTAGACAATTTGCTAAGCTTTGCAATTGAATTATCTTTTGAACTTGTAGTTCACATTGTTTAGTTTGAGGATCAATATGAGATAATGATAATTCATTCCAACTGATCTCCTTTTTTTTCATTTGCTTATTCTCTCCCCTAATGTTGGGAAATCTAATTCTTCAAATGATAATCATCGATTTGGACTATAAACAAGTCTCCAATTGTTGGCTCAAGATACTATATTATACATGGAGATTTATATCTAATATATATTTCCAAAATTCTTTTAGAACCCATCATATATTGCATTGCACATCAAAAAATATTAAGATGGGAAATATTAAGTTCGTGACCAAAAACCAAATGTAAAGGGAAGAGTTGTGATAACTTGTTGGCTTGATGCGAATCAATATTACTGACATGTAAAATTGCATGTTCCCAAGTAGAAATTAGAACTTCTTATCTCATAAGTATTGGTCATGTAATTAACTTTAGACGTCTAAAGAATGGTTCTTCAAGACCATTTTATGAATGGACGTATGACATTTGATATCCAATATCAATTATAATAGTCATACAATACTTATCATATGCTTTCAAGGTGATTCACATAATGACCTCTTACTCAAATTAGTTGAGCAAACAATCTCACAAACTTAGGTTGTGAGTTGACGACAAATATATATATATATATATATATATATATATATATATATATATATATATATATATATATATATATATATGTGGTCGTCTAGTTGATGCATCAATTAAAACCACAAATATCTAAATGGTCCACGTGATTAGTGTACTTGTTTACAAATACCACCTTATATCACTCTTGAAATATGAGAGACTTATTATTCTCAAATTGTCAATTTCCTTTGGGAATTAGTGAACACAAAAATTAGTAGATTGAAAAAACTACTAGCTCTTCAATACAAGTTCACATAGAAATTTTAACCATTATTCGCATCATAATATACTCGGATGGCCCAACCGATCTTGCCAACAATCAAATTATTATGATATGTAAAACACAGGTTTACAATAACATGTGTTTCAATTGCACATATATAAGTGTAGTACAAATCGGAGGAAAAAGTAGACAATTTTTCCACTACACTTATTTTATCAAAGTATGTCTCATTATTTAAAAATATTCCATATCTCCTTCATCTCTCATTTCAATATGATTTCTATTTATATGCATATATTTGAAACTTAATAAATTTCTACGAGACTTAGGGAATATAATGCATTCTCAATCAGTAAATTTGTTCCCAGGATATGAAAGATATTAGCTCTTAGGAACCTTCAATTATATTTGAAGAGACAGACATCTTTGTACTAACCGGTTTCTTGCTTCACTAAATAGGAGAAATATTTGTTTTTATCCTTTAAAATTATATGGGTAGTTCCACTATTAGCGAAACACATTTCTCCAATATTGATGCTAGTGTCAATACTCATTTTATCCTAAAAGATAACATAAATATGATAAAAGATTGACATGAGAAAATTAAGTCTCTACAATATTATATGTCTACAAAGATCAAAATTTTGGAGCTGCATAAAATACAATTTCTCGAAGGAAAAAAATAGCAAGATGAAAATTATATTTGCTAAGCAAATATACAAATTCTTTTGAACATAAAAGTGTCTAGTTCTCTAGGATCTAGTCATCAATCAATTCTTCCCTTATTCCCTTTTTTTTTCATGCAATATTTTTATTTGGAATTCCAAGCAAAAGAAAGAAGAAAAATTACATTTTTCCATAAGATACTAAACCACTATCAGGAATAACAAAGGTCACAATCACAAATCATACAAACGGCATTTAAATAAGATAACGATAACATTTACCACATCAATGATCATCACCACAACTTTTCTTGTACCAAAACTATAATGTGAGTCATTCACTTCTGGAAATGAACTTCAATTCATTGAGTGGTTTGTGCGTATTCTTTACAATCACCATATCACATAATCTTGATACATAATATTTTTCTGAAAATATTTTCTCATTTTGCTAATTCATGAGAATATTTGAGACATAAATTATATGTCAATTCTATTGATTTCCTTTTCTTCAAAACATACTAAGGTCAAATAGATCTTATAGATTACAATCATCGTGTAAAAATCGAGTTCTTCAGGAACTCGATGACAAATCTCTCATATATGATGATCAAAGGAAAATATATTTTCTAATCAATTGTTCTTTAAGAACTATACCACAAATTTTAAACATTGACGAAAAGAATCGTGCTAGGGCAATCCTACGAGGATGCTTTAATACAAAGTTATTTTTTCTTTGAGTTCTTCAAGAACTATCACAAATCTTCATAAACAATGATAAAGAAAACAAATCTTTATGCAATCCTACAAGGATGCTATATTACCAAATCATTAGTTCTTCAGAACTATAACACAATACTTCTTCAATAATTATCAAGAAAAAACTATACTATGACCAATCCTTGAGGATGTTTCGATATTAAATTTCAAAGTTATTTAGGAACTATATCATAAACAATGATACAGAGAAACAATTATTTGTGCAATCCTTCAGGGATGCTTGGATAATGGATTTATTGTTCTTCAGGAACTATAATATCACAAAGTTATCAACAATGGTAAATAAATATAAAATGAGATATAACATAAAAAGAGATAAAACATAAACAAGATCAAAATGAAAAAAATAGCAAAAGATCATGATTAAAAGATAGTGAGAAGAAGAAGGAGAAGAACAAGAGTAAGAGGAAACTAGATCAAGAAGAATATAATGTGTTATAAAGGATATGTGTTGTTGGGGAGTCCGGGGGAGCACGGGGAGCAATTACCGAGCTATCCAATGAACGGACCACCAAGAGACTTGGACACCACATCTCTACCCAAAACCTTAAGGTATTAGGTATATGGGTCCCCTCTATTATATGTCCTTCATATAGCTCATTCCTAGCCGATCTGGGACTTAGCTACTCACACTTGAATTTTTCAACAATCTCCCCCTCAAGTGCGAGTCACCCACATCGCTAGTCGCGCTCCCCACAGAGCCGAACCTGGCTCGATACGCTTGTTGTTGGGAGTCAGGGGAGCACGGGGAGCAATTACCGAGCTATCCAATGAACGGACCACCAAGAGACTTGGACACCACATCTCTACCCAAAACCTTAAGGTATTAGGTATATGGGTCCCCTCTATTATATGTCCTTCATATAGCTTCATTCTGGCGATGTGTGGACTTAAATTTACTCACACTTGAATTTTTCAACAGTGTTGATACGTATTACCTTAGGAGAAGATAGATCAAGAAGAAAACTTATTCTTGTAATAGATCCTCAAGATGATTATGTCATCAATCATATGGTAGAACTTCGTGCTGATAACGTGTTATGAAAATAACCAAAACTATAGAAAGGAGAAATATGAAGAAGATAAGAACATGAACAAATATGAAAGATGAGAGTATTTCTATTCACTTCAAGCCAGTGTACATACACACAGGAGATAAGCCCATATTTATAGGGTGAGAATAGGAAAAGTGATTAGTCAATAATAAAAATCCACTAATGACTTGATGGGGGGAGACTAGTGAACATCCAATATAATAATATTCATAACATTCCTCAAATTATTAATGAAAGTACACAATCATTGAATCAATCTTTCTCTCTCAAATCTCTCCATATCTGTGCTAACAGAATTTAGTTGCAAAGTATTTCTTTCCGGAGTCTATTCTTCCATTAGATTCCCTTGAGAATACTCGATTCACCGTCACAATCGCTACTCTACTAGCTGAACTGTGACACTCACCAACACAAGCCGCCGTCGACAAGAAGGCGATCGCCACCAACGAGCTTATCGTCAATAAGGCGCTCGCTACGAATGAGCAATCGGTCTTCTGCTTCCTTTTCGTCATCGCACGGGCCGCCAGTCTCGACGACCTTCTCCAGTGCAGGTAAGCCCACGCGCCATCGTTGTGTACGTTTCACAGTCGCTAGCTTCTGGAAAGTTGGAGATGAAATTGTGTCCATTTAAAGGGTCAAAAACATGTTAAAAAATGTTTGAGGTCAGAAGCTGTTGTCCTTTCTCTTGCTTACACGAGAGAGAAGAGTGTAGCAAAGAGGATGCGCAGAAGAGAAGAGGACACGGAAGATGAGGACTGTGCACAGCCATGGCCGACTAGAGGAAGGACGCCGAAGCAGCGCGGTTGTTGGAAATCACATCTCCATAGCTGAGGTGACAGAGGTAGGATTTTTTCTCTCTTTCACTCACCATACTCTCCCTGTATTCCACCCTCTGAACACTTCCAAAATGAATCCATGATATTTAGGTTCTATTTTTAAAAGGAAACATTTCAAACTTCTGAAAATTGAAAAAGCATGGAATTTGATTTCATATCATTTGTGTGGAAATTCGATTAGGATTGATTGATTGATTAATGGAGAGACAAAATGGACAGGATCTTTACTCGTGCTCTTGGCGCTTGCCCTTATCCTTGACAGCTGAAGCATGTGTCTATGTTAGACTGCTGCATTTATTTTTTGCTGCCATTGAGCATGACACAACTTTGAAATTTAAAGCTTTTCAACATGTTTTTCAGTCAATCTTTGCTTACAGTTCTATTAAATTTGTATATTACTCAGTGCTGACTTTGGTTTTCTTATTATACATTTTTGAGATTATTGAAGACAATGTAGCATACACTCAAAGTGGTGCTGATAGTCTGGAGTTATTGTATGGTAATGTATTAGGTTGTTTCTATGAAAAAATAAAAGCGCACGTTCCTTATAAGAACATGTCAATTTGTTTTAGTAATTGTTTTAATCATTGTACTCATAGGGCCTGATAGTTCAAAATAAGGGGAGAAGATAAAAAAAGAAAGAAGAGTAAGTATTGGTTGCTGGCTTCATATGAGTGGATCTGTTGGTTGTTTTAGACTTAGTATCAAGGATTCAACAAATGATGGGTTGCGTTGCTTTAGGGAGATGTTGCATTTGCAGTCCTTGGGAATCTTAACTAATTCATATATCTATTTCTGCACTAGGAACAACTAAACTATCTTTAAAACAAACACTTAAAGTTGTTAATTCTTTCTTCTTCTTTTTTGCTTTTGAGTTTCTTTCAACTTGTGATTTTATAAATTTATGTGCAGGTGCAACCCCCTACACATGCGTTTGGGTGAACATGGACAATGTTGTCTTGGGTCTTAGATACCTATTAACAACCAGTGTTCATAGCATAGTTGATTCACTTTTCAATGCTACGAGCAACATGAGATTTACATTGATGGCGCTCCCTCAACTCACGATGGGGATGATGATGCCGAATGCCCAACTTCATGTTTCACAAGTACTCTGATGTAGTCATTCGAGAACCCAATAGTCTTTTACATGTGTACTACACGGTCTGTTGGTTACTTAAGATCTGTTTTGGTTTACTGTTTCCTAAACGCCCCCTGACGTTTGTTCAAATTCCCAATCTATTACTACCAAAATGGGTGTCGTCCATCATCTGTATGCTGTTTCAAATCTATTATTAATGGGTTATGTTTTGGTTTGGCATATATTACTTTGCGATTGGTTGAGTCTAACATATATTTTTTCACCATTTTATTTGTTGGTATTCGCATTTATCACACCATGTTTGGAGCCTACTTATGATGTAGTCACGTCCTGATCACTGGTAAATCAATGTGATGAACACTTTGTCTCATACGGTGTTGAACCCGCTTTTACTCATGGGCCAATAGTCTAGTATACTTAATGATTACTGGTTTGACTTTAGTAAAACCACGGTTGAATCAAAAAACTGTGAGCTAATTGCTTTACCAATTCAATCACCAGTCATGGTTTCAAAACATTGGTCATAACTCAACGGACTAGGCAGCATACATAATGAACAGGAATTTTAAGAGATTAACAAGAATTGAAATTGACTTATTGATATGATCAACAAAGCCTAAATATGTGTGGAAAACTAGCAAGTAGTAACAGAAACAGAATAAAACAAATTCGATCAAACACCAACACGTCCAATTATAAAACATTAATCCACAACATAAAGTTCCATAAATTTATAGAATCACCTGGTCTGCATTTGGAATATAGCTTGCCAACCCAGAGTCTGAAAGATGAGGATTAAGCTCTGAATCAAGTAATATATTGGCTGACTTAATATTCTTGTGAACAACTGATGGCAAACTAACTTCATGTAGGTACCTAAAACAAAAATTGTTAGCGTAATAATAGGAAGTAATAATAGCAATAGCTTGATTATAGGATATTACTTGTCTAGCAAGTTGGTGCTCAATTGTATATAAGATCAGATTGTATCATTGTACAAAACAATTGAATATACAAATATTCCAATTCCAATTTCTACTAACATGGTATACAGAGCATAGGTTACGCTTCTGCCTTCTGTTTTGCATCTGCCCCGTTTTTTTTTTCCTCCGAAGCTTCTGTCTCTGCCACCGATCTGCTATTTGTTCCATTATCTCTCTGCATCATTTATCATGGAGAAATCTGACATTTCAAAACCAATTACAAGTGTTTTGATTGGAACAAATTACAACCTCTGGGCTCAAGCAATGAAAAGTTTCTTGATAGGCCGCAAGCTATGGCGCGTCGTCACCGGAGATATCACCATACCAACCAAAGAAAAAGATGAAACCGATGCAAAATTTGCCGATCGTCTTGAAGATTGGGACAGCAAAAACCACCAGATCATCACATGGTTTCGTAATACCTCTTCTCCATCTATTCATATTCAATTTGCTACTTATGATTCTGCCAAAGCAATCTGGGATTTTTTGTCCAGCCGATATCAAACTACTGGACTTGCTCACTATTACCAGTTGTGGACTACACTTCTCAATATCAAGCAAGAAACTGGCCAATCGGTGAATGACTTTCTTGCTCAAGTCCAACCAATTTGGCATCAACTATCCCAGGCCAAAATCAGTGAAGATCATCTTCATCTCATTCAAGTCCTTATGGCTCTGCGACCTGAATATGAATCCGTCCGAGCCTCACTGTTGCATCGACATCCGCTTCCATCTTTGGATACTGCTATTCAGGAAATTATTTTTGAAGAAACACGTCTGAATCTGGATAAAAGCCACCACCTTGATGCTGCTCTAGCAACTACTCGGTTCTCACAACAAAAGGCTAGCCAACATCCATGTAAGAATTGTAATCGAATTGGTCACGTGTTTGCTAATTGTCCTACTATAGAGTGCAGGTATTGTCATGGTATTGGCCATATTCTTGAGAACTGCCCTACACGACCGCCGAGACAGAATCGCGGACCCTTCAAATCCAAGACTGTCACAAAGATTGGGTCCCCCTCCATTACCGCTGCTGCCACCGAGGGATCTGTTCCAAAGCATGAGTCCTCCATTTCTGCTGCTGCTATTGAAGGTTCCCCTAGTATTACTATGAGTGATATTGAGGCTTTACTCAAACAGGTTATCTCTACCAACACCTCTACTGCCATGTCTGCTATTTCGGGTAATGCTAATTGGTTTTATGATTCTGCTTGTTATAATCATATGACCACTAATATTAAATCATTGCCTTCTGCTTCACCTGCTCACTCCCTACCACCAATCCACACAGCTAGTGGTGATACAATGAACATTAGTCATACTGGTGATGTAAATACACCCAACCTCACTCTTCCTGACACCTACTACGTACCCAATTTGACACTTAATCTTATTTCTGTTGGTCAATTGTGTGAACAAGGACTAAATGTGTTTTTTACTCCTCTTGGTGTCCAGGTACAGGATCCACAAACGGAACAGATTCTTGGGACAGGTCGCAGGGTGGGTCGGCTATTTGAGCTCAAATCTCTTCATATTCCAAAGAAATATGTGTCTGCAGCTACTATCATCTCCCCCATTCATCAGTGGCATCTCCGACTTGGTCACGCCTCAGCCAGCAAAATTCAGCCCTTAATCTCTCGTGGCTTGTTAGGATCTACAAAATTTGAGTCCTTTGATTGTTTGAATTGCAAACTTGCAAAACAACCTGCTTTACCCTTTAAGAGCAGTGATTCTATTTCAGAAAGACCTTTTTGTTTAATTCACTCAGATATTTGGGGTCCTTCCCCAGTCTCTTCAATTAATGGTTTTCGTTATTTTGTCTTATTTGTTGATGATTTTTCTCGTTTTACGTGGATATATTTCTTGAAAAATCGATCTGAATTACCTCAAACTTACATCTCATTTGCTCATATGATTAAGGCTCAATTTTCTTGTGCTATAAAAACTCTTCGCACAGACAATGCAATGGAATATCGTGATTCCTCTTTGCTTCAATTTCTCAGTCAACAAGGCACCGTGGTTCAACGTTCATGCCCTCACACATCCCAGCAAAATGGTCGAGTTGAGCGGAAACACCGACACATCCTGGATTCAGTTCGTGCTCTTCTCCTCTCTGCCTCGTGTCCAGAGAATTTTTGGGGGGAAGCCGCTCTTAATGCTGTCTACACTATTAATCGACTTCCCACATTGGTTCTTCAAAACTTGTCTCCATTTGAAAAGTTGTTTGGTAAGCCTCCCGAATACACAATTCTTAAACCTTTTGGATGTGCTTGTTTTGTTCTCTTACAACCTCATGAACACACAAAATTAGAACCACGTGCTCGTTGATGTTGCTTCCTTGGCTATGGTGTTGAACACAAAGGATATCGTTGTTGGGATCCTATTTCCAATAGATTGCGCATCTCACGCCATGTTACCTTTTGGGAAAATACAATGTTCTCTTCTCTTTCAAAATTTCAGCATCCTATTGAGTCAATCTTTTTCACTGATCCATCTATTGAGTTATTTCCAAGTTCTGACACAGGTAATTCTGATGAGCTCAACATTAGTCATCTCCCACCCGCTTCTACCGAATCTGTTCCGGTTGGTGATTCTGCACCTGCAATTCCTACTCGTCATTCAACCCGGGTAAGAGAACCCCCTTCATATCTTAGTAATTATCATTGTTATTCTGCTATTGCAACCCTCCATGAGCCCACTTCTTATCGTGAAGCAAGTACTAACCCCATTTGGCAGCAAGCTATGTCTGAAGAAATTCAGGCCTTAGAGAAGACACATACTTGGGACCTAGTTGATCTCCCTCAAGACAAGATCCCTATTGGCTGCAAATGGGTCTATAAAATCAAGACTCTTTCCGATGGCACTGTTGATCGTTACAAAGCTCGGTTAGTAGCGAAAGGGTATACTCAAGAGTATGGGATAGACTATGAAGAAACATTTGCTCCGGTGGCTCGTATAACATCTGTTCGTAGTCTCTTAGCTATTGCTGCAGTTCGTAAATGGCAGCTCCTTCAGATGGATGTCAAAAATGCCTTCCTTCATGGTGATTTAACTGAAGAAGTTTATATGCATCCACCTCCTGGTTATCATTCTCCTCATAAGGTTTGTAAGCTTCGACGAGCCTTATATGGTTTGAAGCAAGCGCCCAAGGCCTGGTTTGACAAGTTCAGTTCCACTCTTCCACAAGTTGGTTTTGTTTCTAGTCCACATGATACTGCTTTGTTTACTCGGCGAACTGATAATGGTATTGTAATTCTGCTGCTTTATGTTGACGATATGATAATTACCGGAGATGATAAGTCTGAAATTTCAGCATTGCAACGTTATCTTGGTCAACAATTTGAAATGAAAGACCTTGGTACTCTTCGCTATTTTTTGGGTCTAGAAGTCTCACATGATTCAAAAGGCTATTATCTCTCCCAAGCCAAGTATGCATCTGATTTACTTTCTCGAGCAGGTATCACAGATAGTAAGACTAAATCAACCCCATTGGAACCCAACTGCAAACTCACACCACTTGATGGAACTTCTCTTGAAGATGCCACCTTGTATCGGCAACTTGTTGGTAGTCTTGTTTACCTCACTGTTACCCGTCCTGATATTGCATATGCTGTCCATACAGTTAGTCAATTTATGTCCGCTCCTCGATCATCACACTTTTCTGCAGTCCTTCGAATCCTTCGTTACATCAAAGGAACTCTCTTCCATGGTTTACACTTCTCTACTAATTCATCTTTGGTCCTATCTGGATATTCCGATGCTGATTGGGCAGGTGATCCAACAGATCGTCGTTCAGTCTCAGGCTATTGTTTCTTTTTGGGAAATTCTCTTATTTCTTGGCGTAGCAAAAAGCAAACTGTTGTTTCCCGCTCTAGCACCGAATCTGAATATCGTGCTCTTGCTGATGCTACTTCTGAATTACTATGGTTACGATGGTTATTAAATGATATGGGTGTTATACATCCCTCTGCTACTATGCTTCATTGCGACAACAGAAGTGCTATCCAAATTTCTCATAATGATGTCTTTCATGAGCGCACAAAACACATCGAAATTGATTGCCACCTTGTACGACATCATGTTGTTAATGGTACCATACATTTGCATTCTGTCCCATCTGTTGACCAAATTGCCGATATCTTCACCAAAATGCATCAACCTGCTCGCTTTAACGATCTTTTAAGCAAACTCAAGTTGGCATCCACCATACCAACTAGAGTTTGAGGGGGGGTGTTAGCGTAATAATAGGAAGTAATAATAGCAATAGCCGTTAGCGTAATAATAGGAAGTAATAATAGCAATAGCTTGATTATAGGATATTACTTGTCTAGCAAGTTGGTGCTCAATTGTATATAAGATCAGATTGTATCATTGTACAAAACAATTGAATATACAAATATTCCAATTCCAATTTCTACTAACAAAAATTGTGGACAAAGTCGGTTAATTGAGTCTCAAGTCAACTCTCGAGGAAAACATAGATCAATGCTTGATATCCAAACATATGCTGCCACATCATAATCAGTTGAAAACTTCCATTGTCAGTAAAATATCGTAATTACTAAAGTGAAGCGGCAGTTTACTATCTACTGATAGTGTATTGATTTTCATGGTGGCAGATCAAATTTAAAAACTCAAGATCTATGAACACCAGCACGGACACCAGACATGATACTGACACACAAACGATAATAATTTGAGAAAATGCAAGTAAATGAAGTGAGAGTGTCGGTGTCCGACACCGGACATGTCTTCAACCTTAGTAAGTGTCAGTGCTACTGAGCTTAAGATTCATATTTTTACTGTCAAAACTATTCTTCCTATTTTTTACATTTTGAAATTTGAACATTAGATATAGACAGTAATAATCGAGGCATTTTTTAACGAGGAAAACAAAGAGCAGTTTACAAAGAGAGATAAGCTTAATTAAAACCAAAATGCTTGAAGAAATATATAAAGCAGGAAACCAGTTACGAAGGAGTTGATAAATCAATGGAAAAACAAGTTTGCAAGATTGATATAAACAAATTATGCAATGATGGACAAAATTCCCCAGTTATGCAATATTAAAATCTTCTAATCCCATTAGTCCGCAAATAACTTACTCTAAAGCGCGTGCGGTCCCCAAAGCTATCTTCACACGGGAATTCCATATCAATGGTTTACTATATTCATCTGACAGGTGAAGGAAGTCATGCAGTGATCCATTTTTATGAAACTCGTAGACTAAGAGGTGTTGTCCATACTCAGAGCAATAACCTACAAGCACTGTCACATTTGGATGATGTAAATGGGAGATGTTTGACACTATTTCTGTAAAATCTTCTGAAAAATCACTGGAAAGGACAGACGAATCTATTTTCTTCACTGCAAGAACCTACAACATATTCAAAAACAAAAAACCAAGTTAAAACTATCAATAACTTTTAAGCACGTGCATAGATGTAAGGCATGGTCTACAGCAGATCATGGTATTTACTGGGATATTAGCTCTACCGGTGTCCGGTGGTATCTAAGTTTGTATGGATTTCCTAGAACTTCTTTTCCCCAATTATGGGAGGGGTGTTGGAGATATTAGCTGGTCCATTAAGTGTGAGGCATTAGATTTAATTAATGGTGTGGATTAAGTGACTGGAGTGACAGAAGGTTAATATTGACAGAAGAGAATCCGGATGCCTTTCTTCTAAATTTCTTTTAGCCGCAGACTCTTCCCTCTCTATATTAGTGGCAAGTAGTATTGTGTTCTTTCTCTCTTTCTTTACTTTTTTTTTCTCTTTTTTTGGAAGTGTTCTTTTTCCTCCTTAGGTTGTCCGTTGAGGTTTTAGTGAGTATGCTTTCTCCCTTTGTATCCGAGATTGAAGTACCTATTTTAGGACCGAAATGATATTTTCTTTCACCATTTTTTGTATAAAAATAGAAAACAGGAAATAACATGAAAGCATTGGAACAATTTTTTTATTATTAATGCAAGCAGAAGATAAAAACAGAAAACACGTTTTGAAACCAAATAGGACCTTTAGAAGATTAAGAAATGATTGGTGTAATGGTATCAAACCATCAATAATTATCACATCATTGAACATTGTGTCAAAGAATTCAGTTAATAGAAATGCCATGTTTTTCTATTTAATCCTTGGTAAGGATGACAATATTAAGTATTAAATACATCAAAATAAGTAGATAGGAATCGGACATGAAAAAACAGTGTTTAATTCTTTGAAGTCAATCACAAACAGCTAATTTGATGAGACTCTACTAGTGTCAGGCCTGTTCATAATTCAGTTTTTAAGCAAAATCAGACTGAATCTATTTAAGCAGATTCAAATTAATCGAATCATGTTAGTAGTTCACCGAATCTGAATCTGTCTTAATAATTCGATTAAGCGATTCGAGTTTGAACTGAACTGTTTCAATTTTGGACTACTTTTTTTAAACTGTTAAGCCCGAACTGTTATCCGAACTGCCCAAACTGTTTTTTTTTTTTAAATAATAGTTTTTTTTTGCACTTTTCAAAAATCAAATAAAAACTAATATTAACCAAACATTGTAATATCTAGTTCCATAACATTGTAACATAGTAATATATGTCTAGAACTATTACAACTCACAAAAATTAAACAAGCTCCATAACATTGTAATATATTAACTATTACAACTCACTAATATATTAACCATTTATGACAGCAGCAACACTATAACAGCCGTATCTATCTCTGTCCCTAGCACCTGCAGCGACCCAAAACGCACCTGCAGCGACCCAAAACACACCTGTTATTGAAGCTCTTTGATAATGTTGTTTCTCTAATTGAAGAGACAGAGTCCACAACCAAACATAACATTTTCCACATGTTTCAGTTCAGATTTTCCATCAGTACTAGTAAGATTAACAGTAAAAGTTTCCACTGCAAAATCTCCTGTTGTATTTGAACTATCACCATACCAATAAAAATATGGACAAGTTTGATTCTCATTCTCAGCTTTACAAGGCTTAGGGGGATCTGGTGATGAAACCAATTGACACTTTGGATCATTACAACTTATATTCTTATAAGATGTTGAATCTTTAGGATCATAATATGGTCCACTTTGTTCAAAACAAGCAATGCAAGGAACACATTGAATCCAATTAAGGTCACTACCAGTATCAAGTATTAGTGAAAAATGTTTTGGTGGTGTGCCTATAAACGCATCCATGAAATACTCACTAGAGCCAAGACTCACACTAGATTCCAATGTTGCAACAAGCTGACTTGAATGTTTTGGTTTTCTGCATTTTCAGCAGCATTTTAGGCACCTGTTTCAGCAGCATATTAAGCACATTTTCAGCACAATTTTAGCAGCATATTACACACCATTTCAGCATAATTGTTTAGCAGCATTTTAGGCACAACTTATGCATTTTCAGCAGCATTTTAGGCACCTATTTCAGCAGCAGTTTAGCAGCATATTAGGCATATCTTTAGCACAATTTTAGCAGCATATTACACACAATTTCAGCATAATTGTTTAGCAGCATTTTAGGCACAATTCAGCAACACATTAGCACCATTACTTAGAATCAAAATACAAGTTCAAAATAACCAATCTAAAGAATTACATGAGTTTAGAATCTGCAGAAGCTCAAAATAAAGCTAATAGTAAATAAACTGCACAAACCTGATATTAGTTGTTAGTAGTAAATAAACTAGAATAAAGTCCTCAGTCATCTAGATTAACACCACGATCTTGAGAGCATATTTCTGCAAAACGAAAAAAGTGTTCATCATTTTCCAAAGCTAGAATTGTGAACCAAATAAATAGTGTTGTTATATTTTTATCACCTTGATCAAATCTAAGGATCTCCTCAGGGTCCTCATCGTTAAATAGATAATGAGGTTGCCCTTTCAACCAATCTTGCAAGCAAACAAGTCCTTCTACCATTGTGTGTGTTAAGCAACAACAATGGTCGCCGAGTACTCTTCCTCCCGCGCTGAATGCACATTCGGATGCCACCGTTGAGACGGGAATTGCCAACACCTCTCGAGCTATGCTTGCAAGGATGGGGAATCTTGATGAGTTGACTTTCCACCAACCCAAGATATCAAAACTGATATGTTTGAAGTAAGGTTCAGCTGCTTCCTTTAAATACTTGTCAATTTCTGATTGTGGATCAGCTCTACGCCCAGTTTTTTTTAGGTAGAGGCACATCGAATCATCATCATCATCGTCATCATCCGGTTGTGTGTCTGGCTGGCTACTTTGCTCAATACCTTGATATTGATCATAAAGTGATTTTAGGGAAGTCATCACTTTTAGCTTAAACGCAGTGGCCTTGGATGTATCATCACATAGAACACCAATATGATACTCCACAAATGCATACTTCATCCTAGGATCAAGGATGACAGCAATCCATAGCAAAATATTAGTTGACCCGAGATCTCCCAAATATTTGTTGAATTTGCTTTTCATACCGTTTGCCATATTCTTTAGGCGCTCATCGCTACAATCCAAATGTTTCTGGATCTTTGCCCCAATTGCAAAAATCTCTTTCATGTAGAGATTGCTGGTGACATAGGAGGTTCCAGACATGCTTTTAGTAGACACCAAAACATCTCCAAAAAGGTACCACCGACTTAGCATGATCCCAATCCTCTTTTCAAGTAGGCCCATATTTTTCTTTTGCATTTCATCTTTAAACGCCTTGTCTTTAAATTGCAACAAGGAAAATGCATTTTGATACTTAATGGCCGACCTTAGCATGAAGAAAGTGGAATTCCACCTTGTATCAACATCAGGATAAGAGCGCTTTTTGGTAATCCTCTCTTGCTCGCACAATCCACGAATTTTTTCTCTTGCGGAGAAGCATTCACATACTTAACAATGACTCGAATTCTTAGAATGGATTTATCAACCTCTTTAAGTCCTCCTTAACAATCAAGTTCAAAATGTGCGACAACAACGCATATGGATATAATCTCCATTTAGGACAAGGTTGTCCCAAGATTCCATCCCCGCTCTTCAAGTATTTTAACCGGCATCATTATTTGAAGCATTGTCAATCGTTATGGTTAAAACTCTTCTTAACTCCCACCCATTCGAAAGTCCTCAATGTGCATTGCAATGGCCTCTCCCGAATGCCCAGTAATTTGACAAAAGTTTATAATTTTCTTTTGAAGCTCCCATTCACAATCAATATAATGAGCCGTCAAACTCATGTAAGTGAGATTTTGAGCCGAGGTCCATGTGTCTGTGGTAAGACAAACCCTCCCACAATGCTTTGAGAGAATTGCTTTCAACTTCAACTTCTCTTCGATGTAAAGCTTCCAAATATCACGTCTCACCGTAGATCGTGATGGGATGTCAAAACGGGGCTGCATCATATTCAAAAACTTCTGAAATTCTTCATTCTCCACAAAACGAAATGGGAGCTCCGCACTCACAATCGTCTTCACAAGCTGAACTCGGCATGCTGCTTGGTCAAATTTCGAGTAGCTTGGCGAAGATGCTACTTGTCCTTCGGTAGCATTTGACGTTGCTTGCCTTTGCCTTTTGTTTGATGTATTTATAGGGGACATCTTGCATCTAGCTAAATGGTTCCTCATTGAACTTGTTCCATTTTTATACTTTATTAAGTCTTCGCAATAGTTACATTTAGCGTACCATTCATTATTGGGTTCTTTCTCAAAGTGGTCCCACACATCGGATCGAGCCTTACGCTTAGGTTTGGAAGAGGTTGGTAAGGTAGCTCCCGAGGCAACTGGTGTGGTATCTTCCTCCGACTCTTCAACATTTTAAAGCCTTTGTAAAGTCCATGATATCATCGTGGAGCGACATTGAATTTTCCTACAACATAACAAAGCAAGTCAATAAAATTGAAACATAAATCTGCCCAACAAAGATGGTCTATTTAGGTTAAAATGCAGACTAATCTCTTATGATTTATAGACCAATCTAGTATATGAAAAGTCCTAGATTTAGCGATCCGGTAGTAATTAACATATGTTTTAAGATTATTGTATACTAGATTATTAATTGTCGGGAAGTTTTGGGGATTAGTACTAAAAGGAAAAAAGAGTCTATACTCGGACAATGAAACTACGATTAACTATTACAAAATATTGACCTCATGCCTTACTTATACTAATCATATATGTAAAGTACAAGTGCGGTTTATATTACACACAACCTGTAAATAACACTCGAAACATACCAACACAATATGAAAACACAAGTAACACTCAAGCAAAAATCTATGAACATATGTTATGACTTACGCAATAGCAAATCACACCCACTCGAACTTATGGTGTAGGATACTAATCTAGTATGAGAAAAGTCCACCAAGCAAGTTAATTACTACTCTCAAAACATCACAAGAATAAAAATCAGAATCAAATTATCACAAACATCTTGCACAAAATGATACAAGCATTTCATCAAACAGTTCATCTACCTTAACAAACAATAACCAAACACATTTTGATGAACAACCCAAAAAAAACCCATTCTGCAAGAACAACCCAGAAAAACCCATAAACCAGAAAATGCTTACCCAGAATGAAGATGAAGTGGGTGTGATTTGAAGCTGAATCGCAAACTGAGACTGAGATTTGGGATTTAGGGTTAGCAGTTCATCTCCACTGTGAAGCTGAATCTGTGAAGCTGAATCACGAATTGAAGATGAGAGGGTAATTTACAGTGAGAACTGTGAAACTTCCCAGTGAAACTATTGAAGATGAGAGGGTCAGCAAGTGAGAGTGAGAAGAGTGAGTGAGAGTGAGAGTGAGAAGAGTGAGTGAGAGTGAGAACTGAGAAGAGTGAACCGAGAGTGAGAGTGAGAAGAGTGAGAGTGAGAGAGAAGAGTGAGAGTGAGAACTGTGAGAATCGATAGTGAGAACTGTGAGAGTGAGAGTGAGAATGAACCGAGAGAGTGAGAGTGAGAGTGAACAGAGAGAGTGAGAGTAAAAAGCGATTCGGACGATTCGGAATCGAGGCGGACGTTAATAGTTCGGGCCATGAAACAGTTTTATTAAAGCGATTCGATTTTGAATTGTTACTAAAAGTTGATTTTAATAGTTGATTCAGATCGGATCGTGATTCAGTTCAATAGTTCATTTGAAGCAGGCCTAACTAGTGTGCTAGTGATCAAAAGATATAACAAACATTCAAGGTGTTAATATAAGCACTGCATGTGGTGTGGTCGGCCCATTTTGCAGCAATGGCTTCTGCAATCTTCCTTCTCTGTTCAGGAGACTTGGGTGCTCTGTTGCTAATCGGTGCCCTTACCATTTGTTTCCTTTGTTCAACACTCACCGACCACTCTCGCTTCAGCTGTTCATTCAATATTTCATAGGAATTCCATTGCAGCTCTTCTTGGTCGACATAGCCTTTCCTAGAAGCCTCTGCAATTAAATTCTGCCATTCAAAGCAACAACTCTCCTGCACCATCTTCCTTCCGCGCTTCCTTTCCCATAGCTTTCTCACTCCAGCACCGATCTTCAGTTTTGTTTCTGTACTGTGCAATCAATAGGAAGGACATACCGAGAAAAAAATTCTATGAGGTAAACAAACTGTATTTTTCTTTCTTATAAAAAACAAGAAAAGAAGGATTTTAGGTGCTTCAATAAAAGTTCTTAGGAAATAGAAAAGTCCCCTTTTCGGTGAAATAATATTCTGCCACTGATCCGTATAAGTTAAAAGTGGGTCTACCGTGCTTGTTGAATGGCTTTGCGTTTGTCTGGTTTCTGCAGAAGCTCTCTGTGCTCTGATGTTCTTTATCATTTCAAGCATGGAATTCACCAAAGGATCCTTATAGGCAGGGGATTTGCTTTTTCTTAATCGTATTGGCTTCACAATTGGCTTCACAATTTTGGAGGCACTCTTAATAAAGATGCTAGCATCAGAATCTCTTTTTGTTATAGGTTTCTTCTTCTTAGTGGGCTGTGCACCATCCCTTGGGGGCCTTGTTCTAGGCTTTCTTTCTGTGGCATGATACTTGGCCAAAGCAGACATAACTCTTTCACGGTAATCCTGATTTAACAGAAAAATAAGTTGGTCCCAAAGAAAGGTGGGAACACATACATACCAACATCCGATTTTTACAAAGGGCAACAATGACAAACACAATTGAGTTTCATTAGGATGCAAAATCTCCATCTAATGTATCGTTCGGCCTTACATTATTCTGATGCGTTTCCTCTTTCCATCTAATTAATCCAGTTAGTTCACAGAAATCATTTACAAGAGATTCACCTCACCAAAATATTAGAGCCAGTTTAATTTAAGAAAATGTTTTACGTTTCAGTTTCCAGTTTAAGTTGGTAATTACAACAACTGTTTTCACTTTACTTCTTGTGTTTACAAATGATATTTTCTTTCACCATTTTTTGTATAAAAATAGAAAACAGGAAATAACATGAAAGCATTGGAACAATTTTTTTATTATTAATGCAAGCAGAAGATAAAAACAGAAAACACGTTTTGAAACCAAATAGGACCTTTAGAAGATTAAGAAATGATTGGTGTAATGGTATCAAACCATCAATAATTATCACATCATTGAACATTGTGTCAAAGAATTCAGTTAATAGAAATGCCATGTTTTTCTATTTAATCCTTGGTAAGGATGACAATGTTAAGTATTAAATACATCAAAATAAGTAGATAGGAATCGGACATGAAAAAACAGTGTGTTTAATTCTTTGAAGTCAATCACAAACAGCTAATTTGATGAGACTCTACAAGTGTGCTAGCTGATCAAAAGATATAACAAACATTCAAGGTGTTAATATAAGCACTTACAGGGTCGGCCCATTTTGCAGCAATGGCTTCTGCAATCTTCCTTCTCTGTTCAGGAGACTTGGGTGCTCTGTTGCTAACTAGTGCCCTTACCATTTGTTTCCTTTGTTCAACACTCACCGACCACTCCTGCTTCAGCTTTTCATTCAATATTTCATAGGAATTCCATTGCAGCTCTTCTTGGTCGACATAGCCTTTCCTAGAAGCCTCTGCAATTAAATTCTGCCATTCAAAGCAACAACTCTCCTGCACCACCTTCCTTCCGCGCCTCCTTTCCCATAGCTTTCTCACTCCAGCACCGATCTTCAGTTTTGTTTCTGTACTGTGCAATCAATAGGAAGGACATACCCGAAAAAATTCTATGAGGTAAACAAACTAATATAAAAAGAAGCGACATTTAACAGTAACAACAATGACCATGGAAACGCATATACTCACGTTTGTGCATGCCCAAGGTTAGTCAACTTCATTTTAACCTGCATTACAAAATTTAATTAAGGAATTTGTTAGGAACCCAGAGAAGAGAAATAGAAAATTGATAGTATGAGTTAAAAAAAGAACAATTTATTGAATATTGACAACAAGAGAGAAGTCTCTCTTCCAATGGTTTCCTTAAAGAATTTCTCCTTTCACATTTATCAAATGTATTGGGTGCTTCCTTCTATTCTTATTTCTCCTATGTATACATGACGATGCTCCCTCTAATTACTTAACTTCCCTTATTGTTCTCTAAATGCCCCTTTCCATGTATCCTAACAATAGCACCCGTTTTAAGTGCAATCTTGTCCGCCGGGTTGAAAGTGGTCATCTTCTCAAAATTTGCCAGCACAGTACCTCTATGCATCCATTTCTCAACTTCTACCAAAATACCTCTATAATTTTTGGCATTGAGCTCATTCAGTGCTTAAGAATTATACTTGAAAACTTTTGAGGCGCTGAAGCTGGATGCAGAACCCACACACTTGCATCATTTTGGGTCTTGCTCACCTGGTCTAGAACAACTTACAGAATACCCATTCTACCTCTATCTTCCTCCCCGTGGGTTGGCGTCCAAGGGATCTGTAGTGATGGAAGCATGACTAAACAACTGTGTAACCCAGTTTTCTATGGCTACCGTGTGCTAATTCTAACCTAGCAGTTCTGGAAACGGAAGTTTGGTTGACATGGTAAAAACCTAAAGTTCTATCATCGTTGAAGACTCATCTCTCTATGTGGGTGACCCTAGATTGGTTGATACTCTCAGCGATTGTGTGAGGAATGGCATGCATGAAACCCAAACTTCAAATGGTTGTCTTTTTCCATCTTTGCCTTTCCATTGTGCCTCCCCCATGTCCCCTTCTTTGGTGCCCAAAAGATGATTTTCCAAACCTGAATCTTCTCTTCTGTTGTTCCATTATCTTTGCGCTATTGTGCGATCCACGAGGAAAATCCTGTTCCGCTTTCACCTCTCCATGTGAATCACTTGCATTGAATGACAGATCTGCTTTTTTTAGTGTTCTTGCTCCCCTATTATTTGCCCGTCCATCCTTATTTTTGACCAGTTTCGTTTAAATATAATGTCTAAACTCCAGATTGTTACCCGCTGGTTACCCTCCACAATTGACTCATAGCCATGTATGTGTTTCTCCATCCCTTCACACATCAATAGGTCGATTTTCCCGTCATTTCAATACTCTTCTTGATCATAGGGATTTCTGCCTCCACCCTTTCTTCAACGGAACCAAGATTTTTGCAACTTAAGCACACCTGTTTCAGCATCTTCCTAAGCTAGATCATGCTCTCCCTCAAAGGATGTTATAACTTGTAACACATGATCGCTATCGCTGGCTTCCTCTCATAATCTATCAAATAGTCAAATGTACTGGATGCCTCCCTCTATTCTTATTTCTCTTATTTATACATAATACCCCCTCTAACAACTTATCTTCACTATTTGTTCTCTACTGCCCATCTTGCTTGTATCGTAACATAAAACAATTAATATAACTATTTGAGTAATAATTGAAAAACCTCAATAACTATTCCATGTCCTCATCATCTACAAGTAATTCATCCTATATTAATTTATTTTTTACGTGAACTCATCTTATATTATGTTAACAGTGATCCAGATTAAGAATATACTACAAATAAATTATTAAATTACAGCATACTAAAAAAACAATTAGTGACACGAGAGACAAATAGGGGATAATACATTTTGAATATTAGATGTTGTGTGCTTTGAATTTTGAAATACTCAATCTGGCCACAATGTCTAAGACAAAAAATATGCTTACATGACATCACCTTAGGATTCTGCATTGCGAGTCGTGTTCTTTCCCTGATCTTCCGTAAAGCTTCTGTTGACATATTAAAAAATAGAGGTAAATGTTAGGAGAGAATAAAAGGAAGAGAGAAGTGAGTAGAAAGTAGAGGAAGCAGAGATTACCCGGACTATGCTTTCTTCCTTTGTTCCATGGCGTGTTTCCTTTATTAGCTTTTGAAATCCTCAATCTTCTCAACTTTTCCCTCTCATCAAGTTCTTGTTCAGAAAATTCAAGCAGAACCCCAGGTGGGTGAGGATTTAGACCAATCTCTAAATCCTTGCATTTGTCTGATTTTGCGGACAAAGGCAAAGTCTTTGGTTCGACGGTAGCGGCAACGGCCTTAATCTTCGGCAATGGCAACCTAAGACGGCCGGCATTGAAGCAGTTTTTTTTAAGCTTGCCCAGGGATTTCCAAGGACAGGGAGGACTCTTCTCATTACCAGAGAAAAAGGAAATCCATGACTCTTTCCCATGATACGGAAATGGCGCCCTCAGTGAATGTGCATTTGTTATTTCTGCAAGACAACATACATTCATTAATTAATAACAAAAATATCATCATCTGCTATGCCTATGAGCGAGCACGGCAACAAGCACAGCAGTAGATAAGAGGAGAGCAAAACAAATTTCAATTGGATGAATGAAAAATTGGAGAAGAGAGAAAAGTAAAGTAAATGCATGAGAGAGCGAGAGGGGTCATACGGTACCAAACAAAGGCATGGGAGCTCATTCAGCGAGAGTGGGCGTGCAAATTAGACAAAGACAGAGAGCATCTCAGTGATGTGTTTGCGCACAGAGAGAGAATTGGAAGAAGAAGAAGAAGAAGCACGGCGATGGGGATGAATGAAGGAAGCACAGCAATGCAAGCCAACCGAAATAGGATAACGTTGGGAAGGGAAGGGAAGGGAATGACTCTCTAAACTCTCTTAGTTAAGCCCATATGATATGATATTCCTATTCCTCTTGTTAGGAGCACCCCCCTCGTCTTTTAGACGCACCCGGCAGGCACCCCATATAAGGAATACCTAAATAAATATTCCTAATTGAAATTTAACAAAACTCATTTACATCTCATTTTTCTCTTGAGGGCATTACTCACACATCTTCTTATATGTATGCAGCTTGTCACTTAATTGGCGCCAAATGTAGTTTTTTTTTCTTCCAAAAAAATGCATTTTCTCTTTCCCATCTTCCTGACATGATAACGTGTCTGTCTGCTTTGAGAGCTTCCCTGAAAAATTATTTCCTTCCTTTACTATTTACACCTGTTTGAACCGTAGGATATAGGAACATTAGTTTTAAAAAACTTGAAATTTCGCCAGCCAATCGTGAATCTCATTATTAACACTTCATCACCTTATATGTGTTGTCTCTATATGCCTTCCTCTATGTTTTCTTTTTGTTTTTTTGTTTTGTCTTTTTTTCTTCTTCTTTTTTTTTTCAGTTTTTTGTCCCTTTTTTTCCCTTTTTTATCTTTTATATTTTAATGTTTTGTCTTTTTTTTATATATTTTTTTGTAAATCAGGTGTTCCTCCGGGTGACGCAAGACTAATCTATTTGAAGATCGAGAGATCCATTTAAGGGGTTGAGCTCTCTCAACAAATGTTTTTTTATACGTATCAGTCAGTGATCGAACCCATGACCAAATGGTTAAATGACCCTCTTTTTTATATTTTAAGGAGTACATTGCAGTCCCAAAAAATTTAAGATATTTTAATATGTGATGTTTATTCTTCAATAATCAATTGGGTGAAGTTTATTAAATTTATAGTTATAATTTAATTTTTATTCACGGTTATTTGACTATATATTTTACAAATCAACACCATTGTTCCATTGGTACTCCGGAAAACAGGGTCGACTTAGTGCTCCTGAATTCAATTCCCGCAGTGGACAAGCTTTGTAAAGTTAAAAAAAGAAACTAAGTATTATTTTTATAAGGAAGTTTGCTAATAAATGTATAAAAAAAAATTATTACTCATTTACACGAAAGAATTTAGCCAATCCCGTGCATTGCACTGGTTATGGGGCTAGCATCTTAGAAGGAAAATATACCACGTTGACAAATGAGTTTTTTCCCCACCCTTTCCATATACCCCATACCCCCATAAATATCTAAATAGACGAGATTAACCCTGATATCCAAACAATTCCCGGAAATACATCATAAATAGATAAATTCGGAGGCCAATTTTTTAGGTTTTCCGGATTTACCTTATTTTACGGTATTTCTGGTTTGTAAAATATGTTCCAGATTTACTGTAAAATGCGGTAAATGTGGTAAATCCGGGAATCATTTAAACCCCCCTCCGAATTTTTTAAAAATAACCCGGATTTACACATAAATTCGGGAAGGGGGTTTAGGATTCCCGGAAATACCTCAAAAATAGGTATGGAGTCAAAATTTAAGGTTCTCAAAATACCTATTTTTGACGTATTTTTGGGAATCTCAAAATTAAGGTTCTACGGATTTAAGGATAAATCGAGAATCTTTAAAAAACATTTTTATTTATTTATAAAAATCAGGGGTATTCTGGGTTAAATGACAATATGGGTGTATGGGATATATGGAGGGGGTGGAAAAAAAAACCCAACAAATGTGGTTGTTTATTCTAACGTTATATGGGAAAGTACCAAAATCTATTAATTTAGCTAGATTTTTATAGATTTATATTGATCTTAAACACAATATCATCATCGGGGTTGCGAGTCACAAGTTACATCTAAAGGTAAGTGTTCCAGGTTATGCTACTAAGAAACATGGATCGGATAATGATTTATGCAATGGGACACGGTGATGATAACCCTCCTTAGCAGATTTGTACTTGAAGGCAAAGTTATATCGGGTCGGAATATTGGCTTCAATTTATCTTGCAATGCGGCTTGGCATTTCCGCGCCAAATGCCAATTTTTTATTTGGTTTCCTTTTTTTTGCGATCTGCAACTTTTTTTTTGGTTTTTGTTTTTTTTCTCTTCTTTTTTTCCATTTTTTTGTTTCTTTTGGTTTTTCTTCAATTTTTTCTTCTCTTATATTTTAAGGAGTGATTTCTTGTTTGAAAATTTTTAGATGCTTAAATATGTAAATTTTGTTCTTCAATAATCGATTCGGTAAAAAAATTCATTTCATGAAAAACTACGTAAAGTCAGGTCCTAAAAAGTGTGGTTTGGTGTACTTGATCGTGAATTTTTTTTTGTTTTGTAACAAATGTCTAAAGTGAAATGTTAAGTAGTATGTTTTGAGGTACTTCTGGGATTTGAAAAAAAATTTAACTCTTCAAATACCAGAAGTTTAGTAAAATATAATAATAAGCTTGTGAACAATTAAAATACGTAAAGTGGGATGCTAGCAGTGTATTTTGAGGTACTTTAGGACCCTAAAAAATTGTAGATGTTCAAATACACGAAGTGTGTTCCTCAATAACCATCTCTTTTTGATTTTATAATCTTCTTATTTAATTTATAGTTTTAATTTAATTTTATCTACGGGAATTTCAGCCACATTTACAATAAATCATCAATCGTACTCTTTCAACTTTCTATATGTGCTTCTATTTTATTTGTAATTTCCATCAAATCCATCACGATACCACGTGTATCACTTTCTATTTTATTGTCTTCTTTATTTTGGTCATTTTGCACCAACGGGTATTAAATCTTTTCTTTAATTGGTTTTTATATTTTTATCTTTCTTTAATATTCGAGTACATGCAGGTGTTCTTTGCATTGACTTCGTGGGAATTTCAACCACATTTACAATAGAACCTTCATCATCTTCTTTCAACAAGACCTTCAGTCACATTCACAATAAAACCTCCATATTCTTTTTCAACTTTGTATAACTGCTCCTATTTTATCATGGGTTTTCCTTCAACCATGCATGATACCCGAGTGCTTCACTTTTCATTGTATTGTCATTTTTTTTCGATAACCAATTTCATTGAAAGGAGTACAAGGGGTGGCCATCCCTTTCAATGAGAGAAAAAAAATATACGGAGGGTGTTCAATTTTTCTTTCTTATTATGGGTTCATTTTTTGTATTTGTATTTAATGAATGTTGATAATTATTAAAGTTCTTTAGACTTTTTCTTCTTATTTTATCTACGGAAGATGTTCAATTTAAATGTCTTTATTAAAGTTCATTTTAAATTTATAATATTTGTTATTTAATTAATATTTATAATTTAATTTTTTATTCACAGTTATTAGATTTTATATTTTGCAAAGTAACATCATTTGCCTAATGGCATAAACTACTTATTAGATTTTATATCACAGTTGACAAGCTCGATGTTGACCAGTACAAAATTTTCTTTCAAGTACGATGCGATATTATTCTTTTGAAAAAAATTAATTACTCGATTATACGATTAAATTTAGCCAACCCCGTGCATCGCACGGGTTATGGGGCTAGTTACCGTAAATTGCAAAGTTTAGGCTCCATTTGGCAATATCAATCAACTAGCTTATAGTGGATGAGCATTTAGTAACTGTTTGGCATGACTAGCTTATAATGTTTGATAGCTTATGGTATTTTTTTGAAACGCTACTTGAAGTAGGGTTTGAGCTTATAGCGCTTTATTTTTCTGTCTTTTTTACCCTTGTTACTTATTTATCCTCCATTAAATGAATATTTTCTCTCCTATTTAAACATTAATTGCAAATGTCTATTTATGACATTTCATATCTATAAGCTAGTTCAACCGCTAATTTTATCAAACACTATCAATTCAATCTTCTAGTTTATCCACTATTAGTTATCTGCTATCAACTCATCCGCTATAAGCAAGCTTATTCGTTTATCCACTATTTATTGTTATTTGCCAAACAGAGTTTTAGTCTCTGTAAAATTTGTGAATTTTACTTTTAGTCTTTATAAAAAATTTCACTCACTAGTGTTTGGAGGGAGCAATTCAAATTTCTAATGTAATAAAAAAATTCAAATTTCTAAGGAATTTGAAATTATAGGGAATCCAATGCTTCAATCAAATTACCTTCATTTGTAAAAATTATTGTTTAGATGAAGTTATTGAATTCCATCGTTTGTAAAATACCTTGTTTGGATAGAATATTGAATTGCTTCATTTAGTAATTTATTTTACTTTTAAGTTGCATTTTAAATTAGTTATCATATTTCATAATACATAATAAATTATATAAATATCCAAATTTGCACTAAGATAAAAATTATATAAATTAACATAAAATTTATTTGTTTTTTGTACAAAGAAAAAAATATATAAATAAAATATCGTCATATTTCTTGCATAGAGCGACAACAGGGAGAGTTGGAGGCTGATAACTCATATTTATATGAGTTATTTATACTTATTCAAAGATAAATCATGCAAGTTCTCTAGCAATAATAGGTTAGTTTAATTAGTTTTCTGTTAGTTTATTGTTTATTAGTTAGATAGGGGCTAAATTACGAGTTCTGTGCATTTTGGCACCAATTGGTGCCTTTGTGAGCGTTTTGATGCTTCTTGTGTTTATGCAGTAAAAAGCCGAACGTCGCAACGTCCCTCATCACGTCTGAAGAAGGGCAGCAGAGCAAGAAAGAAAATATCTCATGTGTGGTGCACAAGCAATGATGGTCAAAGATCTAGAGCTGCAGAAGATCTTCTCTCTCTCATCAAGATCTTGTGGTGACGACCGTATGCTTGATGTTGTGTCATTTCAGCAATATTTTATTTACAAGCAAGCTTGGTAAGTGGGGAATGACATCAGCAAGCATGTGACCCTTTTTCTATAATTACAAGACTTATCTCTCTCTAAGGAGAGACCTGTATCATACCAGTCCAAACATTCATCATCTACCTTCCTCCATTGTTCATAAAGAGTTTTCTAAACGAAGTTCTGGACACAGACTTCGGTTTTTGAACTCTACTCAACTCCATTTCCAGTCATACTCACTACTGTAAGGCTCAGACGTTGTAACGTCTCTACAGCGTACATGCTGAAGAGTTACTTAGGTGTATCTTTTGCGCTCAGTTTCTTTTCCTCTATGTATGGTATTTTAACTCCTTATCTTTCTGTAAAGATGCTCAGCATGAGCTAAACATTTTGTAGTTGGGTTGTTGTTTTGCATGTAATGAATTTCTAGTTAAATGTTATGAAGTATTGACGCTTATATGTTTTAAATCTTTGCATGATAATATTTCCAAACTTGTTTTGAGGTTGGCTTCTTGAAATAGGTAGATTCATAGGTACATACATGGTCTATGAAAAGAACTCAAAGATTTATATGAACGAAAAGGTGTACTAAAGACATTTAGGCATTTTTATCTAAGTCTAGACATAGAACGGATAATAGTTCATAGAATATTGCTGTGGGTACTTAAAATACAGGAGTGGGCCTACTTAGAACCTAGACATAGGACATTCTAGTACTTGAAGCTCGACGTTTTGTGAACTGAAAAGCACAGTTCTTTTTGCAACAGCGTTCAAACGTTATAACGTCTATACAGAATAACATTTATACGTATAACGTGTAAACGTTATAACGTCTGACTAGAGAGGATTTACTTGCATGCAACAATCCAACTCATTCTCATCCATATTCACAACCAACACTTATTTACTTGCTTTATTTACATTTCTAGTATTAACACCAACTTTTAGTGCCGATTTGTTACTTGATTCTATTGTGTTTTGAGGCTTGAACTTTTGAAAGTAAACCAATCCTCGTGGGAACGATCTCTTACTTATATCCACTTTATTACTTGTACGACGCGTGTATACTTGCACTATATTTGCGAATACCACACTTAACGCAACAAGTTTTTGGCGCCGCTGTCGGATTGAAGTTAACTTTTATTGTTCAAAAGTATTAAAACACAAGTTGAAAGAATTTTACTTGTGTTGTTTGTCGTTTCGTGTGTGAACAGTAGAGCGCATAACGTATGCTTAGTTCCAACTCAAGCTCTAGTTCGATTGAACGGGAGTGAGTCTGCGCCTGAGTTTGACCCAGAACCTGAAAGAACCTTCAGGGAACTTAGGAGACAACAAAGGTTAAGAAGGCAGCAACATCAACAACCAATCCACTACAAGAATTCAGCAATATACCGGCGCCACCTTTCCGGCGGATTGTATCCACCGGTAAATTACCGGCGGCTTTGGAAAGTTTCCGGCGGTTTTTATCCCCCTGTAAGTTACCGGCGGCTTTTTGGTGTTTACCGGCGGATTTATTTCCGCAGGTAACTTACCGGCGGAATTTTGTCTATTACCGGCGGAATTTTTGTAATATATCCGTTATTTTTTAAATTTTTAAAATGGGGCCGGCGGTAATAGACAAATTCGCCAGAATGTATAATCGCGCAGTAATTATTTAATTCCGCCAGAATTGTTGAATTCACTTTGTGAATTGCTTAAGCCGCGTAACGTAATTAATTTCGCGGTAATGGAGCAGTTCCACTGGTAATGGGTATTGGAAATGGTGCCTCGGTAAATGAAAATTTTCAAAAAATCCGACGGTAATTTACGCGTTTGAAATTCAGACCGTTGGGGTTTCTCTACTTATACCCAACTGATTCCTCTCTTCACTTTTTCACTTCTCACTTCTTCTTCTTCTTCTTCTTAATTTCTCTCAAATTCTCTCTAGTTCTTCATAGTTTGTAGCATAATCTCTCTTTTTTCTACTGAAATTAGTCCAGATTGATTTGAAAGGTATGTTCTTTACATAATATAGTTAATTTTGCCAATTTGTATTAATATGAGTTAGTCCTTATTGATTCTGATGTTATTTATTTAGCAATGGCTTGAAGTTGGAGAAGACTCTACTGTGGTGGTTGAAGTTGGAGTGTTTTTTTCACTGCTGATTCAGTTCGTTCGAAACTATTAGCGTAAAGTCAGAATCTTCTCTGCATTACGGGTTAGTACTTACTATTCGATTTGTTTTACTAATAATTATTATTTGCTGATTTGGTACTAGTTAAATAATTAGATTTAAAATTACTATTGCTATAACTAATATTATTTTGTTTGTTTAAAAATTAAAATTCAAAAATGTTTATTTTTTAATATAATACGAATTTTTATAATGTTATTATAATATTTCAGTTAAAATAAAAAAGTTAAAAGACTATATAATAAATTATTAATTACTTTTTTTTTTGGTCCAAAAATTATTATTTACTTATACGTTATATATTTTAAATATTTTGTATAATATTTAGATTAGATGTTATTTAAAATAAAATTAAAGTTTATGATTTAGTAATACATTAATATGATTATTTTTTTTGAACAATGTTAATTGGGATTATTTTTTGAGAAGAACATTAATATAGTTAATAAATATTATATTATGTGATAGTAAATATTATTTGACATAATAAATATTATGTGATACAAAAATAATATACTAAATGTTATTTGATGTATTTAATTGAAATGAAATAATTATGATGATAGTAAAAAATAATGATTGATGGTTTATTTAGTTATAACATATTTTTGAAATGATTTAGTCAAAATTATTTGTGAAAAAAATTACAATAATTAATATTTTGTAATGAAAAGATATTTTCTAAATTGTTACTTTAGTTTCAAATTTAAACTTAAAATTTTGGATAAAAATATAATTTCAAATGTTTTTATGTTTACAAAAAAAATAAGTAGGAATTATTATAATTTTACTATAATATTTGAGTTTAAAAAAGTAAACATAATATATAATATTATTATTTTCTTAAATTCAAAATTTTTTGTATAATATTTAGATTAGTTATTTGTTAATATTTGTTTCATATATTGTTTATTATTTAGTATGCATAATAAAATTAGAGGTAATGGATTTGTAACACATTAATATTATTATTATATAGTAACGAATGTTATTTGATTTAATGAATTGAAATAATTAGGGTCATAGTAAAATATAATAGTTGATAGTTTATTTAAATTTTTGTTAGTCTACAAAGATAATAGTAGCTATAATATAAAAATGAAAATGTCTATTGTTACGATAGACATATATGTTGTAATAAATTTATTTAGGACATCCACAAAAAATGGATCGTAGTTGGATGTATGATCGATTATATCCCGGAAGAGCGGGGTTGAAACGACGTTTTGTTGAAGGAGTTGAAGAGTTTGTTCTTTTAGCTAAGCGTCAAAAGAATTTGAGCAACAAGGTGGAATTAGATGTCCTTGTTCGAAATGTATCTTTCGATCCATAAAAAATGAAGGTGACATTCGACTTCATTTGTACAACAATGGATTTAAGCCAAATTATTGGATATGGACTCGTCATGGGGAGGTAGCAGCTGGAGTTTCTCGTGTTAATCCCTTTAATGTTCCTCCGGTTGATATTGTTCCTGTCCAAGAAGTAGAAGGTGGCACTTCAAGTCCGATCGTAGAAAGCTGTTGGCTCATCGACTATGGGAAATCACCGTTTGATGTTGTTCGGGGATGATACGTGATGCTATCGGTGTAAATTTGGATTTTGAGGAACCACAATATGATGCTGAAGAAGTTCCGAATGAAGAAGCTCAGAGGTTTTATATGTTTTTGAGTGAGACAAATCAACCATTATTTGAAGGATCTAACGAATCTAAATTATCAATGTGTGTTCGGTTGTTGGGTCTCAAGTCTCAATTTAATGTTGCTGAATTGTGCATGGAATATATGACAAAAATGATGTTGGATGCAACCCCCATTAGAGGACTTTTGCCGCAGAGTTATTATGATGCTAAAAGACTGGTGTCGAAGCTTGGCTTAAAATCTAAGAGAATTGATTGTTGTGTGTCGAGTTGCATGCTATATTATAGCAATGAGTTTGGGATAAATGATGGAGAGTTGTCGGAATGCAAGTTGTGTGGAGAGCCACGCTACCGTGCCAGCAGGAAAGGGACGAGTAGAGGCAAACAAGTTCCACGGAAAGCAATGTTCTATCTGCCTCTTATACCAAGGGTACATAGGTTGTTTACTTCAAAGGAGACCGCGGGTAAAATGTCATGGCACTATGAAAATAGAAACAATTCTGGTGAATTACGCCACCCATCTGATGGTGAAGCTTGGAAGCATTTCGATCGTGTTCATCCAGATTTTGCTAGTGATCCACGCAATGTTCGGCTTGGTTTATGCTCTGATGGTTTCACACCGTATATTCAAGCATCGGCATCACCGTATTCTTGTTGGCCAGTTATTGTTACCCCGTACAACCTTCCTCCAGAAATGTGTATGTCTAAACCATACATGTTCTTAAATGCCATTATTCCAGGACCACACAATCCAACAGCTGGTATTGACATATATTTGCAACCTTTGATGGATGACCTAAAAAGGTTGTGGCATGGTGTTTTAACTTATGATGCAGCACGCAAACAAAATTTTCTCATGAGGGCGGCTTTGATGTGGACCATCAATGACTTCCCTGCCTATGGAATGTTGTTAGGATGGGGGACACATGGTAAGATGGCGTGTCCAATTTGCATGGTTGACAAAAGAGCTTTTACTCTTAAATATGGAGGAAAAACATCATGGTTTGACTCACACCGTAGGTTTTTACCTAGCGATCATCCATTTAGAAGGTCAAAATATGCATTCATCAAGGGAAGTATTGAAACAGTGAACCTCCCCGTGGTCGACACCGAAGAAGTTTGGAACAAAGGTCAAGGATATCCTCCAGTAGAAGTCGTTGCAGGTGTTGTTTCTCGTCCAGATGGTTATGGAGTATGGCATAATTGGACAAAAAAGAGTATTTTTTGGGAACTTCCATATTGGAAAGATAATCTCATCGAGACACAACTGGATGTCATGCACATTGAAAAGAATTTTTTGATAACATATTTAACATCGTTATGAATGTAAAAGGTAAAACAAAAGACAATGAGAAGGCTAGGAAGGACGTGGATCATTATCGCAAAGCGAAAGGATTTGTCGTTGGTTGAAGCAGGTACTAGGACGTTGAAACCCAAAGCCAATTATACTTTATTACCGAACAAGCGAAAGAAGTTTATCGGTGGATAAAACAGTTGAAAATGCCAGACGGTTATTCTTCCAATTTAGCAAGATGTGCAGATGTGGATAATGGGAGGTTGCATGGGATGAAGAGCCATGATTGTCATGTATTCATGGAGTGCTTACTTCCTATCGCTTTTAGTTCGTTACAACACATGTTTTGAATCCGCTCATTGAAATAAGTCAATACTTTAAGAATTTGTGTTCTGCAACGCTTAAAGCGGATGACCAGACAAAAATGGAACAAGACATCCCACTTATCTTATGCAAGTTGGAGATAATTTTTCCCCCTGGTTTCTTTGATTCTATGGAGCACCTTGTTGTTCATCTCGCAACTGAAGCTAAACTTGGTGGACCTGGCCCAATCTGAGATGGATGTATCCGTTTGAAAGGTCGGTTAATATACATATGAAAGAAGTTTACTACAATTTCAACACATTATTATTAACATATAATTTTCTATAGGTTCATGGGTAATTCAAAAGATCGATCAAAAATAAAGCTAGAGTTGAAGGATCGATATGTTCGTCTTACTTGCATCGTGAAACAACTCATTTTTGTTCATATTATTTCAACAATGATTTGGCTCCTACAAGTAGTCGAAATGAAATCAACATTGAACCACCAAGACATCGTTTAGCTTTGTTCTGTCTTTTGTCTCCCCGGTCGTCCGTCCGAAAAGAGTCAATTCATCAAGCAATGTAAGAAGAGTTAAACTCAGCCCATGTTCATGTCTTGATAAACTGCACTCGAGGTCCAACCATTCATTGAGTATGTCTTTCTCAACCTAGTTATCTTAATTTCTTTATAAATTAAAGAAATCTGTTGTGTGTAACAATTGTTAATTTCTCATTAGGGAGTTTTTGACATCGGAGGAGTAAGTGAAGAACAATCGTCATTCATATTCATGCACATTTTCCAATGTGGTTTAAGCGGCGTATGTATTCCCTTCCGCCAACTCCTACCAACCAACACCGAGAAACTTATCGATGGTCCTGAAGATGTGTTAAAGAATGACACACATACTTTGTGAATGGTTACAAATTTCACACTAACAGATGGATGTAAGGTAGAAAACAAATGAATAGTGGAGTTTGCATGAAGGGTGACACTAGAGAGGCGAAGATGATTTCTATGGTGTTGTTGAACACATTTATGAACTTGCATACCCTTATCTTGATTATCATCAAAAGATAATCGTTTTTCATTGTAATTGGTTTGATCAGTCCCTCAAGGAACAAAGTTTAACCCAAAGTCAAATACGGTGGACATTAAAATGAGTGGTAGATATCGATCAGACGATCCTTTTGTCATTGCACAAAATGTGAGACAAGTCTACTATGGATATGTACTTCTTTACGCGGTACTGTAAGCGTAAGATAGTATAAAAAAGAAATAAAGAAAATTTTTACCAGCGACTTGTTTAAAAAAAAACAGAAATTCAGAAAATATTACCGGCGAATTCTATTAATTACCGGCGGCTTTTTTTTAAAAAAAAAATTAAATATTACCGGCGGATTTAATGTAGTTACCGGCGGCTTTGTAAAAAAAAAAAGGAACATTACTGCGCGCTTTTTCGTTTACTGGCGCTTTTTCCACGGAATATCCTGTCGTTCTCGCGGCTTTTTCCGCCGGAAAAAATCAAGTAGTTACGCGCGCTTTTTCCGCGCAGAGCGTTACATACGCCGTTTTAACCGGCGGAAAATCCGCCGGAAACATACACTTACCGGCGGTTTTTTGGCTTTACCGGCGGCTTCTGTCCGCCGGAAAACCTTGAATTTCTTGTAGTGATCATGTTTGAACATGGTACCATTGGAAGAAGTTCTAGAGGTGGACATGCTCCAAGAGGAGGTAGAGGACATGGTCGTGGACCGCAAACCCATACAGAGACAATTGTTGTTGATGATGAACACTGGCAGAGGCAGCAACTCATCAATGCAGAACCACAAGACATGGTCAATGACAGGGACAAGCCGATGCGTGATTATGCTGTGCTTAACCCTGCTCATCTACAAACAGGCATTGCAAGACCAACCCTTCATACTGGTCACTTTGAATTCAAGCCAATGATGTTCCAAATGCCGCAAGCCGCGCAGGCAATTTGGGGGTTTTCCTCAAGAAGATCCTTATGCACACCTAAGACAATTTTTGGATGTGTGCAACAATTTTATCATCTCTGGAGTCTCAGAGGATGCTTTCAGACTGAAGCTCTTCCCATATTCTCTTAAGGATAGGGCCAAAAGTTGGTTGAACTCCTTGGAGCCAAATTCAATTCACACTTGGGACGAGCTAGCTGAGAAGTTTCTTGCAAAATATTTCCCTCCCAACAAAAACGCTAAGTTAAGGAATGATATTACTTCCTTCAAACAAAGGGAAGGGGAATCATTATTTGAGGCTTGGGAAAGGTGGAAGGAACTACTGAGAATGTGCCCACACCATGGCATTCCTATGGTTATTCAAATGGAGACTTTCTATAATGGTCTAGATCAGCCTACTAGGTTGATACTTGATGCTTCATCAGGTGGTGTCATTCTGAACATGTCCTTCTCTGAGGCATGCAAACTTATAGATGACATAGCCACCCATAACTCCCATTGGCCATCTGATAGATTTACTCCTGGAAAGAAGGTGGTGTCCATGAAATAAGTGACGAATCGCTCTTTCTCGCTCGTGTGGCTACCCTGACCAACATGATCAAAACTTTGAGTACTCCAAACGTGGCCACGTCTGAGAAACAGACTGCTGCAGCTGTTGAACCAACACCTTCTGGGGGATTAGTGTGTGTCTATTGTGAAGAAGGGCATGTCTACGAAGAGTGTCCCTATAACCCTCAGTCTGTAAACTTTGTATCCAAGAACAAAGGTAACAATCCTTACTCCAACTCTTACAACTCAAATTGGAGTAATCACCCAAACTTTGGTTGGAAAAACAACAATGCTTTGAATGCTAGCAACATCGCTCCCGCAATACCCCGTGATTTCCCCAACAACAACAACAGAGGCAGAGTATGGGTGCAATAATAATAATAAACAATTTGGAAGCCATGATGAAAACTTTCATAAGTGATTGTAAGATAACATTGCAAACCCATGAGTCTTCAATCAAAACTTTGGAGAACCAAATTGGACAGATAGCCTCAGCTCTTACTCAAAGGCAGAATGGATCTCTCCCATCTACTACTGAAACACCATCATCGTCTAATCCAAATGTTAATAATGTGACGAATGCACATGTAAATGTTATCTCATTGAGAAGTGGTGATCGAGTATCCCGAACCCACTATGCCCGAGGAAAACGAGGTGCCGTGGAAGGAGAAAGAGAAAGGGAAGGAGAAAACCAAAAGTGGAGAAAAAGAGAAGAATATTCCGGATATTGTGATGTCCCGGCCCAGACGTTACAACGTCTAGTTTTGAACCAGAATCAAGATCTGCACCCAAGCTTGTACACGAATATCCTCCTCCACCCTACCCTCAAAGACTAAAGAAAGCTCATGAAGACAAGCAATTCAAGCAAGTTCATAGAGATGCTCAAGAAGCTACACATCAACCTTCCTTTGGTAGAAGCTCTACTGTGCAGATGCCAAACTATGCCAAGTTCTTCAAGGACATCATCACCAAGAGAAGAAGGCTAGGGAGTTCAAATCGTTGCTTTAATCAAGAATGTAGCTTAATTATGCAGTAATAAACTCCCTAGAAAACTCAAGGATCCCGGCGGTTTCACTCATACCATGCTCCATTGGAGATTTTTACATTGGCAAAGCTTTATGTGACTGGGGGCTTAGTATCAACTTGATGCCCAAGTCCATTTATGATAAACTTGGCATAGAGGCGCTGGACCTACTTCTTTAAGTCTTACTTTAGCTGATAAAAGTAGAGTCTATCCTGAGGGCATATTAGAAGATGTTTTAATTAAAGTTGACAAATTTGTTTTTCCAGTGGACTTTGTTATTTTGGATTTTGATGCAGATAAAGAGGTTCCTATCATCTTGGGGCGACCATTTCTAGCCACTGGAAGGACACTCATTGATGTGCAGAAAGGAGAATTGATCATTGTTATACCCCAATTTTGTCCGAGTTCTTTTTAATAGTTTTTAATTTGGACTTTTTCAACCATTTTATTTTGGACTTTTTTCAATCATTTTATTTTGGACTTTGTTTGAAAATTACAAAAATAGTAGTTTTTTGCATATTTTGGGTGTTAGTTTTTAGCTACTATTCGAAGGAAATTTTCTCTCCTTGGACCTCGTTTTTACGATCTGAACGGTGAAAGTGAAGACATATTTCCCACGAACCCGCTGTAAAAAAATGAAGACGATCCGACGGTTAACGATTCCGAATCGCACTTTTTTACGATGAGAGGTTTGAGAAAAACGGACAAAAAACTGCAGTTATTGCGAAGGCAATTTCTCTCTCCTCAGACCTCGTTTCGACGATCCGAACGGTGAAAGCGGAGATATATGTGTCACGAACCTGCTGTCAAAAAGAAAGACGATCCAACGGTTAACGAATCCGAATCGCAAATTTACGGTGTGAGGTTTGAGAAAAACGAAAATTGTGTTTTAAAGGGAATTGCTTTCTACCTTGTTTTAGTCCCACATTGCTCACAAGAAACAAGAGCTCCTAGCAATTGGATATAAAAGGGGTTGAGAGGTGAAGATTAGAGAGAGGGAGATCATTGGCGGGTTAAGTGATCTTTTGGGTCAAAGCGATAGCGACCCATTTCACTAAAAGCCTGTCTTTGATCATTTGGACGTTTTTGAGTCGGCTTTCCGATTCTCAAAGCGGTTCTTGCGATCTTGGAGTCAAAATGGACCAGATAGGAGTCCGGTTTGCTTAGTCCGCCTTCGGCACTCGTCGAGTCCAAAGTTAGTTTTGTATTTATTTTGTTTATTTTGATGTACATATTTATTTATCATTTATTTATAATATAATCTATTTATTTATTTATTTGTTTATGTATATATCTATTCATATTTATTTATGTATATAGTTATTTATTTGTTTATTTATTATATTTTTTTAGCCTAGTCTTTATTAATTATCGCTTTTTGTCCTTTTTTATGCACAAATTAGTTTATTTCTTTGAAAATCAAATAAAAGACTAAGTCTCATTGTACAAACTTAGTTAGTCATCATCCTAGGACCAATGAAAGTACATGCATATTCAAGAATCCTAAAAATTTATAAAAATATAAATAAATCATTTCTCCCAAAAATAAAAGACTAAGTCGGTTGTACAAAAGGTTAGTCATCATCCTAGACCAATGAGTACATGCATATTCAAGAATCCTAAAAATTTATAAAAATACAAATAAATTATTTTCCTCTCAAGTCAAATAACGGCTAAATCGGTTGTACAACCTAAGTTAGTCATCATTTTAGGACCAATGAAGTGCATGATTCCAAGTAATCCTACAAAAACTTAATAAAATATAAATAAATCACTTTTCCAAAAATTAACGGCTAAGTCGGTTGTACAACCAAGTTAGTCATTATTTAGAGCCAATGAGTCATGCATATTCAAGAACCCCGAAAATTTAATAAATACGAATAAACTATTTTTCCATAAATAGGAACTAAGTCGGTTGTACAACCAAGTTAGTCAAGTGTTCTAGAACTAATGAGCTATACTGATTCGGGAGTTCTAGAATACCTATTCTAAAACGGACCCACCTCATACCAAACCAACTTCTTTCAAAAACTCAAAAATTGCTTTGAAAAGTAGGGACTAAGTCGGTTGTACAATCCGGGTTAGTCGTCCTAGAATCGATGAGTGCATGCGATTCAAGGAATCCTAGGACCCCCTACACTAAAAAAACACCAACCAATAAACATTTTTCGGGAAGAACTACGTAGCTTTGATTCCTCCATTGCATCCGGAGGTACGTAGGAGCAAGATTCGACCCTTGTCAAGCACTAAAAACCAAAAACCTAAATAAGTCTTTTTTCTACAAATAAAAGGGTAATTATTAAATAAATCTTAAATTAATTAGACAATAGGATGTCGTGGGGTGCTAATATACCTCCCCACACATAACGACTCCCGAACCCTAACAATGTCTCGTCCTAAAACTTAAAGGGATTTTCCGAATTTGCCCTTAAACTAAAATTTCGGTGGCGGCTTCCTAAGAACCTTTCGAAGAATCCTTTCCTCGGATTTTTCGGTCGCTACAATCATGAGGGTCAATGACCAAGAAGTCAAGTTCAACGTCCTCAACGCACTCAAGTATCCAGAGCCTCACACAGAAGAATGTTATTATGTGGTTGCCCCCGACCATGTGGTTCAAAAACAATCCAAAGCGGCCAAGCCCAAACCACCATCACCAAAAGCCAAACAACCCCAACCCTCACCTAAAGAACCATTCTCTCATGACCAAAATACCCCCAAAACACCACAATCTAAACCACAAGACCAACCCATTCCACAACCACCCCCCACTCAACCTGAACCAGAAAAAGAACCATTACAACAACCTCGGCAAAAAGAAAGGGAGACTACTGGCGTTATAACATCTGCCGTTGTAACGTCTCCTAAGCAGTTGGTTCCAAATGAAGAGGTGGTTGCAGTTGGTAATTCACCAAGACGCAAGCAGAAGGCTAAGAAAAACCTAAGTCCACAATCTTCACCTCGGCCCATTGCCACCACACCACCAAAATTCACCAAAACAGTTCAAAGAAGAAAGCTCATTGAATGGGGACAAGTTTTATCATCCACCTCAAGGCTTAAATCTCAAATCTAGGCGATCAAGACCTTTCAAGTTGGTGAAGGTGTATCCTAAGAAGATAGTGAATCTGTTTGAAGAAACCACTTGTTCCACACTGAAGATCAATGATGAAAGGGTGAAGAAATATTGTGGAGCACATGTGGTGAGGACAAAGTCTCCACCGAGCTTCGGACCTCTAACGCTAAAGAGGAAGTCCGGTCAAGACTCTTAAAGCAAGCGCTCTTGGGAGGCAACCCAATGGTTTTAACTAACCAATAATTTTGTGTCTTTTAAATTTTTGATTTTTGTAGGAATGGGAAGTGAAGAAAGGAGAGAGTCAAGTGTGGTAGACGTTATAACGCCTCGGTGTACCAAGGACGTTGTCACGTTTGTTATGTCCGGGCAAGGTTTAAATGAAAAAAGAAGAAGGAAAAAGAAGAAGCGCGCACGGTCAGCCAAGGCATCAGGTTTGGTGCGTTGAACAAGTAATTTAGCCCTTTATTTTTAGCAGTAGAGTAATTTTAGTTTTTAATTTTAGTAAGAATAAACAACTGTCCAACGTGATAACGTCTGTTTCAACGTTGGATGGTTAGAAGATAGTAGTTGTTTGTTTGTCTGTGTTCTGTTTGATTGTTCCTCCCCCATTTTTGTTTTTTTTAAAAAAAATCATCATTGAGTAGTGGGGACACTGCTCAACTTTAAGTGTGGGGGGAGGATCCTGATGTCCTAAGTTTTTTTTTGTTTTTGTTGTTATGTGCATGCATGAGATCAAATGCAAAATCAGTTTATATTCTTACTCTGTTAGTCATTAAAAATATTTCTCTTTGGGCTAAATCTGGTGATGATTGTGTGTGAATATGTGTGAGTAGCTGATGCATGTTTAGATGAATAGAATTGATTGTTGCTCCCACACAAACTCTGTTTTGAGGAAAAATCTAGTTAGCTAGGGAATATTTTATGCTGAAGCTAGTTTTGGTTGACTATGGTGATTGTAAAACTTGATTAAAAACTGAGAGTAGCAGTAGAAGCTAAGTTTGGGGGTATATCAGGTTGTACTAAGGCTGGGTGCAAAGACTGTAGGATGGTTAGTGCAAGTGTAGTGTGAGTGCAACGTTGTAACGTCTACCCGTAACGTTATAACGTATGCCGTGTGTGTGTGTTTTGTGTTTCAAACGTTATAACGTCCCACCTATAAACGTTATAACGTCTAACTCCAAAAAGACCAAAAAGAGTGTGTTGTTGTAAATAAGTGGAAAATCCACAAGTGTTTTGTGTTTTGCTGCAATACCCTGAAACAAATACTGGGCAACCCAATATATGAAGTAAAAAAAAAACAAAAAAAGAGAAGAAAAGAAAGAAAAAAAAAAGAATTCCAAGTGGAATGAATCAAAGGAAGCAGCTCCAAGAATGAGGGGTTGCGATCATTTCGTGTGTGTGAGTCGGAAAAATAGTTGCACTAATCTAGTCCTAGCACCCAATTAAGACCCTTTGTCATGCTTTAAATTAACCCTCATTTCTTATGTGAAAATGTTAGCCTACTCTTTGTTTTGAAAGATGTTTTGCTCTCACCAAATGGAAACCACTCTTTCATAGGCTAGAATAGCTTCGAACCTAGCTAGGAATGGAATTAATACAGAGGTCACACACTCACTTTGGGGCGATAATGAATCTAGAATTTAATTGTGCATCAAAAGTGCGTGAGTGTGTAGAGAATTAGCCCCTCGAGAATAAGTTTTGATCAAATGATTGAGTAGAATGCAACCTCTTTGGTGTAGTTGATTTCATGCATTTTGTTAATTTTGTTTTGTCTTGATTGCTTGAGGACAAGCAATGATTTAAGTTTGGGGGTGTGATAACTCATATTTATATGAGTTATTTATACTTATTCAAAGATAAATCATGCAAGTTCTCTAGCAATAATAGGTTAGTTTAATTAGTTTTCTGTTAGTTTATTGTTTCTTAGTTAGATAGGGGCTAAATTACGAGTTCTGTGCATTTTGGCACCAATTGGTGCCTTTGTGAGCGTTTTGATGCTTCTTGTGTTTGTGCAAAAAAGCCGAACGCCGCAACGCCCTCATCACGTCAAGAAAGAAAGAAAAGATAGCAAGAAAGAAAATATCTCATGTGTGGTGCACAAGCAATGATGGTCAAAGATCTAGAGCTGCAGAATATCTTCTCTCTCTCTCATCATCAAGATCGACGTGGCGACGACGATCAGAGTTGATCTTTGTGTCATTTCAAAGAATATTTTATTTACAAGCAAGCTTGGTAGGTGGGGAATGACATCAGCAAGCATGTGACCCTTTTTCTATAATTACAAGACTTATCTCTCTCTAAGGAGAGACATGTATCATACCAGTCCAAACATTCATCATCTACCTTCCTCCATTGTTCAGAAATAGTTTTCTAAATGAAGTTCTGGACACAGACTTCGGTTTTTGAACTCTACTCAACTCCATTTCCGGTCATACTCACTCATCGTGAAGGCTCGGGACGTTGTAACGTCTCTCTACAAACGCACATCTTTGAAGAGTTACTTAGATGTATCTTTTTGTCGTTGATTTCTTTTCCTCTATGTATGGTATTTTAACTCCTTATCTTTTCAGAAAGATGCTCAAAGCATGAGCTAAATATTTTGTAGTTGGGTTGTTGTTTTGCATGTAATGAATTTCTAGTTAAATGTTATGAAGTATTGACGCTTATATGTTTTAAATCTTTGCATGATAATATTTCCAAACTTGTTTTGAGGTTGACTTCTTGAAATAGGTAGATTCATACAGTATGGACATGGTCTATGAAAAGAACTCAAAGATTTATATGAACTAAAAGGTGTACTAAAGACATTTAGGCCTTTTTATCTAAGTCTAGACATAGAACGGATAATAGTTCATAGAACATTGCTGTGGGTACTTAAAATACAAGAGTGTGCCTACTTAGAACCTAGACATAGGACATTCTAGTACTTGAAGCTCTGACGTTTTGTGACTGAAAAGCACAGTTCTTTTTTGCAATGACGTTCAAACGTTATAACGTCTATACAGAATAACATTTGTACGTAATAACGTGTAAACGTTATAACGTCTGACTAGAGAGGATTTACTTGCATGCAACAATCCAACTCATTCTCATCCATATTCACAACCAACACTTATTTACTTGCTTTATTTACATTTCTAGTATTCACACCAACTTTTAGTGCCGATTTGTTACTTGATTCTCTTGTGTTTTGAGGCTTGAACTTTTGAAAGTAAACCAATCCTCGTGGGAATGATCTCTTACTTATATCCACTTTATTACTTGTACGACGTGTATACTTGCACTATATTTGCGAATACCACACGAACGCAACAGAGGCTCCAAGGATTCCTTATGGTGGCGTGCAGGGTCGTCCCAAACAATTGGAGGCTCTGTTCAAATTTTTAAAATGAGGCCCCTGATTATACTTTTATTTTATTGAATGAATCATTAAAATCTTAAAATACTTTATTTAAATATTGAAATAATACGTAATATATAAAATTATATGTAACAATTAATTAAAATTGCTAGTGTCGTAATGGTAAACATTTTGTGTGATGAGTAGTATGTGCAGGGATCGAATCTCAGTTTTTGTATTTTGTACAGCGAAATAAAATATAACTTCTCAATTAAATTTTTAAAAAATCGAATTAAAATCCGTCTGAAAAGATTCGAACACGCGACCAGCTAGTCAAGCAACAGGTTCACTACCGCTAAACCACCAGCATAAATATGTAATATTTTTTGGGGCCCCTAAAAAAGTGATTTTGGGCTTGGGCCCTGTGCTGTAGCATGGGGTGAACTGGCCCACAGACGGCCCTGGTGGCGTGACATCCTTAATCTGGGATATGATCTTTTTAATGCAGGGTGGGTTTGGGCGATGGCAGTGACATATTTTTTTGGCAGGATCATTGGTTGGGTCATGAGTCATTGCTCTTGGTGTTTTTTAATTTTGTATGTAGGTTGAGGCCACCAGCAGGTGAAGATAACGGATGTTGGAAAATGGCTCCAAAATTCTTGGTGGTGGTGCCTTCTCTGGCTTACCTTAACAAATCTTGTGTGCGTGGAGGAAGCCAACAATCTGAATAATATTATGATGGAGGTAAAGTCGGTTCGGGATAGGGAGGACAGGCGGTTGGGGATGCTGGAAGCTGCAAAATCTTTTTCCGTTCGGTCGTGCTATATACATTTGATTGACCTATCTCATACCGATGACGCTGTTAATGTTTTAGAGGGTTTTCAAGGATATCTAGAAGACGTCAATTCCTTTAATAGTCCTTATTTTCGGGTGGCGCTTGGTGTGTGATTCTTTACCAACTCGTGCTCTCCTACTACAATGTCATGCTATTACTGATGAAGACAATGCACTATGCCCGATTTGCTTAGATCATATAGAGGACGCGTTTCATTTGCTTTTCAAGTTCCCTTTTGCTGCAGATATTTGGTCCCGTGTACTCTCTTAAATGAATATGTAAGTAATTTATTTTAGCAACATTGTAGAACACTTCACATGGTTTTGGCTTGGTTTGTAAGGGGAAGAAATTCAAATTTCTAATGTAATAAAAAAAATTCAAATATAAATGCATTTGGTTGTCTTGAACGACGTTGTTTTTAGGAATGAGGTCGTCAGAGAAATGTGTGGACTAAAAGTAAGTGGAAATTTTTGTAAGAGACAAAAATAAATTTGCAAATTTTATAAGTATCAAAAATATATTTAAAAAATGTATTTTTTCACAAATCTATATACTAGTATTATTAGAGAAGAGTTTTGTCACTCCAGTCACTTAATCCACACCATTAATTAAATCAAATGCCTCACACTTTATGGACCAGCTAATATCCCAGCCTGGTCCTAAAATTGATTTTAATGAGATGTATTCACTTGTAATTGATGCAAGTACTTTTCGGTACTGAAATAGCTTTGTAGCACAAGAAGAGCCCAATTTTTACATTATGACTGTTGGTACAACTTATTTCTATGGCCCGCGTTGAGATAATATAATTTGAACACATTTTGTATAATCGTCTAAGTTCATATTCTAAATGAGTAATATAAAAATGGCATCACTTGTCTATATAGTTCATGAAAATATCTAGAAATGAATTTGTTATAGTTTGCTATTATTGGAACTCTTAAAGAGCTTTCAAAATTATAGATTGGTCTAAGAAAAAATTCTATATGAATGACCTCAAATTATATATGATGGATTTTAAGGTTGAACCATTGATTGATCTCTACTTAAAAAATCCCAGAAGGATCCAATATATAACGAAATATCTTCATAGACATTCTTTTAAAAAAAAAGTATTGGCTTGATCTGGACACCAAACAATCAGCTAGTTAAATTTATATTTAACAAGTTATAAAGAGCTAGTTTTTAATTGACTTGAAAAATTATTTATATTGAATACATGAGCTGTGTGTCAACAATATAACAAATTTCTCAATCCCAAATTTTTTAACTTAGCATTATGAAAGCATACATGCATATTACCAAATGCTACAACACTCGGTATCAGGGACGAATCTACTTATTCTTAATTGGGGGCATTTACCCTCACTTAAAAATTATTTTGGTTAGAAATATAATAACAAATTTATTTTTCCACCATAAAAAAATAAGGGTTTCCCCCATAAGGTAAATTAGATGTAGAAAGTTACGAGAGATAAATAAAAAAGAAAATAAATTGGTACTAATTTTACCTTTTTAGCTATGTAATTTGTAAAAATTTAGGTATTTGAACATTTCTCTATAGTGAAATTATGTATTTTGTAAAACTTTATAATATTCATTTAAGACAATACTAAAGGATATTTTTTGCCCCCACTAATAAAAATTCCTAGATCCGCCTAACGCTTCTTCGGTATGATGATATTATGTGATAATTAGTAGTAATATAGTTCATCACAAACAAAAATGCATTGAGGTACGGTGCATATTTTATGTTTGACTATTATAATGAATAAATCATTTTATGTATGTTCCACAAATTAACCATGCAGATACAAAGTATTTTTCTGATCTAGATCAAGCAGATCGCAAGTCAGCTATTTTCTACATGTGGTGACATTGAATTATCTTTTTGATCTACAAAACAATCCTTGGTTCTTGCTTTTTTATTTCATGCTCAAATGCCAACAATTCAAGGAAGATGTTCTGAAGATAATACTAACCGCAAAGCTCCATTAAAAGATGATATATCACAAGTAAAAGAGCAGAGTAGATTTATCCATATGCACTCAGGAAGAAACTCGAAAAGTTGAAATTCATATTCTTAAGTGATGTTTTTTTTTTGGTCAACTAAGTGATGTTTCAAATAGGGGGAGAAAAACTGTACTCTTTTCCCTTTGCATTGGTTTTGTCCCACTGGGTTTTCTTAGAAAGGACAACTCTCACTAAAAGGATATTGTACTCTTTTTCGTTCACTAGATTTTTGTCCCACTGGATTATTTCTAGTAACGTTTTAATGAGAATATCCTCAATGGACATCCAAGGAGGAGTGTTATGAATAATAATATGATGGATGTCCACTTCTATTAGGCTTCCACTATATATCATTACTCCATTGATGTCATGTCCCGTAAGATAAATTTCAATTGGTTGAGTGAAATGACATCGCGTTGTTGGTGGAAAAATGTTGGCATACGAGGTTCGAGCCCCGCTCTCCCCTCCTCTCCCCTCTAACAACTAACACACTAAATACTAACCACTTTGCCTATCAAAAAAAAAAAACTCCATTGATGTCATTGTAACTCTTTAAGTGTGATCTTTCATTTGTCTTTTCTCACCCTTTAAATAGGGCTACCTTCAATGTGTATTGACACACTTGAAGAGAATAGAAAAAACTCTCATCCTCTCCATATTTGTTTTTATTCTTCTCATCTTCTCCGCCTTTCTTCCTTTATGTCTTATTTTATAACAAAACTGAAGTTTTCGCGCGAGTATGGCGAAAGAACGACACTAGCTGCTGTATAGATAACATATATTGGACGTTTTCATAATGTTACCGTCAAGTAGTTTCGTGTTTCCTTGCTTTCGAATAGGGTTCTGTTGATAAGGTATAGCAATTGGTCAGTTCACTGGTTGTTGCAAAAATTTTACGTGCCTCCATTTAAAAGTTAACCAAGGATGATAAAATCAACCTAAATGTGGCAAGCTTCAACTTTGCAACCATAGCTAAATGAATCTATATTACAAATTACAAATGCTCAAAACAACATGCATCATCCGTTGTCTAACTTGGTCAATCAAAGGTGCAATCAATCTAACTTGCAAAGACGTATAGATTTAGTGGTTATGAAAACTAGATTAAAAAAAAAACTAAGGTTGCTTTCGGAGTAACACAAATTATGTTCCCATTAGATGTCTCGTATAGCTGGCTCGTCACTTCCTCGTAGGGATCCTGATCCTCCATGATCACTTCCAAATGTTGTTCGCCTGCTCATATTAGCTCGCTGCACTAATCGTACCAGAGCTTGAACCACTTCTGACATAGGTGGTCGGAATTCAGGCCCGGCTGCCCAAAAAGTATAAATAGCAATGCATTAACACGGGCAAATATTTTCTATCCACACCCCAAGTGATGGAATATCTCCCAAAACAAATGAGCTAAATCTGGGTGTATCAAACAATACCTGAACGCAAAGAGCAATTACATCAGCAAAACGTGATAGAGATTTAACAGGATATAGCCCCTTTAGCGCCGGATCAACCATTTTACCCAATGCATCAATGTCATGAAGTTGGGGTGTTGCCCACCGAACCAACGACTGCTCTGATCTTGGCCTTGAACTGTTACAAAATGTTATGACAATCAGAACAGAAAAAAGGAGGATAAATAATTTCAAATTCTGCAAAATATTTTAATTGTTTTACTTTATAAACTCTATATCTAATTATCTATCTATCAAAATGAAGAAAACCGTCGTGTTACCTATCAAACGGCTTCCGTCCACTGAGAAGTTCCAACATGACAACCCCAAAGCTATAGACATCACTTTTCAGAGTATATTGACCAGACAACGCAACTTCAGGTGCATCATATCCAGATCCAACATTATGGCTCAGTATCTGAAAGGGACACAAAGTTAAAACTTCAACAATTTCAGTAAGTTTAATGTGGCTGGGTAAAGAACATGATCAACATTCCTGTGAAAGTGCAAAACAACTATAATATATATCCAGTGGAACTTCAAGCTTGCAGACTTTCTTTTTTGCTATGAGGTTTATGTTGGAGTTGATTAGAATTGAGTATCTTGAAAAAGTCTCAATTGTTTAGTTTTGTGAAGGAAGAGGGAGATCAATGTTATATAATTGGCTCAAGTTCTCATTTACAAAACGCATCAGTCAGAAACACCTTAAGTTTGTATTTGATTTGTTTTGCTTGTGGGTGTACTGGGGCTATTGGGTGCTTGAGAGAAGTCTATGTGTTGTAAAAAAATTCATAGTGTTATTCTCTATGTTAGAAATATATTTTGTTGTACCATTGTAACATAAATAAAAGGACTTTTTTGTAATTTTGCTTGACAAGTAGCTTAGGCTATCACTAACTCTGTTAGGAGTGATAAGCACTAGTTTTCTTTCAGTTAAAAGTTAGTTTGGCTGTTAGTTCTTCAGCAGATATTGTTGTAACCGTTAGAAGCAAATCCAGCTCTAACACTCACTGTATAAATCATTCATTGAATCAATGAGAAGATCAATTGTGTGTTTTCCAGTTTAATTGCATCTTTACAATTGGTATCAAAGCTCGCAAGGGTTCGTGGTTTTTCTCCAATTTTGGAGTTTCCCACGTTAAATTCATGTGTTTCGATTGTGCTCATTTTATTTTTCTATATTGTTTTTCCCTAATTTTTGGTTCGGTGGGGCCTTAATTTCTTAGTATGCTCTGTGGTTGCAGCTTTGTCTGATCTTCCACATCAGAAAAGAAGTTTGATACTGTGAATAGGAAAAACTTGGTATTTAAATGTGTCCATTGTGACCCACCTCCCTTTTCTTGGAGCCTAATCGGTGCCACGATTTTATGTGATGTATACATCCGAATGTTAAATGTTTCAAGTGCTGTGAAGTTTCGACATGGAGAAAATCTTGAAGTGGTTTAGCTTTAAGTGAAGTATACTCCTTATGGTGGAGTATGATAATTCTTTTGAACTATGATTGTCGGTGTATACAATGAAAGCTGAAGATGTCTCGTGTATCAATTACAATCAATGTGGAGATTGTTGGAGTTGATATGAATTAGCATCTTGAAGAAGTTATGTTGATGGCTTTCGGCATGGATAAAATTCTTGGAGTGATTTAGCTTCAAGTGAAGTGTACTCTCTACGGTGGAGCATGATAGTTCTTTCGATCTATGACTGTCAGGTTTAGACAATGAAAACGGAAGATGTCTAGTGGATCAATTACAACCAATGTTAAGATTGTTGGAGTTGATTGGAAATGAACATCTTGAAAAAGTCCCACAATGCTTAGTTTTGTGAAGGAAGAGGGAGACCAAGGCTATATAATGGACTCAAGTTCTCTTTTACAAAACACACTAGTTAGAAACATCTTATGTCTGTACTTGACTTTTTTTGTTTCTCTTATACTCTTGTTTTAGAGTGTTGTGAGATGTATAAATATTTTCTTTGGAGGGTGTGGGTGTACTGAGGCCATAGGGTGTTTGAGAGAAGTCTATGCGTAGTGTTATTCTCTAATTGTCATTAGACAACAGTTCTTGATTTTTCTCCGATTTTGAAATTTTCCACGTTAAATTATTGTGTTCTGATTGTTGGAGTTGATTGGAATTGAGCATCTTAAAAAAGTCTCACATTGCATAGTTTTGTGAAGAAAGAGGGAGATCAAGACTATATAAAGTTCTCATTTACAAAATGCACTAGTCAGAAACATTTTAAATTTGTATTTGACTTTTTTGTTTCTCTTATACTCTTGCTTTAGAGTGTTGTGAGAATTAAATATTTTGTTTGGAGGGTGTGGGTGTACGGAGGCCCTAAGGTCCTTGAGAGAAGTCTACGTGTTGTAAAAATATTCAGTGTTATTCTCTGATTGTCATTAGACAAAGGTTCGTGGTTTTTCTTCGGTTATGGAGTTTTCCACGTTAAATTCTTGTGTTCCAATTGTACTCATTTTATTTCTATGTTGTTTTTTCCCCCAACAATTTATATATAGATCGCTATTATTCAGCCTATTGTTATTAATGTTTATCATACTAAAGGAATAATAATAATGTCAAATTATATATTTCTTTTTGACCAATAATGTCAATCTATATTAATTTTTTTATATATATATATATATATATATATATATATATATATTTCTTATTACTACTTGAAATATTACTATATCAATAAAAGTATCCCCTAAATATAAGACAAAGTCTACTTTTTTCATTGCTTAAGCGCTAAATGTCATTTGCTTTTCGATGGCAAATCAGTAAATAAAGCTTAACATCAACTCCCATTTGGCACAAGCTACATCCCAATGTCCACGCGACTTGTCTCTTCCTCTCCACTTCCCATTCATCCATTCCACCTCCTCCTCCTTTATTGTCATCGCTTCATCCTCTCTCTCTCTTCTCCATTCTTTAAGTGGTTTAACAACCGAGAAGGTAAAAGATATATTCGCCACGCCCACAAGAGTTAGATACTAAAATAGGCTATTTGTGTAGCTTGTGTTTTTAAAAAAGTCCAAACATTTTGAAATCCCTAATTCTCGGTGCAAATCCTTTCTCTCGCTCCTTTGTGACGGTTATTTCTATTGTTTAAGTATTTACTTTTACTTTTTACTGCACTTGTATCCTTGTGGTAATAGTTGAGTGTGTACTACACTTTACCGATTGTACTACAATTTATTTCCTTGCATTCTAGAAGACTGTGAGCTGGCATATCAGCCAAATATCTGATTGCGTGTACTATATATCATTCCTCAAATCATTAATGAAAGTACACAATCATTGAATCAATCTTTTCTCTCAAATCTCTCCATATCTGTGCTAATGCAATTTAGTTGCAGAGTATTTCTTTCCAAGTCTATTCTTCCATTAGATTCCTCGAGAATACTCGATTCACCGTCACAATCGCTACTCTACTAGCTGAACTGTGACAATTGGTATTCAGAGCAAGATCTTGGCCCAGAAATGACGACACGAGCACAATCGGTTGCAAAGCTCGATCGCAAAATTGACGTGAGAGCAATGCAAAGAATAACACGAGGATGAACAAACTACGTGATGCTATCGATGCGATGGACCGGAAACATGGCGAGATCAAAACCTTCGATTTCGCAAGGACGAGGTTCGCAGGAAGCAAGCAACAACAACACACCACCCACCACCGCCACCGAGGAATCAAGCGAGCAAAGACGCTAACCGAACTACTCTACTCGGATCTCGAAGGTGGACTTTCCCGGTTCGACGGGAAGAAGGTTAAGGACTGGCTTTACAAGTGTAACCGCTTCTTCCTCCTGATGAAACGCCACCGAGCAGCGGTGAGGTGGCATCAATCCACCTCGGAGGATCGGGCACTACAATGGCACCTCAACTACACGAGGGGACGATTTGATGAATACCTCTCTCGGCCGAGTACATGGCGGATGTACGACGCCGCTTTGGTGACTTTATGCGAAGATCCGCTTCACGAACTTATCTAGGTAAAACATACTAGCTTTCGGTTCAAACTTTCATTGATGACTTTGATTAGCTCAAACTCGTGTCAAGATCTCTTAGGAACACGCCCTAAGCATCTTCTTAGCCAACCTAGATCCCCAAACACAAGCCCACGTCGGGATGTTTAATCCCACTTCCATTTCACAAGTCGCTAATCTTGCTAAGTTACATGAATCTACCAAAATCACACACGTAAAACCAACCCAAAGATAAAACCCCTTTCACCAAAACCCAACAAAACCATGACCCCCGCAGAAATGTCCGAGAGCGCCGAGCCAAGGGTTTGTGTATGTTTTTGCGGACGAACCGTTCACACTGGACACCATCTCAAGCATCGTAGGTGCAAATGATGGAGATGGAAGGAGACGATACTCAAGAGGAAGCAACATCGAATTGGAACTCGTGTTGGAAGAAATCACCCCACAGAACCTGAAGTACCTCGAGATGTCTTTGCAGCTCTTACAGGAGTACCTTCAGACGCATAATGCGTGTTAGAGGTCCAGTATTACAAGAAGTTGCTACAAATCTTGTTGGATAGTGGGAGCACCCACAACTTTCTGGATTTGACCAAAGCTATACAGCTTGGTTGCAAATTAGAGAAGGTGAAACCTATGAAAGTTTCGTGGAGTGGAAACAAGTTGGTGGCACCGTACATTTGCAAAGGATTCACTTGGTCAATGCATAACCATGAATTTTCTGCAGACATGATCGTGTTACCATTGGTCTGTTGTGATCTTATATTGGGAATTCAGTGGCTGAAATCACTTGGACCAATATTATGGGACTTTGACAAATTGTTGATGGAATTTTCAAGACAGGCAAAGCAGAGTCCAAGTGAGGGGAACTAAGACTCCTAAAGTGTCAAGCTCATTTCAAATGGGGCTATGAATGCAAAGATGGAGCAAGGAGCAGAGTCAGGCTTCCTCCAAGTCAATGATACCACACCTCGTTTGTTATTCCATCGTGTCTCGTGGTCTCAATCAGTACTCTGAACTCTCAATTGCTCTGTAGAGATTGAATTATCGCTTGAATAATATGTCGACATATTTAATGAACCATCCGAGTTACCTCCATCTAGGGTAGGTTTTGACCATAAGATACCCTTTGAAAGAAGATACCATGCCTATGAATAGTAGACCTTATAGGTACTCAATCATTCAAAAAAATATAGTGGATAAACTTGTGAATGAAATGTTGACACAAGGCATTATACAATATAGCAATAGTCCCTTTGCCTCACCAACAGTTTTAGTAAGAAAAAGGATGGTTCGTGGAGGTTGTGTGTTGATTATAGAAGGTTGAATCATTCCACTATTAAAGATAGATTTCCAATTTCTTTAATCGAGGACTTGATGGATGAGCTTGGTGGTGCAAGTGTTTTTCCAAGCTCGACCTTAGATCGGTACCATGAGTTGAGGATGGTCAAGGAGAAGAATACAAGATCGCATTCAAGACTCATAGTGGTCACTATGAGTACTTGGTGATGCCATTTGATTGACTAATGCACGGCTTCTTTTCAATCCTTAATGAACCATTTGTTCAAGGAATATTTGAGAAAGTTTGTAATTATCTTTTTGATGACATATTAGTTACAGTGCTTCTTTGCAGGATCACTCTAAGCATTTGTCTCAGGTTTTTGATGTGAGGCATCACAAGCTGTTTCTCAACAAAAAGAAATGCCATTTTGCAACCGATGAGTGGAATATCTCAGGCATTTCATCACTCAGCAAAGCGTATCTACAGATCCGGTGAAGATTCAAGCCGCACAATAAGCGCCCGTGCTCAAACTCTCTCAAGCAACCTGAGGTTTTTCGGGTTTAGCAGATATTACAGCGTTTTGTAAAGGATTTTGGCAAGATTGCCAAACCCCTCACCGATTTGCTTAAGAAAGATGCTTTCTTTGGAGTGATTCTCGCTCAAACAACATTTCAACCATCAAGAATGCTCTTATAATGTACTCCGCTTTTAATTTGCTCGACTTTAAGAAGACATTCATCTTGGAGACCGATGCTAGTGGCAAGGGATTGGTCTTTGTCTTAATGCAAGAAAACCATCCCATAGCTTATATTAGCAAGGCATTGGGGATCAAACAAACAAGCTCTTTCGATCTATGAAAAGGAATTGTTGGCAATAGTGTATGCAATTCAAAAATGGAGTACCTATCTTGCTCATGGCCCTTCATTATACGCATGCACTGAGAAAAGTATCAAATATATGCTTGAACAAATGACTCAACACACCATTTCAAAGAAGCATGGATGGCCAAGTTAATGGGTTTTGAGTTTGAAATCCAAAGATAAAGAAGGCAAGGAGAACAAGGCAAACAGATGCACTCTCCGGGTAGGAGCCGAGATGATGACATTAGTGCTCAACAATGTTTCCAATGATTTGTTAGAGAAAATTCAATTATCTTGGACTCAAGAATCTTGTCATACGTAAATTGATTGGTGAGATCACCACCAACCCTCTCACACTCCAAGTATATTGAAAGGACAATTTCTTTGAGAAGAAATGGTAAATTGGTTGTTGGCAAAGTGACTCGCCATAAGAGTACTCACTGCAGTGGCTCCATGACTCAAAAACAGTGGACACTCGGGGAGGATAATACATTGGCTAGACTCAAGTCATTGTTCTATCGGGAGAGGCATGACCAAGGATGTGCACACTTATGTGAGAGAATGTATTGTTTGTCAACGAAACAAACCGCAAGCAGATCCTCTCCAGCCCATCGCAACCACTCTCTATACCAGCGTGAACTGGGACTCCAACGCCTTAGATTTCATTGAGGCCTCCCTCCATCTAAAGGCAAGCAAGTGATCTTAGTAAAGTGGTTGATGTGTTGAGTAAGTATGCACACTTCTTAGCTCTTCAACATCCTTATACTGCCTTTAGAGGTTGCTCAAATATTTCTCGGATTCTCGTTTTTAAACCGCATGGCTTACCTTCTTCATTCATTAGTGATCGTGATCCCATTTTCTTGAGTGAATTTCGTCCAATTGTTTTTTCTCGCGCAAGGAGTGTGTCTCGAATAAGTCCACTGCGCACCATCCTCAAAGTGATGGTCAATCGAGAGATCGTGAATAAAGCTCTTGAGACATATTTGAGGTGTATGACTTCGAGCAACCTCGTGGATGGATGAAATGGCTCCTCTAGCTGAATTTTGGTACAATACTACTTTCCACTCCTCTATTAGGACCACTCCATTTGAGGTAGTGTAGTGTATGGCAACCCTCCGTGCATTTGCCTTACCTTCAGGAGAATCCACCAACTCTGTGGATAGGACTCTCACCGCTCGAGAGGATGCTATCAAGTCTTTGCGCTTCCATTTGTTGCGCGTGCTCGAACCGGATGGCACAAAGAAGATCGATCGTGTTTTTGCTATTGGGGATTATGTCTTCCTCAAACTTCAGCCTTATACAGCAAGATCTTGATCGATCGTGTTTTTGCTATTGGGGATTATGATTTCACAAGTTGAATCCTAAGTTTTTGGTCCTTATCGGGGTCACAGATAGAATTGGCGTGTTGCATATCGGTGGAGCTCCCTTCAACTACCAAAATTCACAATGTTTTCCATGTTTCACAACTCAAACGCTGCACTGATCCTCCTCTGCTGCTGTTATTGAACACCCTGCAGTGCCTTCTGTCATCACTTCTAAGCGGAGAACCAGAGAGCATTCTAGCAAGGAAGATAGTGAAAGCGTGATCATAGGGCTGCCACCAAAGTGCTTGTCAAGTGGAAGAATTTGGCGCCTGAGCTTGCAACCCGGGAATGGTATTATGACTGCTGCGTGATTACCTCGCTTTTCACTCTTGAGGACAAGAGTGTGTTCCCCATGGGGAGTGGTATTGTGACAGTTATTTCTATTGTTTAAGTATTTACTTTTACTTTTTACTGCACTTGTATCTTGTGGTAATAGTTGAGTGTGTACTACACTTTACCTATTGTACTACAATTTATTTCCTTGAGCTGGCATATCAGCCAAATATTTGATTGCTTGTACTATATATCATTCCTCAAATTATTAATGAAAGTACACAATCATTGAATCAATCTTTCTCTCTCAAATCTCTCCATATCTGTGCTAACAGAATTTAGTTGCAAAGTATTTCTTTCCGGAGTCTATTCTTCCATTAGATTCCCTCGAGAATACTCGATTCACCGTCACAATCGCTACTCTACTAGCTGAACTCGTGACACTCACCAACACAAGCCGCCGCCGACAAGAAGGCGATCGCCACCAACGAGCTTATCGTCAAGAAGGCGCCGCTACGAATGAGCAATCGGTCTTTCGCTTCCTTTTCATCATCGCGACGGGCCGCCCGGCCTCGACGACCTTCTCCCAGCTTGAGTAAGCCCACGCGCCATCGTTGTGTACGTTTCACAGTCGCTAGCTTCGGAAAGTTGGAGATGAAATTGTGTCCATTTAAAGGGTCAAAAACATGTTCAAAAATGTTTTGAGGTCAGAAGCTGTTGTCCTTTCTCTTGCTTACACGAGAGAGAAGAGTGTAGCAAAGAGGATGCGCAGAAGAGAAGAGGACACGGAAGATGAGGACTGTGCACAGCCATGGCCGACTAGAGGAAGGGACGCCAAGCAGCAGCGCGGTTGTTGGAAATCACATCTCCATAGCTGAGGTGACAGAGGTAGGATTTTTCTCTCTTTCACTCACCATACTCTCCCTGTATTCCACCCTCTGAACACTTCCAAAATGAATCCATGATATTTAGGTTCTATTTTTAAAAGGAAACATTTCAAACTTCTGAAAATTGAAAAAGCATGGAATTTGATTTCATATCATTTGTGTGGAAATTCGATTAGGATTGATTGATTGATTAATGGAGAGACAAAATGGACAGGATCTTTACTCGTGCTCTTGGCGCTTGCCCTTATCCTTGACAGCTGAAGCATGTGTCTATGTTAGACTGCTGCATTTATTTTTTGCTGCCATTGAGCATGACACAACTTTGAAATTTAAAGCTTTTCAACATGTTTTTCAGTCAATCTTTGCTTACAGTTCTATTAAATTTGTATATTACTCAGTGCTGACTTTGGTTTTCTTATTATACATTTTTGAGATTATTGAAGACAATGTAGCATACACTCAAAGTGGTGCTGATAGTCTGGAGTTATTGTATGGTAATGTATTAGGTTGTTTCTATGAAAAAATAAAAGCGCACGTTCCTTATAAGAACATGTCAATTTGTTTTAGTAATTGTTTTAATCATTGTACTCATAGGGCCTGATAGTTCAAAAATAAGGGGAGAAGATAAAAAAAGAAAGAAGAGTAAGTATTGGTTGCTGGCTTCATATGAGTGGATCTGTTGGTTGTTTTAGACTTAGTATCAAGGATTCAACAAATGATGGGTTGCGTTGCTTTAGGGAGATGTTGCATTTGCAGTCCTTGGGAATCTTAACTAATTCATATATCTATTTCTGCACTAGGAACAACTAAACTATCTTTAAAACAAACACTTAAAGTTGTTAATTCTTTCTTCTTCTTTTTTGCTTTTGAGTTTCTTTCAACTTGTGATTTTATAAATTTATGTGCAGGTGCAACCCCCTACACATGCGTTTGGGTGAACATGGACAATGTTGTCTTGGGTCTTAGATACCTATTAACAACCAGTGTTCATAGCATAGTTGATTCACTTTTCAATGCTACGAGCAACATGAGATTTACATTGATGGCGCTCCCTCAACTCACGATGGGGATGATGATGCCGAATGCCCAACTTCATGTTTCACAAGTACTCTGATGTAGTCATTCGAGAACCCAATAGTCTTTTACATGTGTACTACACGGTCTGTTGGTTACTTAAGATCTGTTTTGGTTTACTGTTTCCTAAACGCCCCCTGACGTTTGTTCAAATTCCCAATCTATTACTACCAAAATGGGTGTCGTCCATCATCTGTATGCTGTTTCAAATCTATTATTAATGGGTTATGTTTTGGTTTGGCATATATTACTTTGCGATTGGTTGAGTCTAACATATATTTTTTCACCATTTTATTTGTTGGTATTCGCATTTATCACACCATGTTTGGAGCCTACTTATGATGTAGTCACGTCCTGATCACTGGTAAATCAATGTGATGAACACTTTGTCTCATACGGTGTTGAACCCGCTTTTACTCATGGGCCAATAGTCTAGTATACTTAATGATTACTGGTTTGACTTTAGTAAAACCACGGTTGAATCAAAAAAACTGTGAGCTAATTGCTTTACCAATTCAATCACCAGTCATGGTTTCAAAACATTGGTCATAACTCAACGGACTAGGCAGCATACATAATGAACAGGAATTTTAAGAGATTAACAAGAATTGAAATTGACTTATTGATATGATCAACAAAGCCTAAATATGTGTGGAAAACTAGCAAGTAGTAACAGAAACAGAATAAAACAAATTCGATCAAACACCAACACGTCCAATTATAAAACATTAATCCACAACATAAAGTTCCATAAATTTATAGAATCACCTGGTCTGCATTTGGAATATAGCTTGCCAACCCAGAGTCTGAAAGATGAGGATTAAGCTCTGAATCAAGTAATATATTGGCTGACTTAATATTCTTGTGAACAACTGATGGCAAACTAACTTCATGTAGGTACCTAAAACAAAAATTGTGGACAAAGTCGGTTAATTGAGTCTCAAGTCAACTCTCGAGGAAAACATAGATCAATGCTTGATATCCAAACATATGCTGCCACATCATAATCAGTTGAAAACTTCCATTGTCAGTAAAATATCGTAATTACTAAAGTGAAGCGGCAGTTTACTATCTACTGATAGTGTATTGATTTTCATGGTGGCAGATCAAATTTAAACTCAAGATCTATGAACACCAGCACCGACACCAGACATGATACTGACACGCAAACGATAATAATTTGAGAAAATGCAAGTAAATGAAGTGAGAGTGTCGGTGTCCGACACCGGACATGTCTTCAACCTTAGTAAGTGTCAGTGCTACTGAGCTTAAGATTCATATTTTTACTGTCAAAACTATTCTTCCTATTTTTTACATTTTGAAATTTGAACATTAGATATAGACAGTAATAATCGAGGCATTTTTTAACGAGGAAAACAAAGAGCAGTTTACAAAGAGAGATAAGCTTAATTAAAACCAAATGCTTGAAGAAATATATAAAGCAGGAAACCAGTTACGAAGGAGTTGATAAATCAATGGAAAAACAAGTTTGCAAGATTGATATAAACAAATTATGCAATGATGGACAAAATTCCCCAGTTATGCAATATTAAAATCTTCTAATCCCATTAGTCCGCAAATAACTTACTCTAAAGCGCGTGCGGTCCCCAAAGCTATCTTCACACGGGAATTCCATATCAATGGTTTACTATATTCATCTGACAGGTGAAGGAAGTCATGCAGTGATCCATTTTTATGAAACTCAGAGACTAAGAGGTGTTGTCCATACTCAGAGCAATAACCTACAAGCACTGTCACATTTGGATGATGTAAATGGGAGATGTTTGACACTATTTCTGTAAAATCTTCTGAAAAATCACTGGAAAGGACAGACGAATCTATTTTCTTCACTGCAAGAACCTACAACATATTCAAAAACAAAAAACAAAGTTAAAACTATCAATAACTTTTAAGCACGTGCATAGATGTAAGGCATGGTCTACAGCAGATCATGGTATTTACTGGGATATTAGCTCTACCGGTGTCCGGTGGTATCTAAGTTTGCATGGATTTCCTAGAACTTCTTTTCCCCAATTATGGGAGGGGTGTTGGAGATCGAGAGTGAAGAGACTAGAGACATAATAAAACAAACACAACCATATGATATCATAAAATGCATGCATCCACAAGCCTGTGCATTGATACGACTCAGATTTGATCCTATTCCAACAAAAATTACATTGTAACACGACACTATCCTCTGGAGATACTAATCTTTGCCACTGGAATCAAATATCTAGAGTGGAATTCAAGGAATAATGGCTAAGAAATACCTTTCCATCATCAAATTGAGCACGGTACACACGCCCGAAAGACCCCTCACCAACAAGATGATCCACACTGAAGCTGCCAGTGGCAATCTGAAGATCAGCAATCGAATATGACTGCACATCTGCAGGAGCTGATACAGTCTTCTTGACAATAGTGGGCTTCTTTGAGAACTCATTGTCATCAAATGATTTATGAAGATCAATAGGTGGAGGTTTAAGATTTATTGAGGCAGAAGTATCAAACGTCTTCACCTCAACTGCAGAAGTTTGCACAGACTTGACTTCTGCATTATCACATAATTTAATATTGTAACTTGGATAACATGGATGAAAAGCAGTATAACTGAACTGTTGAATGTTGAATTGCAAGCAATAGTTAGGCCGTAAGCGCAAGATTATTGATGAGAAAAGGACGATTGGTTCTATATAACCAACATATAAAAAGACAGGCCATCAGTCTTATGCTAAATAATAAACTTCAACAAGTATTGCAACCGATTTCTGTCAACTTTAAGAACATACTCCTTCCAGGAAAATTGTGTTGAAGTAATTACTACTATCTAGTCTTATAGAACAAACAATCCACAGATAGGAAGTGGAAATATGTATATATGTTTTGGGAGACTAGCTCCTGAAAGCAGAGGAAGACCTCTTAAAACAAGGAAAACTCAGAACAATTACAATAAAGAAAAGATCCAATAAAAATCAAAACCATGGGCTCCAGATCCCCCAGTTACTCCAAAATGCGCTAAATTCTTGCCTAACCTCTCGCACCCACCCCCTGAATACCTATACCTATATACTACATTCTGATGCAAATTCCCATTCATTCCTTCAGCACTCCTACTCCTAGCCTGCCAACAGTCCAACTGCCTAACCTATTTTCTTTTGAAGATATACCAATTCCTAGGTCCTATCAAGTTCAAGCCAAGGTTTCACCTTGAATACACTCAGGCTAAAGGTGCGTCATCCACCTAAATGATAGATGGGATTGCAGACCCCATTTATCAAAACCTGAATCATGTATAATAACAACAATAGAGTAGGTGACTAGGTGGTTTCTGAAAATATAACTAACTTATGAAGTTCAAACCTAATAGAATAAAATGAAAAATGCTATGAACATCATAAATACGAGCAGCATATAATAAGGATGACCTTGTCATGAAAAAAAAAAAATCTTTAAATCATATGCAAGATTTTTTTGTTTAAAAAAAATCGTATGCAAGATGCATACGCATACCATGCACTTCAGTTGAAGGAAGAGGAGTAGAAGACTGATTGCCCAGCTTTTCTAAATCTGAAGAGGACTTCTTGGATTTTCTCTTCACTAGAAAGAATGCTACCATTGCCGCAACAACAATGATTGAGATCACGATTCCAGCTATACCACCGCCTCCTATACCAGATTTTTTCCCCTCATCAATTGTGCCACTGCCAGCCTCTTGGCTAGTGGTACTTCCGCCACCAGATTTGTGGTGTCGGTTGCTTTTAGGTACTGGAACTGGAGGCGTCCCAGGAGGAGGTGGGGGTGCAGGTCCTGAGCTCCATGCATTACCTCCCGTCCTGTCATTGAATTTGTCCCATTTTTAAGTCATATTGTGGTAAAAATCAGATTCCTAGTTACCAAATTGCTGATATCAGTAATGCTTACTGTAAGTCGATGTTTTTCAACTGTGCTGGTATCCATCCTGTAAAATTATTGTTTTCCACATTCCTGAGAAGAATTCAAGAAAATAAATCCAACTGGTTATGGAATGGAAACAATGGAAAGGATAATATATGATATAATAGAGACGCACAGACTATCCAGAGGAAGATTAGCAAGAACATCAATAGTGCCTGTGAACTGGTTGTTTTGCAGGTACCTGCACATACATGCCAACTTAGAATGAAATCAATAACATGTAAAGCACTAACACAACCTCAACAATTCGGATATCTACATGGTGGTTATGCCTGAAAGCGAGCTCATAGTCTGAGGGAGGTCGCCTGTTAGAGAGTTGAAAGAGAGATCTCTGCACCAAGAAAAAGATTTTAACTCAGTTGGTCCTGAATCATTATCAAAACTTAAAAATAGCTTCAGTTGCTAAGAGTATATGACATGATTTATAGTGCAATAGAATAAGTTATGTATATGGACCATTATAACATGCAAAGTGTTTTAATATGCAAGCAGAAACAATATTGTGAAATTAATAATTGCACCTACAAAATGGTAAGCATTCCAAGAAATCGTACAGAAGCTGAAAAGGATCAACATTTTATAGTTGAAGTAACATAACTTGACAACCATCTATACTACTTTTCCATGCAGTTGAAGGGATGGAGCGAATCTCACAATTTGGAGAGGGTAGAAAGATTTTGAAAGTCGACATTCAGTCCTTGCTGGAGCTGATTGTGACCAAGATTCCTACATTGTCAAAAAGAATTAAAATAAATTACTGCATTTTCTTGTGGTTGTAATTGGTAGTTACAGCTATGATAAATTTAACAATAAGATAATTACACACAGTTCTGTAAGAGAGGTCAAGTTAGAAATAGAGTAAGGGACTGTCCCAGTCAAGTTGTTATAAGCAAGATTTCTGCATACAGAGAAGAAAGATTGTTAAAAATAAGAACAACATACTTAAAATAAATTGAAGAGCGAGAACTACATATATATACACAAACATACAAACGCTTCACATTTGGAGGAAGTTGGTATGGTATGGGTCCTACAAGATTGTTGTTACTCATGTCTCTGCAAACATTACAAGGTCACAACAAGAATAACAATGTAAAGAAAAATGGACATGTTGTGAATCAGACAATTGATCTTACAGGGTGGCCACAGAAGACAACTGTTGTAATCCATAAGCCAAAGTTCCAGTTAGTCCGAGATTAGATAACTTACTGGTAATTAACAAAACCATATTCATCAAAAACCAGCATCAATCAAAAGTAATCATAATAAAGTGATACGAAGTGAAAGCAGATTGAGCCTACATCTCTGTAACACGGTTGGCTGAACAAGTAATGCCTTTCCAAGACTGACCACAGGGATCATCACCATCAGCAGGCCAAGCTAGCTGAGATGGCGAACTCAGGCTTTGAAAGATAGCCTTTACAGCAGCAACTGCATCAAACCCAAAATGGAAATTAATTTACTAATTGGTTACGTTATGGCCTCCCATCCATTTTTACTGATTTCAACAAAAAAACAATATGATAAGCATCGACGAATATATATTGATGAGATTAGAAATGTATATTTATATGTTATTATAGATAGATAAAGCTGCTGGTGCAGGAGGGAAGATGCAGTTGTAATAAGAATAAGAATGGGAAAATGTGAATGACAGACAGGCATCCATCCATCCATTTGAAGTAAGAAAGTCAACGGAAGAGGATGAAATTGAAAGAGGTAGTAAATTAAATGATTAGAATCTCCATTATTTCTGAATTGAGTCCATGAGTTAGTGTAGTAGTAGTAGTAGTAGTAGTTAGAAAGGTGAAGTGAATGAATCCCGAAATAGTAGTATGAACCGACAATAAATCAAGTAGTCAAGTACTAGTATATATGATGAAATCATTTATTGGTTGGTTGGGGTTGGGGTTGGGGTTGGGAAGAGAGACATGCAAATGCAAGTGCAAAGAAAGAGAGAGTGACTAACCATCAGCTGGATCTGTGGCAGTGGCGCCATTGAACATGGAAAGAAGAATGCAAGTGGTGAAGAAGAAGAGCAGCAGCCTTGGAGTCTCCACCATATCTCACAGAATTCTCCACAAAGAAAACAAATCCAAAAGGGATGATGATGTTATGCTTATGCAGTTGTAGTTGCAGTCAGCCCTCACCCTTTTCCCAACTTCCTATTTTATTTTATGCACCTCCTATCCTCCCTTCCCACCCCTCCTCTCTCCATAGCCAAATAAAGCTGCCTGCCCTGCCTAGCACCAATGACCACAAGAATCCAAAGCCACACAATTTTTTATTTTTTTATTTACGTTATTACTCACGCTCACTCTCTCTATTGTCTATACTATTCATATTGGTACCCTATTCTCTAATATTAATAATAATAATTTTTCCATTCTATACTTTGGTTCTTTCTTTTATGGGGGCCTGGGGGGTGGTGGGTGGGTGCCCACACAACGTTGGATTTTGAATAAGTCAAATTAAGTACTCTATAAAATTAGTTTGTAAGATGAGGGATGTCACTCACTTATAAACTCTTTTTTAGACCATATCACATCTGATGTGAGACTTTTAACACATAATGCACGGCATGACCGAATGAATTACTACTCACACGCTTTTCAATTTTTTTTTTAAGAGAAAAAAATGCATATACTATTGCTTTCTTTATATATATATTAACTGGTTGGTATATGTGGCTTTCATGCCAACGGCTAAGCGAAACACCAATGCAGGTCAAAGACATCAATTACTACTCCCTCCATTTCATTAATGTCCCATTTATTTATTTATAAACAAAATTTAGTCCTAAAATACTCAATTAATTAGTCTTACATCAATCTCAAGTTGTTATAGCTTATCGAAAAAAATTCTCAACTTGTTATACTCCACTATACCTATGACAATAGTTAACTTAATACTCAAAACTCACTTTGTTTCACAATTATGTTTTAAATTTATTTACACATACAAATAAAAAAGACCAATAAATATGTTACTTAGGAGGTACCCTAAAGAAGTATCTCCTAGGCTGCTTGAGCACCGGCAGTGTTCACTTTATGGGTTATGCCCTCCTATCTCTAGGGTTTAAGCATGAAACATCAAGATCTCTCGTTAATGATCACTACCCATATTAGCCTTTAAGATCAATTTATAAATCATTTCTGAATCTATAAATGGTACTTATATTAGGTGATCAATTCTAAAATAAGTTTGGAAATAATATCACACAAAGGATAAAATGCTAAAACATCAAATACACGCATTACTCCCAGCATTGTTGTGCGGAATTTCTACTTTTATTGTGAAAATTGAGATTGGAACGAAAATGGAGAGAAAGACTATGTCTAAACCTAGCCTCCTTTCTGAACCAGCCTCCCAAATGAGGAAGATGAGTCTCCTTAAATAGTACTAGGGTTTAGTGATCCAATAAATATCCTTTGGAGGTTACTTTTGTCATTACATGTGCCAATGTACTCCACAAAAGGAATATTCGAGCATATGACACACCTTCTGCATCAAAGAATTGGGTGTGTCCGTCATTTTTGACAACTTGCCTTAGCATTTTTCTCTCGTCTTTCGCAGAGAACGCAATTGTCTGCAAGACAGACACGATCTTTGCAAAGAATAAAATACACACATAAAAAAGACAAAATGGGGCACCAAAGTGCCAAAATGACTTCAAACCAATTAAATCTTCTTTTACACTAAACAAACCTATTTTAATTAATTAAACACAATATTACTTTTTAACTCTCAATAATTTAAGTTAAAAAGATAAATAACTCTTATAAATAAGAGTTGTCACTGCATATGAGGTGTGGAGAGTGTTGAAGTATCAATTACATATGGTCGAATTTAGTTTCAATCTGGCGTAATATTGCCCTAGTAGAGAGGATGATAACGCTAGTTCGACTCTCACCGATTCTGACTCACACGGAATTTCTTGCAAATTATGTATCCGTGATGATGGGAGTTGTGTGACTAGTGTTTAATTTAAATTGCAAATTGTTATATCTTTGTTTTAAACGCTTAAATATGTTTTTACCCTCATAAATATATCGTCTTTTGATTTTAGTCTCAAAGCAATTTTTTTTTAAAAAGATCCTGTAGAAATCTAACTTTTTCAAATAAGTCTTCTATTAGTAAAAAGTTTTAAAAAACTGAATTGACTAACAAAAATCTGATGTGTCATTTACTTTCATTTTTAATTTTTTTTTAAAGCTGATCGACTTGCTATGTCATTAATTTTTATTTAAATTAATTTTAAATTACTAATTTAGATGCCAACTCATTTTTTTTTCATCTTCTCAATTCACCGTCTTTAGTGGATCTCCATCACCACCCATACTCCGGCGACCATTAGCCGGAAACCATCGTATTACCATCATCAATCTACCACTACCACTACCACCATTCATACATCACCACAATCAGTTCTTTACCTACAGATGCACAAAATCAAGAAAGAGAGAGAAGAAAGAATGATTTATAGAAGACCACACATTATCATCACTGTTGAAAATAAAAGGAAAAAAAATATTTGGAGAGTCTGATGAATGAGGAATTTCAAATGCTACCCCCCTCCTCAATCTCTCACCCCCTTCACGAACGCTACTTGAATCAGGTTGAAGAACTTGGGTTAGGATTTGACTGTGGCGAGAGTCTTCGTCTACGTCTTTGTGGTTTTCGTTTTTGTTTTCTTCAATGTTGAGCATTTCTGGACAGGCTTGAACCATTGCGAGAATTTCATTGTAGCAAGGAGCTTCAATAGCGAGATTGTATTCGTGAGAGATATTTGGGCTTGGAGTTGTTGTTGGTGTTTGTTCTTCTATTGAGTTTCCTGAAATGAAATTGAGTGAGACATTTTTACAAATAGGTAGCAGGGGTTAAAGTTTGGGAGTTAGAGTTTTACGTTCCTTGTGGATTTGAAGAAGGAAGAGGTGGAATGTGGCGAGATGAAGGGGTTAACGAGTTGAAGGAGAGACATTCAAACATTCTATTGAGAGAGAGAGAGAGAGCATAGTAGATAGTCAATATCTTGTCTAATTTCTCTTGCTCTTTCTCTACAACACAAACACATGAACCATTAAAATGCTCAAAAAAAATTGACAAAATATCATCCGAGGTTTCTTAACTTATTTTCAGTTTTCGAATAGGTCCCTTATATTTTCGTTGTAACGAATAAATCTCTTAACTTTTAAAATCGTCGCATCTCTACCCTTTTTTGTAACTTCGTTAAACTCTGTCAAAAAAAAGCTTATGTGGCTAACGGTGCTTAACAAAAATGACATGGTGGTTCCAACTTGGATTTTATTTAATAATAAATTCTTAAATAATTTTGTATTAATTTAAATTAAAATCAAAAAATGATTCTTAGTCGTTTCCTATCTCAACCATGAAGAACATGGTTTCCTATCTTATTATATAATGAAACGTTATCATCTTCTTCGTGAGCCATCTGCCTCCATTTTCTTCTATAACAATTCATCTTCCTCTTCTTTGTGTTATGGGTTTGAAACCGGACTGTGAAATAAACGAAATTGAAATCTGGCGATCAGTGACTATATTTATCTTCCTCTTCTTTGTGTGTTCCAAATTGGGTTAGCTCAGTTCAAATGAGCTTTGCTCCAAATGCCCAATAAGGACACTCTGCAAACCATTATCCACACCCTCTTGATCCAACGATCGAGCTCGGCTTGATCAGCTCGAAAAGTCGAGATCACACCTCATCCCTTCACAACCACTTCCTTGCACTCCCGTGCCCATCTTCGACTTTTTTTACCGTGCTACAGTAGATCGTTAAGTAGTTGTAGTTTATTGTGTCTTCCAAATAGGGTTAGCTCATTCCAAGGATATAAGAGTTTCTTTATGCTCATTTGCAGCGAGGTTCTTATGGGACTATGGAGCGAAGCCCAGTTGGACTGAGCTAACACAGTCTGGAACACAATAAACTAATACTACTTAAATGATCTACTGTAGCGCAGTATCAAAAGGGGGGAGCAAGGTTGGAAGATAATTACCGACCCAGATGCTATAGTTTCACGGGTTTTCAAATATAAATATTTCCCAAGAGGAGACTTTTTGGGGGCCTCTATCGGCCATAGCCCTGGTTTTATTTGGCGTAGCATCTGCGCTTCATGGGTACTAGTCAAAGCAGGTATGAGATGGAGAGTGGGTGATGGTTCCAAAATCTGTATCTGGGATGATCCGTGGGTTCAAATTGCGCTCAACCATTTGTAACTTCTCCAAGACCGGTGCATACTAAGCTCCACTTTGTTTCTGACTTGATGGCAAATAATGCAACAACATGGAATCATGAATTAATAAACACACTATTTTCTCCCATCGAGGCCGAGGCAATTAGCCATATGCCTCGCTATCTTGCGCTGTTGCACAAGATGAATTGATCCGGAATTTCAAGAAGGAAGGTCATTACGGTGCGTTCGGCCTACCATTTGGCTATGGATACACTTGTTGATACCTCTCACCTCCGTGTTGGGAATTGGATGGCGATTTGGAATCTCAAAATACCAAACAAGCTCAAACTCTTGTTGTGGAGATGTGCCCATGGAGTTCTTCCTACATGACAAAGACTTCAATGGAAAGGCATTCAATGTCCCGGTTTATGTCCTATGTGCAACGACGCGTTGGAAAACGAATTGCATGCGTTCTTTGGCTCTAATAAAGCTCAACTGGTGTGGAATACAACAGGTCTCTAGGAAAGAATTGAACTAGAATTCTTGGCAGCAGAGGGCACTACTGAACTGTTATTTCGCCTGCTGGAAGTATTGGAATCGAATGAAAAAATCGATCTAGCAGCTGTCTTTTGGTGCCTTTGGCGACGTTGTAACGAGCTGGTTTGGAACTCCAAGGACTTGCCTATTAATCTTGCACTTATTGAAGCCCGAACCGTCGTTATTGAGTGGTTGAATGCTCGCACTCGACCCAAAGAACGGCAGTACAAAGAAAGAACGATCCACGAATTGGCGTAAAACCAAAGAACTAACAGAGTGAAAATTAATGTTGATCTTTGCGTGTTTCCCGGTGAACGCCAATGTGGTATAGGTATTTGTATCCGTGATCATCTTGGCTCTTTTCGCAAAGCTAAAACAATCGCTTTATGGGTGTCCTCCCCCCACGCGAGATAGAGGCGTTGGGTTTACTTGAAGCATTCCGGTGGATACAGCAGCTGCCTTATGAGGGTATAGATGTGGAGCTTGATTGCAAGCAAGTGGTCGATGCTTTTAAAGGAGGTTACATTGTTTCACGGAGTTTGGTACTCTTGTGTCGCGTCTCGACATATTTTCCAACAATTATCCAATCTGACCTTTATCGCTTTATTTCGACAATGCCCAATTGTATTCTTCACTCGTTAATTGCAGGCTACCAATTATTTGCTAGTCACCATACTCATTTTCATATTCCTCGTTGTATTGCAAATGCAAACTCTATTTTGATTGAAATTTCATAAGTTTTCTTGTTTAAAAAAAAGTAAGAGTGAAGATCCTATAAATGTGAGATTTGTATCACATTATTTTCTAAAAAATAAATTCATTTGAGTGGATCCATTCCTTATTTTTACGGCATTTCCTTACAAGGGTTGAATTAAGGTGGAATGAATGAAAGTTTTGATCCACGTGGCGCGGGTGAGGGATTTGCTTGCTTGCGCCCTCAGTCTGCCCTGCAATGCAGGCCACCTATAAAACAAAACAATGAATCGTTTTCCCCAAAGCAGAAAGATTATTTTCCAAACCAAAAAGCAAAGCAAAGCAAAGGAGAGAGAGAGAGAGAGAGAGAGAGAGAGAGAAGTAACGGTAATTTTTGTTGTGGATTATTTCCTTTGGTAAATTGTTGTGGATTATTTCTTCTAGTAGTACGTAACTGAGAGGCAAGTGAGCTGAATATGAATATGATATTTGGTCCATTCCATTCCATCACACACACGTAACGTAGTAGTAGCTGAGAGGTGGGACAACACATTCTTATCACATAAACAAACAAAGCCACAGTAAATGAAGGTATGTATAAAATTATGATGATGATGATGATACAGACAGACACAGTAACAGTAGAGTAGTGAAGAAGATAAAGAAACGTTACAGGCTGTGAGTTGCTTGCCACAACAACACATTGGGAGATGGAGGAGGGATCGGAATTGGGATGGATGATTGTGCGTCCGGAAAAAGGTGGTTTTAGGGACTTATTGCGCTACGCCGTCACGGGTGACATTCCCAGCTTATTAAGGTTTGTGGATTACGACGACGACCAAACATCTTCAACGACTTCGACTCCTACTCCCGATCACAGATGGATCATCTTCGTTTCCATCCTCGTTCGCAAGATCATCGCTTTCTTCGCTAAGCCTATGGAGTGGACCGGCCGCTTCCTCGACTTTCTCCTCAATCTTCTCTCTCTAAACGGCAACTTCTTTGGTCTTCTTCGCAACTTCATACGTGGTAAGGTGGTATGCATATGCATATGCATTGCATTCATCTAGCCAGTAATTTCATTTCATGACATGACATGATTGATTATATGACATATTAATTAATGGAACAGGAAACGTGGTTGTGCCTGTGAGGGGTACAGAAACTTTTATCAGTACAATTGGACAGTTAGACGGGAGGCTTGATCTGCATGAATTTGAAAGAGAGGGAGGCTTCAAACCGGAGATAGGGAACCGGGCTCTAATGGACCTCTGCATCATGTCTTCCAAGTTAGCATATGAGAACGCTCAAGTCATCAAATGTGTCATCAACCGCCATTGGAAGGCAACTTACTACTTCCCTTTTTCTCTTCTCTTTTCAGTATATATCAAATCAACTCAACTCAACTCAACTCAACTAACGTCCCTCCTTCTCTCTTTTTCAACTTACAGATGCACTTTGTGGACTTCTATGACTGCTGGAATGGTAAGTTGCTAGCTAGGGCCCTAGGACAACAACTAAGTACTACTTGCATTCTCAATACTACTACTGCTATATATTAATTATTTACTTGTCGCTTCATAAATTTATATGATAGACTTCCAGAAACAGATGTCCACTCAAGTCTTTATTCTCCTCGACAAGCCCAAACACGCTAATTTCATATTAGTCAGCTTTAGGGGCACCGAGCTTTTTGATGCTTATGATTGGAGTGCTGATTTTGATTATTCCTGGTATGAAATCCCACAAGTCGGCAAAGTTCACATGGGATTCCTAGAAGCCCTTGGTTTGGGCACCAGAGATCAACCTGCAACCTTCTCCCTTCAACTTCAACCCAAAAATACTAAACTAAGCTCTACAAATGGTGCTGTTCCACCCACTGATTCTGATCAGGATCACTCTTTCACTTTCGACAAAACACACAGGTCTGCATATTCCATTGTGAGAAGTAAGCTAAGAAGCTTATTAGAGGAGCATAAGGATGCAAACTTCATCGTTACTGGGCATAGCTTGGGGGGAGCCCTGGCCATACTGTTTCCAACACTGCTGGTGGTGCATCAGGAGATGGACATAATGGAAAGGCTGCTTGGTGTCTACACTTTTGGCCAACCCAGGATTGGGAATAGGCAGCTTGGAAGATTCATGGAACCTCATCTGAAACGCCCTGTTCCTAAGTACTTCAGGGTCGTTTACTGCAATGATATTGTGCCCAGGTTGCCTTATGATGACAAAACCTTCTTGTACAAACATTTCGGTGCCTGCCTTTACTACAACACCTTTTACACTGAAAATGTATGTATGTTTATACTTTCTGTATTTTCTAGATTTTTATTTCTTGATTTCTCATGAAATCAGTTCACTATGTTATTTTATGTCACAATTAATACCAATGTGGTTAACTCACATGCTTCTTTCTTGGTTTTTTCTCATTAATATCATCAAAGAAAGTGGAGGAGGAGCCGAATAGAAATTTCTCTGGAATAAGATTCGTATTTTCAGAACATTTGATTGCTGTTTGGGAGTTAATTAGAGGCTTGACAATGGGTTACGTTGAAGGACCAGAGTACAAGGAAGGATGGTTTCGCATATTGGCAAGGATAGTAGGACTCACACTTCCTGGTATTTCCGCTCATTGTCCAACAGATTATGTCAATTCTATAAGACTTGGAAAGGGAAGCTCCGTTCAAATGTCTTCTATCTAAGGAGTTCACTCATGTCATTGTCAGGTGTATAAAATTCATACTGAAGCAACACCTATGCTTGTGTTTCTTTTCATTTCCCTGTTACATTTTTTTAATGTTTCTGATGAAGAATATGTTATAATTACACCAGCTAAAAACTTGATATAAATGTATCCCAGCAAAATTTTGTTTGAAGTGATCATGCTATAAACATATATATATATATATATATATATATATATATATATATATATATATATTCGTGCTAACAGAAGAAAGTATTACTAGTAGCTATGAGGAGATACTTCCCGTAGTCAACAATCAACATCTCTAAGCTATATAATTCAATATAACCGATAACAAAAGTATTTGAAATAAGTGCCAGCTTCTGAATTGTCGCACATGTGACGTCTTCTTTCAAGTGACATTATTGAAAGTATCAAATCTTAAATACAGAATGACGATTTAACAGTCCTCCTGCACACTTACATATATATGTTGATGGAGAAAAATATTGCACGCTCTCAGTCTCAGAGGTGCTTCCATAACTAAGACTCTCAACAAGAATTTCTGATTCTGAATCTCAGTCAGTAGTCCTCTTACCAAAATGAAAAATTGTTGTGGAAAGAAAGAGAAAAACATGAGAAGCCATCCCAGTCCACCTTGGCTTTCAGTGTCCAGTTAACAGTGTAAAAGTGGCCCAAAAACCATTTCAACAGCTCTGCACGCTGGAGTCTCTATCTTTTGTCATCATATAAAAATGGACATAATGAACACAATTACTTCAATCTCAGTTTCACTTAAATAAATCCAAGTAATTAGTTATGCCGTGGTGGCATTAAACTGTATGAGCTGATTGGAGTGCATTCAGGTCTAAGTTTTTGAGTCTCAAAACAGACTCTACATGTCCTCTGAGGGTGTGTAACTCCCCCAGCCTGCAATGCATTTTGAAATTTAGATTAGAAAAATGCGTTCTATACAAATACCTCTTTAAGTTTAATATCAGTGAATAACACCACAGTGTTTAGGTGTGGAAGATCAAGGGTGTTACAGACAAGTGCTTGGAGAAGTAATAAATGTGAGCCAAATTATAGAGATCATGGAAGAGAAACTGTTAAGAAGATAATAACTAATGAGCAGAAGTTATGTGTACCTGGCTATTTCGGCACGTCTCCTGGCTTGTTCAACTATCAAAGAAGACCGCCTACCATTGACCTCCGAGCCCGAGGACCTAAAGTTCAGTCCTGGAGACTTCCCTGAGATAGAACCCACTTTGCAGCCCTATCTTCCGTCCCGTAGTCTTTCTTAGATTTAAAAACAGTCTGTTGAAATACACACATACATTTGATTAGACAGTGCATCTTATTGGGACAAACCTATAAGGCCAAATTGGAAGGATTCCTTAATCTTTACTAACCTTTCTGTCAAATAGGAGATTCCAGGCTTCTCCACTCAAGGCATAGCGCACTGTGAACTTAATGATGTCCAAGGGCACATAGAAGATTAAACTGTATAACCATATAACACCAGCCCATCCCCATCCAATGCCTCTAATTTTAGCAAAACTGATAGATGCATAGACTGCAATTAAGGTGGCCACCTGACCATTTGATCCAGAAAAACATTAAACAACAACAACAACAACAAATATTCAAGACTTTCTAATCAGATTCATGCAATGAACATATTAGAGCACCTTTTCAGGAGCTACATATATTGAGAAACTTTACCAGTTGAGCTATTAGAAAGCGCACATCAATAAGACTCCAGGTCTCTCTAGAAATGACCAGCTTCGCCACGAGTAACAAAAATTAGAGCCTGGCTAATGATGCTAACTTGCAGATATACAGCGGATGAAACTTTCTCACTGTCGCTGGATAAGGATGTTAAATTGAAGTGGGTCTGCGACAACACATTAATCAGCTCAAAGATGCTAGCTGAATGAAATCAAACTTTCATTTGAGGGTTGAAAAAATTAGCAAAACATATTGTTTTGTACCTCGAAGAAAGTGGTCTCAACAACTGCCCAGTAGAAGAGGACTGTAACCAAAGCAAGGTAAGTGCCAATTACTACCCCTGTTGCAAAAATCTCAGGCAGCTTCCAACTGTCAGGTGTTGGGGATGGCTTTACTCTGTCTTTAGATATGGTCATGATAGTACCTAATTAAAAATAAGCACAAATTTTACATATCAGCATATCACTAATTTGTCCCAATTCCCTCACCATTAGTATGTATATGGTTGATTATATTTATATCTCCTATTCTGTATAAAAAATATTATAATATTCCTTTGTTAGTTATAGGGGACAAGGCAAAACTGTTTCTGTTAACAAACTTCTGTTCTTCACTCAAATAAATAATATTATTCCCTGGAGAAAAGTAAAGATAAATAAAATTTTGAAATACAGAAAATCGTTTATAATACCTAGGAGAAGTTTTCTGTTTTTGGCTGATATAATGGAACCCTCATGTTAGTTTTTGCATCAATTGAGACTGAGTAGTCTCAAGACACTAGGTCAACCCTTTTGGATGGTACTATAGTCTATAAGGCTCTTGCCATGACGGTGTCCAAGAAAGGGAAAGATCTATAGCAATCTTTTGTAGAAAATCTGATCTTCTGATTGCAAGAAGCTGATTCCACTTCACAACTTGAACCCGTGGCCCGAACTCCCTTTCTAAAGCTATGTATTGTGTATTTTAATTTTCCACACAACTTAATAAGGAATATAACCTTCCGTTTTATACTACCATAAAGCCACACAAAACTTTTAAGCATAGTTGTTATGGATCATTTATGTATGCTTTTACAGAAGAAAAGGAAACCAGAGATGGAAAAATTTATCCGTGTATATGTATTACCATCATTTAGGATTGCAATGATTAGGACCATGAAAGGTGGAAAATCATACTCCCAAATCAATGCTAGGAGCACAAAACCAAGCTGAAAGAAAGACACTTGTAGTCAAGTCCATGATTATCTAAAACAAAAGCCATGAAAAATCATATGAAAAAGGAGAGAAGAATTTATCTTACCACTATCCTTATGGTGATGGAGACTGCATATATCTGCATTCAAAAGAACTACCATATTTGTATCAAATAAGTTTTAAATATCATGAAAGACATTATTTGAGTTATTTCTGGACATTACTTTATAATAACTCGTGGTGGTATGAACAATAGATTTACCTGACGATGCTAGTTTTTAGGAATCACACTTTCATATTGAAGGCTGAAGATATATAATATCTAAAAGCAGAAAGAAAGAGTTCTTCTATGACAATATAAAGGACGAGAAGTAATAGCATACTCAACTGTATAATTTTTCATCCTTTGAAATATCGCTCGGCTAGTTAACACAGCACTAATAATCACACTTAAGCCAGGCTCAGTTAACACCAGATCAGCAGCACTTCTTGCGGCATCTGTAGCATCTGACACAGCTATTCCAATGTCTGCTTTCTTTAATGCTGGGGCATCATTCACTCCATCTCCAGTCATTCCAACAACGTGCTGCTTCTCTTGTAAAATTTTCACTATTTCATATTTATGTTCTGAAAGTATGCATTGATTGAATAGTTAATAGACAGGTTTGGTGAAATGGCAGCATTTATGAAAATGATAGGTTACCACATCCATAAGATCCCCTACTATGCATAATTCATATCTGATTATAAAATTATCCATATTATCTGGCGCATAGGCTATTGGAATAAACAGAGACCAATTGTAAAAGATTTTGTTCTGAGAGGACATAATTTTGACCATCTATTTCACCAGTGTTATAGCATTCTCTTTGTTAGTTTGCTGAGATAGTGAGGTGTTGTCTCAAAAACTTATTCTTATGTGTAGTTATTTACTATTCTGACAGAATGGAAATGATAGCAAAGAAGATAATGAAATATATGATCTGAGAGAAACTACACATTTTTTTTTTTTTTAAAAAAAGAATAACAAATTCAAATACCAGGAAATACACCAGCAAAGCCATCTGCCTTTTCAATGAGCTCGTCTACTGGAAGAGCTTCATTCTCATCCTTTTCACGACCCAACAAAGATGAAGAAGGGTACATGTTTGTTCCCATGCCAAGTCTTCTGCCCGTCTCCTTTGCAATAGCCAACTGATCTCCTGCATTGTCATGTAAAGTAAACTTCTTCATCAGACCTCCAATATCAAGACTTCAACATTTCAAATATGCAAACAAACAAAATTTGCCGACATTTTAATAACCACCTCATTGGAAAATATTTAAATTTGAGACAAGCATTCGTATTTGTATTAAATGACATACATTGTTTTGGTTGTGGGTGTGTTGTATATACGGTTCCAGCAGAGAGAAAATTTATGAGTTAAATTGCTTTGGGTGTGTTTCAGTAAAAGTCAGGTGGTAACTATATGCACTGTGTAATCATACTGTCCCCGCCCCCTTACGTAAACAGTGTCAAAGTTAACATGATTCATGCCCATAGTAGTCTATGTTTTGGTTCAGATACTCATTAGATAATATAAACAGGATAACCTGAGCAAATCTTAATCCCAATTTTTCATGCATATAGATCGCTAATTCAGAAATGAAAGTAAAAAGCAATAAAACATTACGTAAAGACTCTAGATATAAAACACCATATCCAAACCTTATGAAATTAAAACAGGATTGCCTAAAGTTAAGTCGTCCTGATATCAATTTACTTGCTTATAGAATGCTAATTCACTAAGAAATGAAAACATTATACTCCAGTTCAAAAATAGAACATTTTATGCATTTTAAGTAACAAATTACCAGACTATTGTCTTATCTTCTATCATTGGAATTTTATTATTACCTGTAATCATCTTGACACAGACTCCAAGGTTAAGTGCTCTTCGGATGGTCTCAGCACTATCATGTCTTGGTGGATCAAACAATGGTAATAAACCACAAAAAGTCCAAGGACCTCCAGGGCTATCCTTGGATTTTTCTGGAACTTCCTGAAAGATTTATAACCTTTATAAGTATGATAAATTGATAATCAATGTTTTATGTCATGAATCAACTGTACCTTAAGCTATTGGATCAAATCACATTAAGGGTTTTATATTTAAACCGTTCCTTAATGCAAAGTTTGAAGTGGGCACAATGCACACGTTCATCTACCTCGTGCTAAAAATTAACTTTGATTAATAATTTTGGGGGGAAACAAGGATCAAACTCTAGACCACATGGTCACAGAGATTTGGGTACCATCTCATAGAGGGTGAAAGCACATGAATGGTATTCTATTTAACCTTTTAAAATTGCGCAAGTTATTATCACATTTTCTAGCTTTGAAAACTTCTGTTAGTTAGAAATGAATTGACATCTTATTTCTTCATACAAAATTCTCCTTTCAGCAGGACAGGAAAAGACACCAGGATAACAGGCAACTATACCTGATAAGCAACTGCAAGAGATCGCAAGCCCCTTTCAGCAAATTTATCTATGATTGCGTGCACTTTTCTGGTGATCATGTCTTTCTCTTTGCACATATTTAGAATCTGATATTCAGGAAGAATTCAAAGAAAAGTGTGAAGTTATGATACAAAGGTCAAAGGCACTACGAAGTATGAACATTCTACACAATGATAAAAATTGTTACACTGTATGAAAGAAAATTACAACTTTCAAATTTCTTTATAGAATTTTCTCTTTTTGATAAGGGTCTTTTGAGGAAAACTTTGCTTTTGATTTGAAGTAAAATGAGGAAACACTGTATGTGTTCAGCATCTTTAATGAATTTTGAACCTGTTCTGGAGCTCCTTTGCTGGCCCTATAAAATTTACCATCAGAATCAATGTATGTTATTGCTGTACGTTTGTCTACGGGATTGAATGGTAGAAAATGAACTTCAGTGATGTTTGCACGTGCCTGCAGAGAACAAGTAAAAATTACTTTTCTTGTATTAGTATGCTATCGTTTCCATATCATAAAGGAGTGTTGGGAAAACGTTGGTATCAAAGTAGCACAGATATTTAATAGTTCTCAACCTCCTTTGGATCAGCTAGCATATTAACGATGGCAGCATCGATGGCATCCTGATTTTCCAGTCTAGCAGCCCTGGCTGCCAGTAGAACAACCATATCTTTATCCATATTGCTGTTAAAGACCTGTTCCTCATGTAAATGATACAGGTCAAACTCTAAGTAAGGCCAATACCTCTTGACAGTCCTCTGTGAAGAACAACAACTATCTAGGACACTAGAGAAGACAAATTACTAGTTTAACACTCTTAAATATATTAGCGTATAAAACTGTTTTCAAATGTCTTCACCTAATAGCTTAAGCCTGTGGGAAAGTTGATTCATGGCAAACAGTAGCTTTTCTAAAAAAATCTTTTGACTTTTTTGCATCTCAGTACAGTGCTTCTTTAATACATTATTTGGAATTTATTGTCCTCTAGAATATGTTAAGTGTGGCTGAATAGTATGTTCAACTTAGTAGTTCCAAATGGTAATTTTTTCTGATAACTAAAAGAAGAGAAGTGTGAAATGAAAGGAAAATAAAAAATAACCATTATAATGTTATATCATGCAGACTGCTGTGCATTTGTATTCATCAGCCATCATGAATTCATTGAATCCTATCTTCTAAGCTGATGACTTAAAAATTAAGTTCTCATAAGTCATCAGGGCATGCTTGGTTTCAGAAAACAATTCACATCTTCATTCTAATTTTTAGTTTTAATTATAAACCTTGTTTTTACTTTGTATTTTGTTTTTATTTTTTAAAGCTTTGTAGGGGAACAGTGAAAATAATACAAAAGAAAAATTATGTTTTGTAATTAAATCTGAAAAAAAAGTAGCAACAAAAACCAAACAGGCCAGTGTTTTCATTAACAATTTGGATAATGTATTCTTATGTATAAATTTCAAGTGCCAACCTCAATAAGATTTCGATCAACAGTCAGGCGATTCAGCGTTAGAGTTCCGGTTTTATCACTGCATAGGACATCCATGCCTGCCATTTCTTCAATTGCTGTCATTCTTTTTGTGATAGCTCCCTTAAGAGTGAAGTAAATAATGAAAAAGCACAGTCAGCTTAGCAGAGATATGCTATAATGCTGTAAACTTCAAGTGTAACATATGGTGTTCGTATGCCTTATGTGATAACTATACTCCAAGTGATGTGATCCTGGGGGCGGGGCTATTCGGTTACCCCTTAGGGTTATTATAGAATTTGCCAAACTATAAACTACAGCTATCAATAACACAGTCAAAAGCATTTCTTGTTCATTCTTTTGAATCAACATGCCAAAAATAACTATTATAGGGGAGGGAATTTTGTCCTGAATCTAGTGCTATATGTAAGCTAATAGCTAAATTTGCACCTGCTGAGAAAGGCGATGAGAGCCAATGGCAAGTGTAACAGATAATACTGTTGGCATAGCTATAGGAATTCCTCCAATTAGGAGAACAAGAAGATTGTTGATTCCATCCCTGTATGATCGATGCTCCACCGGGAACATTATAATTATTTCAAGAATCATTCCTATAGCTATAGAGCAAATGCAGAAGTTGCCAATTGAGGTAAGGACCTGCAGAAAGGTAAACAATTAGGTCACAGTTTAATATTTCAGTGGTTGATAAAATCTTTGCAAATCTGATTTGCATCAAGTAGTTTCCATATGTAATACATGCTTTAATCTTCCTTTAAATGTTGTGGGAAACATATATAGTTCCTTCCTCCTTTGTGCTAGTTTTTGTCATAACTAACTCAAGTTAGGGTTTGTATTGCAAACAGCAGCAGGAAAAATTGCAATCCTATAAACATGCAATCTTCTAGCACTTTGTTAACATTTTGGCTCAATGAAACCATGTTAAGAGATGTTGAAATTGAAAGTTTTCCAGAGTTACCTTTTGAAAATGTCCGACAACTATGGTACTGTCAACCAAGTGTGCTGCTTTTCCAAAAAAGGAGTGAACTCCTGTTGCTATCACTATAGCTTCAATCTCTCCGTGTTTACATGTTGAACCGGAAAAGACCTCATCACCAGTTTTCTTTGTGACAGGTAGGGATTCTCCAGTAAGGGCTGACTGGTCAATTTTTAGAGGGTCTCCTTCAAGCAAGCGAGCATCAGCTGGAATGATGTCTCCCAGCTTTATGCTGATTATGTCTCCAGGTACTAAAACAGCTGCATCATGCTCTTGCCACTGTCCATCTCTCAGAACCTGGATGATTAGATAATAGAGAACTTCACTCATTAAGGTATGTGCAAGCTAGGAATCAAAAAGCATGTAGTTCGTATAAAACTAATAGTTAGAATTGAAGGAAACTTTATTTCATTATTGATGGAAAGTCGGCTGTCAACAGTAACACCAAGGAAGCTTACCTTTGTTTTAGGAGCTAAGCGAGCCATTAGTGCTGATGCAGCATTGCCGGCATTATTTTCTTCTATAAAACTAATAGTTGAGTTTATTACCAGTAGGCATATAATCCCTACGAAGTCTTGCCAATCAGGACCCTCACCCTGAATAAGTATCAAGAAATGGATGAACAAAAATTAGAGCAAATGTTGGAGGTAAAGACTGAAGAGAGAAACAAAGATTGAGTTATCTACTCACTCCGCCATTAGCGAGGACAATCGCCATCACTGCTGCTGCTTCCATAACCCATGAAAGAGGATTCCACATAAAACCAATAAACTTCAATATTTTATTCTCCTGCATCAACAACATTTGAGGACGGAGTTGGTTTAGAAACTCCATTCTGTTATGAAAATCAGATGTTTAGAAGAAGAAGAAGAGTAAGTGGTCTTACTTTCCTCTCTTCAAGTTGATTTGGGCCAAATATATGAAGTCGGGCTTCAGCATCTTCAGATGAAAGTCCTCTCGGCGACGTTTTCAACTGTTCAAATACTTCTTCTAGTGGTATGCGCTCCTGGCCAACATGATAAATTAAGTGTTACCACCCCACATCACAGATTTAAGTTGAAAATGCAATAGCATTTGTTGGAGTACAACTTAACTTACCAAATCAATACCCTCCCGGTTGAAATTCTCAGGGTCAAGCAAAGGTTTCTCCAGTTCCTCAGGCATGTTATATAGCTACAGAGTATGTAATGTAGTGAATTCAGTCAGGGTCAATAAGTGGTAAATCATAATCATCATGTATCACATCTAAGTGAAAGATATACTTTCCTTAAGTACTTGATATGATTTTGTATCAAATTAAGCTCATCCCAAACTGACAAAGTAACTAAGAATTTGTGATGCTCCCTACCCTGCCTGCCTATTCTAGTGGAACAGTAGAATAATGTTTTCTTTCACAAACCAATACCAAATACGAAGATCTAGTATTTATCTCACATTAATTATTGGATAATCTCTGGAAATGAAATCTTTAGTTTAGACTTGAAATACTTACTTGAAGTAAGAGGGATGAAGAGTATGAGAGGAAAGAAGTAGCCGAGCTTCACCTCCGTTTCCAGCAGCAGCAAGTAGTAGTGGAAGTGAAACTGTAGAAGTGAGATAAATAGATAATAGATAGATAGATAGTGGCACAACACAATGATAAAGAAGAACAATGTTGGTTGGTTGGTTGGTTAGTTCCATGCTGACTTACTTGACTGGTAGTTGTAGCATCCATGCATGATGTATGTATGTCTCAATTTTGGGTGGTGCCACCTTCCAACACATTTGCAAATGACAAAGAAAACCAAAACCGTTGCCTTCAACCACCTTTCAAAACCTGCCTCTTCAATCTAACGTTCTCCCTCACTCCAATTTTCTGTTTATTTCTACTAATGGCAAAATCTTGGTACATAAATTTGTTACCAGAACTTTTTACCCTAGGAATTATTGGGAAAAATGCTATTCTTTCCTTTCCTTTCCTTTTGGATCTATTATCCCTTTAAATAAATTATAATTTTTATTTAATTTCAAATTAAATATTCTAAATACATTCATTTAATTAAAAACACTCTTTTGCAAATCAGTACAACAAATATTATGAGGAAGGTTTTTAGATTCGCAACTTGGCAAATTAGGTTTGTGTGCAGTTATAATTGTAAGCAATCACGCACGCCAACAGTCTCAAGGTCGTTCAATTTTGATCTGAGGGTGCAGATTTCAAAATTGATTTTTTTTTTCAAGAAAAAATTAAAATTTGTTCTTAAAATTTTTACCAACCAAAAATTAAAATCAATTCTTAAAATCTTGACCATTCAATTTTAATTGGATGATTCTAAACTAACCCACTACATGACTGAAGAAAACTCTACTAAGGTCACTTAATCTAAATTTGCAAATTAGTCAATCCATGTAACCTTGAGTAGATAGGGTTCAACAACTGAACCGATATAAACTAGAGATAGAAGTGCTCAAATAACCAAATCGCAGGCATAACAAGCTCCTGGTTGGTTCAACTAGATAGGTCCACCAATTCGGTTCTTAAAATTGGCTGAAATTATTTTATCTTTTTTTATATTATAATTAGAAAGAGTGAAATGGGTGAGAAAAGAAAAGGAGAAAGAGAGAGATGAAGAAAAAGAGGAGAGAGAGAGAGAGAGGGAGGGAGAGGGAGAGGGAGAGGGAGAGCGGAAGGCAAAAAGCTGCCTTTTTTTTTGGCATTTAGCAAGGAATTTACGATTTTGCCAAACTTTTGGGACATGACGAGTTGAGAGAAAGTCTGGTTTAGTCAATTTGCTAGCATACTCTTCTATTGTACTAGTATTTGATTTGATTTGATATTTGATGATTTGATTTGATTCTGTTTTTAACATTTAAGAGTAGCTTTTTGGAGGCCGTAAAAATGTAGTTTTTTTGGAGAAAAAGAGAAATGTAGGCACAAAACTGAAAATACTCTCGAAAATATGATGCACACAAAATAGGCGGCTACTAATATGCACCCACTTGAATAATAGAACGTGTAAGTTAACAAATCTACCCCTTTTTATTTGGACCACAAAACCAACATCTCTACTTTATAACAACAAACAATAAGTGGTAGGATTGTAATTTAAGGTTAATTATTTTTTGGTAACCTAAATTTGCCTATTTTTTATCTTTTAGGTTCTTCGCTCTCTTCGCTGCTCCAAATCGATCCGGAACTTTTGATCAAAAAAAAATCTCGATGTCGAAACTCATTAATACTTCTTTTTTTTTTAAGCAAGCAAACTTATGTCATTTCATTCATTAATAAAGAGAAGATACAACGTGGAATCCGCTCATAGAACTCATTAATACTTCCAATATTACTCCATATCACACCATATTCTTTTGTTTACACATAGTATATTTTACTCATTTTTTTACTCAGTAAAATATAATATATATTCCATCAGGTTTGTAACTAGTTTCATTCTTAAAAAAAAAGATGAGTTTATTATAAAAAATTAATTTAAAGATTAGTTAACAAAAATAAAAAATTGAAAAATTCATAACTTAGGGTCTGTTTGATTCTCTTTTCAAAAACGGTTTTTTGGTTTTTAAAAGTAAAAAAGTAAAAAACGTATTTGAGTTGTTTGTTTTGTAAAATTGTTTTTAAAAACTCTTTCTATTTTACTGTTTTCAAAACATGTCAAAGCTGTTTTTGATTTGAGTTTTTGACTTTCATTGTTACTTGCGATGAAAAGTAAAAACACGGAAAACTCACAATTCTCATCAATGGCAATACTGTAAATAAATGAAAAGCTTTTCTAATTTTTTTCCCTAATTGAATTTTTGGTTACAATAGAATTTTTGGTTACAATATTGCATTCTACAATTTCAATTACAATTTCTAATTTCAATTCTCAGCTACTACTTTTTTGGTTACAATATTGCATTCTACAATTTCTACTTAATTGCTCTCATCCTTATTGTTAATTATTTTATTTTATTGATATTAATTAGTTATTTTATTTTATTTATCAATTAACTTTTACTTTGATTTACTTTAATTCGTTTGGACTCATAAAATAGTTTCTAATTAAGCATTTATCTAATATTTTTTTTAATTAGATACTTACTTATTTATACATCAATAGCAACGTTGTTCTCTTGACCAACAAGAGTTGATTTGAGCAGTAGCTGAGTTTTAATTTCAATCGAAAGGCTTAAGTTTGAGTTTTAGGTGTGACAAAAATTCTATTAAGAGGAGAGAATCACATAAACTGGCAAAATTTTTATTAAGCGACATGGGGATGTCAACTTCCGCATTCGAACTTGGGTGTCACTATGTGGAAGAGTGTGTGTTGTGTTATTTGCAATTTTGTTTAAGCTAACGAAATAAATATCAATGTCTGTTTTGGTTTTGACTACCTTGATTCGAATCAATCAAACCGGAAACCAGATCCATGTTCCGTCCATCTGAGCTTGGAAACCACCAAGAAAGAAACCTATCAAAAAATCGAATAACCAGTGCATAGCAACCAAAATTGGAGAACGATTTATCCGGTCAAAGCAGAAAAGAAATATTAAAAGCGTATTTTTGTTTAAAAATAACAGTGTTAGGCGTTGGCTAAAAATGTATTGTGCATTTCTTATTTGGTTATTATTATTATTATTATTATCTTAATAATATATAACTATGAATAGCTGACGTGTGTATGACACGTCACTAAACAAAAAGAATGGCGCGCATTCTTACGTCATTTATACGCCAGCTATCAAATAATACATGGCATTGTTAATGGTCAAGATTATCAATCAGATATTTGATTGTTTATGCAAACATTAGCACGCTCTCCCATGAATAGTAATCCAAATCGTTAGATGCTGCACCCATCAATTCAATCAACGCACAACACACATCAAGAAAAATCAACGGTTCCTATTTTTTTAGATTTCGGTGCCCTCATTTAAATTCGTGAAAGACAAGAAAACATTGTAAATTATTGCAAATCAATTCCTATTTAATGTTATTTATCATGTTTTATTTTTTTTCCTAGGATATGTGCCCAATTTGAGGAGTGGAGTGAAACCTTACCTATTTTTCTTATATCCATTGCCTACTGTTGTGATAAATAAGATGGATTGTGATGCTTACCCAATGTCGTCTCTCTTTTTATTCCAGTCTTACATTTGAAATTTTCCTATTTTATTGTGTTGCTTTGCATTGCATTCATCTTTGTTTTGTAATTGCTTTGTTGCAATATTGTGGCTTTGGACACCAATTTAATGTGTTTTAGGGTTTTAAATTGGATTATTTTTATCACAACAGCAGATAGAAGTGAAGCCAACAAAAGTACCAAGAGGAAGATTAGTGAAGTAGACAACGTGTTGAGGTTTAGAGCTCGGTTATCTCTGGGTAGGGGTGGGAATAGGTTGGTAGAAGCAGCTTTGTTTGATGCTGGGTCGACCTACGTTGAAAACAAGATGGCTAAGCTCGACTTGTGGCTACCTGTCAGAGCCCATTTTATACGTCTGGTCTGGCCTTTGTGAAAGCCTGACAAGCCTAAAAGCCTGTTTAAAAACTTATTTGACTATTTTCTTAAGAATGCCTACAACATTTCAATGGTGTAAGCCATTTAAATAGTCTAACAAGCTAATAGGTCAATGAGATTAAGTTCTAATTGAGATCTAAAAGAATCTTTTAAATGGTTAAGATTATTTACCTTTAACCTCTAGGACATGTTATTTGGTAGTTATAATATATTTATTATAAGGTCCCTCAACTTGAATAAGTTTACTTTTAATATTTTATTTTTTGACCCCATTTTTTTAGTCCTATTTTTTTTTTCGATAAGCAATTTCATTGAAAGGAGCACAAGGGGTGCCCAACCCTTACAATGAGAGAAAAAAAATGTTCATTAAATCAATTGTTAAAAACCCCAACAATTACACTTGTCCTGTTTTTGTTTTTTCTAAACTTTTCTATTGTTGAGTTGGGCAATTGTTCATGAATTTATTTCTTAAAAATGTATATTAAGGCAATTATTCTTTTAAGTATTTTTACAGTATACAAGTGTAAAACAACTGTAATTCAATGTTACGATGTACAAGTGTAGATAAAAAATTTCAAATAAAAAAAGGTATATATTCGGGCAATTGTGCTTTAAAGTATTTTTGGGTATTTAAACACTATTTAAAATGTGGGTTTAATTTATATATATATATATATATATATATATATATATATATATATATATATATATATATATATTGTAAAAGACTTTTAACTACGTCAACCAATTACGGAGTGACACATCATAAAAAATGTTTGACTTTATCTCAATTACCTTAAAAGTCACTCATACCATGATTTTTGGTTGATTGATGGTGAAAAATTATTTACAAAGATGGTGTATAATAATTAAACTCAGGGGCGGTTTTAGGGCCCAGCTAGCCCGGGCACGCGCCCGGACTCAACTTCTACTTTGTTTGTAAAGCCCCCAACCCAATAGCTGATTTTTAGTCATAACTAGGGGTAAAAATAGTAAAAGCATGGGTGTGAAATAAAAAAAGAATGGTCCAAATTTAATGTAAAAAAAAAAAGTAAAACCCAAAAACTAAATGAACCCCACCCCCCAATTTCCTCTCTTCTCTCACGACACTCTCCCTCTCCTTTTCTCACTTTCTTCTCTTCTCTTCCACCATGCCCTCCTCCATTTTTCTTCTTCTTTTCACTTCAAGTAGTCCAATCCAAGCTTAAATCATTTACATTTGAGCTCTATTTTAAGGAAAACCAACTCATTCTCTCTCTTTGGGTAGTATTTTTGGAGTTAGGGTTTTTTGCTCTAAAAAGAGGGAAAAGTACCCATACATTCAATGTTACTCTTTGAAGTTATTTGAGGTATATTCCTAATCCCTACTCTTTATTCCAAATAAATTATTGAGACATTAGTTTGTGTTTGTGTAGAATTGTTGATTCTTTTTTAGTTTGTGTAAATTATTGCGTTGGACTCTTTGAAGTTATTGAGACATTAGTTGATGATGTCAAATCTCGGTTGGCCACATTGAGAGATAGTGGTTGGGATAATTTATTTTTTGTTGTCCAAGAATTTTGTGTTGCTAAAGGTATTCCGGTGCCAAATATGGATGAAGAAATACCAATTCGGGTCGTTTCAAGAAAAAAGGGAGAACTATCACTAATCTTCACCATTATCGTGCGAGATTTTTATGTTGCTATTGACAAAATATGTGTGGAGATGGATCACCGGTTTAGTGAAGGAAGTAACAATGTGCTAAATTGCTTCTCATGTCTTGACCCCAAGAGCTCTTTCTCAAGGTTTGATATTGATAAACTTGCTCGTCTTGCTGATATTTATCATGCTGACTTTTCTGATGATGATCGTGGAACAATAAGAGAGCAACTTGACAATTATGTACATCACATGAAAATGCATGCTTCCTTTACTTCTTGTGAAGATATTGAAAGTTTGGCTATGAAGATGGTTCAAACTCAGAAACATTTGGTATTTCCATTGGTCTACAAACTAATTGAGTTGGCTTTGTTGTTGCCGGTGTCGACAGCATCCGTTGAAAGAGCTTTTTTAGCAATGAAGATTATCAAGTCTAAATTACGCAACAAGATCAACGATGAGTGGTTCAATGACTTGATGATATGTTACACCGAGCGGGAGATATTCAAGTCACTTCAAGATGTTGATATTATGCGAACATTCACCCGAAAGAAGTCTCGGAAAGAGCATTTACCTCCTAATTTTATTTAAGACTCTATTGATGTGTTAGATTTCATCTCTCCTATTTAAGACACTTTATGATTATTTATATATTATGTCATATGTCATTGGCATGAAATTTTTTCGCCTGATTTCAGAAAAATCGCTGGCTTTACATCGATTAAACTCTTAACATATATATTTATATGCTTATGATTTTATGATCAGTAATGCTATATATAGCGAAAGTTTTCTTTCGTGAAATTCACGAACATGCGTGTCCACATAAACAAGTTACAATATTAGTGTTTTTTCTTCTGTCTTCTCAATTTTCTCGATTCTGTACAATGTTTTGTTTGTTCAACAAGTCAAAGCCAAAATCACATCTGTTTAATCAAATGGCTCCATTTTCATCTTTATTTTAATGATAAATTTAATGGGTTATGGTTAACTCGAAAAATTAATTGAGACCTGAACGTCTTAACAACCGTACCACGGATACAACAAGAACTACACTTGAAGAAGTTGTGATACTTTATTAAGAAAAAACCTATACTTACAATTCTGGTGGCATAATCCCTGGACACGATTTGCTTGGCAAAGGATACAGACAGCTGAGTCGGAGCATCTCGATTCTGTCTATATTCCACCCCAGAAGGATTGAACATATATATCGTTAAATCGGTTCCTGAAATATATTGTATCCGATATATGTTGTACCGTTCTCTGAATCTATCCCACCCCTCCCCCAGCCAGATATTGTCGTTCCGCCTTTCCACTCTTATCGTGTGCCTATGCCGATCATTAGTTGTGATCATGACTTCCGATCGATTAGAAGAGTTTTAGGGATTTTGCTTATTTTAGGTCACTGTTGCGATAGACCATTAGAAGTGTTTTTGGGATTTTTTTATTATTTTTCCACTTAAACAAACTTACCTAATTTTTGTTGACATCATTGTACCATGTTCCATAGAGCAAAATATTTTTTCCAATACTAATTTTGACTTTTAGTTACCATCATATAACAATTTTAACGAGAAGCCCAATATAACCATTCAGCCCACGAATCTGATATATTAGTTAGAGACTACGTAGTTTTTCATCTTTTTGCACCAACAAGTAGCAAAAACCATTTCTTATCAAATTTTTCATGTAATTTTATAATTGTTCCAAATTATTGGCGAAAAAATATAGAATATCATTTGCTATAAAAAAACATGACACCTATACTAACAAAAAACGATTTCTCGAATAACCAACTCAATTGGACAACAGTTACTATCAGCCAACAGTGGAAAACACAGACATGCTGTCAGATCAACCACTAACGATATATACAGGTGTAAGAATTACTTTTATTAATTTATTAAATCACGTACACCATTCTTTCTGATAAATCATTCGATGTGTCCGAACGCCCCAATGTCTGCTACTCAATATATATATATATATATACACACACACACACACACACATAGAGACCTAAATATTATAATTTATAATTCGTAATAGAGTTCGGTTCATGTGAATCATTTTAAAATACCACGATAAAAAAAGTGATGAATTTTTATATTGATGAATATTAATTGGACTTACTTTTTTTTTGATAAGTTTAATTGAACTTACTTAATTAATTAAACTATGCTTTATATCGAATTATTTTCTTTTTATTTTTGTCTTTCCCTGCAAACTCAGAAATAACAATTTAAATATTAATAGTTTTAGGAAAATTGTTATTTTTTAATCATTAATAAGTTAACTATTAGATTTATTTGATTATGAAAATATAACTTACATTTATTTAAATCTAATAAAAAAAATTTACAATTTGCCTAAGCTTGAAATAAAATACCCAAAAAAATAGTTTTATCATTTTATTGTTTTTTGCTTTCATTTCACGAGTTATGTTGTGAGCTACTCTTTTTCATTGCATCAAATTTGTTTGATTTTATTTATTTGTTTGTTATCAGTATTATCATTATTATTTTGTATTGCATAACTATCAATATTATTAAAATATCTTAATTATTTTAAAAAATTGACAATTTCAGACATCAATTTTCCCGTGCATCGCACGGGTCAGGATACTAGTTTTATAACATTGACCAATCACAAAATGATGTCATAAAAAATGTTTAATTTTATCTCAACTACCTTAAATAATGTCCCGTGTGTGTGTATCACAATTTTTGATTGGTTGATGGCGTATAATTTTTATAGCGATAGTGTATACCAATTAAAACAATTTTATTTTGTAATTTTTAACACAAATATTTGAAAATATGATATTTATAGGGGCTGCTAATTTACACCCACATGAATAATAGAAGATGCAAGTTAGAAAGGCTACACCTTTTTATTTGGACCACAAAACCCCAACCTTTCTACTATGAAACGAAAAACAATGAGTGGTAGGATTGTAATTTAAGGTTAATTTTTCTTTTTGGAAACTTAAATTTGCCAATTTTTCACTTGACTCCCGCATTCCTACTTCCAATATATTCAATCCTACGAGGCCAAAAGAAAGATTACAAAGCTGGAAAAAAATCACAACCAAACAAAAAGGTGAAGAAAAAAATCCCAAACAACTAGGCTTGTTTGATTGTGTTTTGTTTTCTTTTTTAAGAAAACATAAAATAAAAACCTGTTTGACAAACTATTTTAATGATGACAAACTATTTCGCAGGGTTATGGGGTATTTTCTGAGTAGGAGGGGGTGTGAGAAAAGTAATGACCTTTTCGAAAATGAGTGGAATCAAGTGACACTGAGACATGATGATCCATTCCGTCTCATACAATCATTTTCGGCCAATGTTTCGTACAACCCCCCTCTACTCACTAGAACCCTCATATCACCCTTTATTCCCAAAATACTCCTGAATTTAAAACATTTTTTAAACATTAACTACGGTTCGACCATGCGTGCGCCGAACCTATTAAGTGTGATTCGACCATGCATCGAACCGGTTCGCACTTGGCAGGGTCGAACCTCCCTGATTGTTGCTGGATGCTGAGTTGTTTAATTTTAACTGATTTTTATTCTTTGCTAACACTAGTATGGCTAACACTAGTTGTTTAATTTTAACTGATTTTTAACGATTCGATTTATTCTTTACTAACTCTAGTATGACTAACACTAGTTGTTTAATTTTAACTGATTTTTAACGATTCGATTTATTAATTGCACGATTTATTTTTTTAGACTTTTTCGGTTTGTATGACTTGTTGCACTTATCGATAATAGGTGTGATCGAACGCGTGGTAGTTGATTTAAAACAATCGAAACCGTTAAACTTATAACCGTTGTTCGAAGCGCGGGCCTCATTTTCGGCCATTTCGCCTTACTTAATTTGGGATGTATAAGATGAACTCCAACCTCTTAAGTTATTAATTACCAAATTATCTTTATTGTGTATTTTCTTAATATGATAGTGTTTTTGAATAATGGTAAAAATATAATTCAAAGGGTTATAAGTCGCTCCATTTCCATTTCCTCCACTTTAAAGAAGTGAGAATTATGTTTTGTTCCATCATAAAATATTCAAATAATAAAATAGAAATTATGTTCCATTTCACTATTTGCTCATTTTAAAATATCCAAATATAAACCTAAATCACGTGGGTCTCGGGTGAATTTTGATGGGATTCCGTGTGAAGTTTAACTAATAGAACTAGATAAGATCAGTAAAGTCATGGTTGATTGATTCATTCGATTCAACATAAATAAATAATATTATACACTAGAGAAAAGTAAATAAAAACAAAATGTCACTTTGAACAGTTTAACCCAATTCAATTAACGGTCCAGCTGCGGGCGCAAAGCGATTCAACTCAATTCTCGAACAATTCAACTAGATCGATGCAAATCAATTGAGGTTAAAGCAACCACCTAATTGGCGGTTCCCAGTTTAGTTCTCACAACATTGGTTTGAGAGCGTGTTCCTAATATTATTTTCAACTCACAAGTAAGTATGTATTGTATTGTCTTGTCTTGTTTATTAAAACGGGGTAACTTTTAAGGTAATTATTTTGAAGTTGATATAGGTTTTTTTTTTTTTTTGTAAATAAAAGGGAAGTAAAGTTGATATTTTTATTAATAAGACAATGGACGTAATAATAAATTGAAAAAGAAATGAATGTGAAAGTTAAGTTGAATTGAATTATTGAGCAAAGGCAACCCACAAGGTATGGGTGAGTTAACATACACATGGGGAGATTGTTCTTTTATTGTACTGGAGAGAGTGCACAGCTCACGCTGAGATGTTAGCTAGGGAGAGAAAGAGAATAAAAGAATGTGATGAATGAAAGACCTAATAAGGTGAAGAATTAAAAATGAAGCAAAATACAGGTAAAAAATAAAGAATAGGAAAGTGGAGGGATGCAGAACAGATCAGATAATATAATGTAGCTGCGTGCATTCATCCACCCCTCCTTCTGTTATTATTTGCCAACTAAGCTCCTCTCAGTCTCAGACCACTCTTTTGAAGCATTCACCCGTGCCAACAGAACCTATCAGACAAAAACTGTCAGTTGAAACTTGAAACTATAATATAAAAATTCAACGGAACATATATCAATTAATTAAGGTCCAACATTCATGTTTTATCACTAAAATCCCATGAAAATATGGGGGATCTCTCATAGAAGTAAATTAACATGAGTGTTAATAAAAAAGTAATAGGAATAAAAGGGTAAATTAACAAGTAATAACAAAATGGGTGCATTAAGTAAAGATGTGATGATCGACGACAGACAGTAGTACTACTGCTAGTGATGATCAATATTGAGAAAAGAATGTGTAAATTAATGGTAGGAAATGAAAGGCACCTGTAGTAGTAGTAGTAGTAGTAGGAGTAGGAGTAGGAGTAGGAAGGATGGATGGGGCAAAATGGGGTGGTAATGACGTTGTAGGGTGAAAGAAGTGGGCAGCTGGGACACCCATAGTCTCGGTTCTGTAGAGAGGATGGTAGTGGTACGACATTGGCATCATACCCTGGCTCGGGTACATATGATGATGATGATGATGATGCCCATTCACAACGCTTCCATAGCTCACACTACAACATTTTCTCCCTATGGCAACGGCCATAAACCGTTCCATAAAGCAGAAAAACCGTTGCCAAAACCCTATGGCAACGTTTTCAAAGCGTTGTTTCTGCCAGCGTTGCCTTTGCTATAGGCAACGTTTATTTGTCACAAAAGGCAACGAACTTTCAAAACCGTTGCCAATACTAGTTCAAATGCAACGTTTTTTGTGTTTACTCTATGGCAACACTGACAAACCGTTGCTACTATTGGCAACGCTGATAAACCGTTGCCAAGAATTGCCACACTGAAAAACCGTTGCCAAGAATTGCAACACTGAAAAACCGTTGCTACCATTGGCAACACTGACAAACCGTTGCCAAGTATTGCAACACGTTGAAACCGTTGTCATTACTAGCAACAGGGGGTAACCGTTGCTACCATTGACAACCCAGAACCCATTCACAGAACCTGTTGCAATTTTTCTGGAACTATTTCAATTCACAGAACCTGTTTCAATACTAGAAAAATCGTTCTTCGGGTATTGAAACCCATACTAATTTTGCTAAAAGCCGCTATTGTTCCTGTACCATTGTATTCCATCATCCAAACTTGTTAAGTTCTACATTGTTCATTGTACTAAAATGTAACAACTTAACATACATAATGTATATTGCAAAAAAAAACATAATGTTATTATCTTAAACAACATAATATTCTACTTTAATATTGCAATGTTCAATTTCCAAAATAAAACTTGTCAACTCTTCTTCAAGACATGTCTTCAAACTCTTCTTCATCCATGCCATCAAGACCAAAACCTTCATTATTTTCCTAAAAAAGTAACAGAATTCGATTAATGCAATATGTAAATATCTATAAAAGGAGTTCTCAACTAGTTTCATTACTTACAGTTAATTAACAACTAAATAACTAATTAAAATAAAAACCCGTTAAAAACCAATGGTAAGCAACAGTTAAACTGGTTCATTTCTCCATATTCTACCTCAAGTAGTCACATTCAGTACCTTGTGGCTAACTCACTTAGTTTCAACTTATGAGACTTGGCAAACAATACCTAAAAGATTGAGGGATTCAATATCAGATTGATTTACAGATTACTTTTAGTTTCAATTATGAACTTGCAATGTAAAATATAACTTTTATACATTAATGTAAATCTTATTTATTTATGCCATAATCAAATGGAAGGCGATATTACAATCGGATACCCAAAAAAGTCGAAAGAGATGCCATTCCAACATGCCAACACGGATGTAAAACACATACGAGAAAATAAACACAAGTAAACACGGACTAGTTCTCCAATCCAATGCTTCCGATAAGCCAACTCAAAGGTGAAAACCAAATCTTCCACTTTAGTACATGAAATCTACAATATCTACAACAAGCCTATAAAAACTCAACTCATGATAACAATTATGCATTATAATTGTGTCAGGCCAAACAATGCGCACATGCAATAAGTTCAGCAGCACTGTATCAGAATGCAAAAGTATCAATTTATGCCTCAAATTGTTGCTGCAAGAAGACGATATGCCCAGAATTCATGCTAACAAAAGAACTAGAAGATGGGTTACAATGTTCACAGAACCAAACAACATTCACAGTTACCCGATTCACAGTTTCCAATGTTCAAGGATAGATCGAGATCCGATGCATAAAAGGACATATTCTATTAAATATCGATTAAATGAGATACCAATAAAGTGAGTCTTACTCTATGAGCTTGAGGGCATGTGTTGATGTCGAAGAACGTGGAGCACTAGTAGCATCCCGTGGAGTAGAAAACAAAGTCGCCAAAGACTCCAAATTCAACCTGAGTTATTTTGATCTAATATGGTCTTTAGCATAAGTTTGAAACTTGTTTTCAATCGCTTTCGATTCTCTTGTAGTTGCTCTTGTAATTTCTCTTCAAGATCATTCATCTTATTGGCATGTTCTTCTCTTAATTTCTCTTGAGTTCATTCATCTCATTTGCATGTGCTCTCTTCATTTGTGCAAATTCTTCATTTCTCTTCAACAAAGTAGTTACATTACCATTCTTCCTTGGAGTATTTGTCTCCCCGTTTTTCTTTACTGAAAGCACAGTTTGAAAAGCTTCAGAAGAAGATTTCCCAGAACCCACCAAGTTTTGAAGTTTTGCCTACCATATTTAAAAAGAAATCACAGTTAAAGATATACATTATTATATTTGAAATGATAAATTCATCAAATAAAACTTACAATTGTATTATTTGTTTCTTCGTTTGATTGCTTTCCTTTCTTACTTTGGCGTGTTTCGATGAACAACTCAACTTGAGAAGGAGGCTCTCCATCCCCACTACTTGCACACTAGGAAAGTAGAAACAAGTCAAAATTTGAAATAGATTTATTAGGAGGAAACATGAAATAAGTTGAATTATTGATTTACTAGGAGAAAACATGAAAATCTGAATTACTTATTTACCATTTTCTCCTTTATGCGAGCAAAGCTTACGAGGACCACTCGATGTCCGCATGTTTGTTGAGCTATATTTTGAGCATTTTCTTTGGCATATTTCCTAAGTAGTGGACATTGCAATTTAGTAAATTTGTGAAATGAATGCAAGGGAAAACACAAATATCACTATTTCTTACTTGAACGGGCGGAAGGCTCCAATATATCATCAATGCTTTAAAGTGTTCCTCCGGTATGTCATCGGGACGATTTTTCATCCGCTCACGCAAGGTTTTATATTTGCAAAAATACTTCCTTTTAAGAGTCCACTTATATCGCCTCCATGCGTCATCTATAATAGAATACACGACCTTCTTTCCTTCCTCAGGTACATTGTATTTTCCCTACAAAAAAGAAGCATAATTAGAAAGCTCTAATTTATTAAAGTAAACTAAATATACAAGTAGAACTAGATAAGTTATATTACATTGATATAAGGCCATATATTCTTATCTTTATCCGGTACAGCATGCCAACTGGTGTAAATAAGAGGACAAAAATCTGAACTCCTTGCAATAGTTCCCAAAAAGTTCTTGAATTGGGAAACTATGCTTGCATTTGGCCCAATGGGTTGTCCTAGTTCATTCAAGATAATCTCTTGTCTATCATTAGCTGAACGTGTGTGAATTTTTCGCACATAATGTTTTTCCTCGAGTTCTTTTAGATGCTTCTTTCCCTAATTAAAACAAAAATGAGTCAATATAGAAATTAGTAGAAAATTAGTAAAAAATTTTGAGAATAAAAATACATGTCAATACAGAAATTGATATACCTTCACTTGTATTTTCATTAAATTCCCAACTTCCTCACTTCCATAGTTAATATCTCCCTCAATTGCTTGTTCGGATCACATTCTTCTTCTAATTCCTCTACTTGATGTGGTTGCTTTGATTTTTTCAATAAATTCACCAATTGGCATTGATGGACGCTTTGGGATGTACTTTTTTTTTTCAAGGATTGTTCTTCAATCGTTGTTCCTTCACTTTGATTTCCACAAGCGGTAGACCCTATTTTGCCTCTTCATAGGGATTTTAGAGTGAACAATAGTAGTGGCGACTCTATTGTTCAATGAAGGTTTCATAACATCTAGCATTTTTCTTGACTTTGATTTCTATCACCAACGGTAGACCTTACTTGGTTCTTCATGTGGAGTTCAGATTGAGCAGAGTATTAGTGGCGGATCTATTGTTCAATGAAGGCTTCATAGCATCTTGCATTTTTTTGGACCCTCTTGCTTGGATGGAGACTCCTTCATTGGTCAATGATTGGACCTTACTTGTGGATTTAGCAATGTCTTTTGGTGAGAAACTTGAGTGGTCTTTATTGCTTGGGTTGTCGCTTTATTGTTCAAGGAAGACTTCATTTGCTCTTGCCTTTTGTTTTGAGCTTCTATTGACACAGCAGGTCCTCTTACTAGGATCGGAACTCCTCCGATAGTCAACATTTCGTTCTTTGTTCTTGGAATTACCAAGGCCCTTTTGGATCCTTCCTTCATCAACGCCTAATTTTTGGGATTTGGAAAATAGGATGATTCAAACATTCGGAGATGATTCATACATTCATACTTTACTATATATTAACTATGTCATATATAGATGATTCATGCATTCATTGTAAATCTTAAAAACTATCATGTTATGTGCTATCTTCTTAACTTAGAATGCTTCAAATAGATTATTAGAAAACTTGAAAATAACTTCTTACAAGGCAAATAGGTTCTTGCTGAGTGCTCCCAATAAGCTGATTTTTTCCTTGATTTGAATTGCTTCCATTTCTTTTTTTTGCAGCTATATCATTTTCCTTCTTGATTTTATATTTTTTAAGCAACTCCATACTTGATTTAGCTTTAAGTTGTTCAAGATCATTGTCTTTGTCCATTTTTCTACACTCTTTGTAGTTTGTAACTTGAATGGAGATGTTCTTGGGTCGAAATTAAAGAAACACTACCTGCATCATTGAAACACAATATATATATTAATATCTAAACACACATGTGTGTGACAAAAATTTATGAGAAATAAAAATAATGATCAATGCATAGATTCCAATATCACCTTATATTAACAATAATAGATTATGAAATGAAAAATAAACTAATCCATGTAGTCAAACAAAGTGTCATCAAAATCAGAATCATCTCCAACATCCCTTTGATTTGACACAAGCAGAGACTTTTCAATAATGGTGGGTGGTATGTCACTCCTAGCCAATTCAACTTCACGATTGTCACCACTGTAGCTAGATTTACTGCGCATGATCGACAACTCTCTTTGATACAAATGTTGGGCATTTGAATAAGACTCATCTTTCATATTAAAAAATTCTCTCGGAAAAGTCTTCATAACATAGTTCCTATTCACATCAATGGGATCTTGAATGTAGAAGCATTGATGGACTTGTGAAGCTAACACAAAAGGGTCATCCATAGAACATCTCTTGTTGAAGTGAACACAAGTCAACCCGTACTTGTCGTCTTCAACTTCAAACCAATCACATCTAAATAACGACCTTGAAATGTCCATAATAGTCTACTTCAATGATTTCAATGATTGATCCATAGTAATTTATTGAATTTGTTGTAGGATTATTATCTTTAGTGCTTGCAAAGCTTTGGGTTACGGACGCCAACGTCACACCACTACTTTGGGTTTTACGTCTTGCATCACGTTGTTTGGTGTGAAACCTATAACCATTAATAACATAGCCAGAAAAATGTCGTGCAACTCTATTTGGTCCTCTAGACAACTTCTTAAGTTGGTCACAAACATCATCCCGCAAAGCACGAGTTTTGAACCATTCAACAAAATCTCGCCCCTTGACTCTTCGCTTGGTTCCACCTCTTTCTTTTGTTGATATTTGTTGGTTCATTTTCATGCTCCCTAAAATTTAAAAATCGTTGTTAGCATAATTGTAAAGCAACTCTTTCATGTATCTAAAACCTACAAGTAAACTTATTTACCTAATGAACTCTTCAACTTCGTCGCAATTGAATAGGATGTAGCGATGGATTTGATTCCTTGAGTTGGAATCCAAAGAAATAGCTCCTCCATTTTTCTTTCCTCCAATAGGATGACCTATGCCAGGATAAGAGTCTGAGCTTTCATGTTCACCCGAATCACATCTATCACTATTCCTTGTCATTCTGTTATGCCTTGTTTCAACACCATTATGCAAATATCGTGAGCATAGTGTCAAGCATTCTTCAACCAAGTATCCCTCGGCAATAGAACCTTCAGGACGACTCTTATTGCGTACATAATAACTCTTCAATTTACCTAAATACCTTCTCGGAAAATACATCCACCTAAATTGAACCGGGCCTCCCAATCTTACCTCATTCACTAGATGTATAGGCAAATGAACCATAACATCAAAGAAACAAGGGGGGAAAATCGTCTCCAATTGGCAAAGTGTTTCTGCAATTTCTGTTTCCAAGATATCTAGATCCCCCACCTCAATAACTTTTTGACATAAACAACGAAAGAATGAAGAGAGGCGAATTAAAGGATGGGCGACTTGGTCAGACATTGTGCTTCTTACAGCTACTTGAAGCAAGTAATGCAAGATGAAATGTGCATCATGACTCTTGTAGCCAATAATTTTTCTTTCGGCAACTTGAACACATCTTGAAATGTTTGATACACATCCATCGGGCATTTTTGCTTTCTTTAACACACCACAAAAAGTAGTCTTCTCATTCGGTGTCATGGAGAAACATGCTTTTGCAAACATAACTTTTTTACCTTGATTTGTATCTTTAGGGTGAAGTTTCTTTCTAATGCCCATTTCTTGCAAGTCAAAACGAGCTTTTACATGATCTTTTGTCTTACCCGGAATATCTAGCAAGGTGCCAATGATGTTATCAAATATATTCTTCTCTATGTGCATCACATCAAGGTTATGTCGTAACAAATTGTGCTTCCAATATGGTAACTCAAAAAAAATGGATCTTTTCTTCCATGGACCATCATTACGCTTTTTTCGGTCTTACCAAAGACATTTTCAAAGTTTACCAACAACTCTAAGATATCTTCTCCTTCTAACAAAGCTGGTGGAGATCCATATTCTGTAGTCCCATTAAAAGCCCTTGTATTTGATCTATATTTGTGATCCATAGGCAAAAATACACGGTGACCCATGTAACACACCTTTCGACTATGCTTCAAATAAGTCGATTTAGTATCATAATTACAACATGGACATGCTAATTTCCCTTTAGTACTCCACCCACTCAACATGGCGAGCCGGGAAAGTCACTAATAGTCCACAACAATGCTGCTCTCATTTGAAAAGATTGATTTAGTGAGGCATCATATGTTTCTACCCCTACCTCCCACAACACCTTCAACTCTTCAATCAATGGTTGGAGGTACACATCAATGTCATTCCCGGGCGAAAGTGGTCCAGGAATTAGTAAAGACAACATAGAATACTCAGCCTTCATGCACCACCAAGGTGGGAAGTTATATGGTATCAATATGACGGGCCAAGTACTATGAGACAGATTCATGGATTTAAAAGGATTAAATCCGTCACTAGCCAACCCAAGTCTTATGTTACGAGAATCAGCAGCAAAATCAGAATGGCGCCTATCAAAATCTTTCCACGCCTCTCCATCAGCCGGATGCCTCAACTTCCCATCTTTAGAACGCTCTTCTTCATGCCACCTTAATGAGTCAGCTGTCTTTGAGCACATGAATAACCTTTGAAGTCGAGGAATCAAGGAAAGTGTCTCAAAACTTTATGAGGAACTTTATGAGCTTTATTGTTTTCCTCAACTTCATAATCTCCTTCGGCATTGACAACCCACCGTGGATGACCGCAAACAGAACAAGAAGTGTCATTCTCGTGATCTTTCCAATATAACATGCAATCTTTAGGACAAGCATCGATCTTTTTATAATCAAGACCTAGGTCCCGTATCATGCCTCTAGTTTTATTGAATGTTTCCGGAATGTTCAACTGAGGCATAGCTTCTCTCAAAAGCTCTAAGAGAGCATTGAATGATGCATTGCTCCAACCATAAAGACACTTCAACAAATATAGTCGAATGGTGAGCGACAATTTAGAGAAGTTTTTGCACACTGGTACAACTCTTGTTTTGCTTCTTCTAAAAGACCATAGAACTTTCTAGCACCTTCACTAAGCCCTTCATTGACTCCACATTCTTCGTGTGCAACATCTCTAAATCTTTCATGTAGTAGTCCATCAACATCATCAATTTCTTCGTATTCTTCATTTGTGCCACCAAAGACACGATTAGGGTCTTTACGCTTTTCACCATGACGAATCCAGACATAATATCCTTTCTCAAATCCGAAATATACCAAATGATTAAATACAACTCCCTTGTCTTCCAAAAAGCATTGTGACAAACAATACAAGGGCATAGAATCTCTTTTCCTTCGGGTTTTCCTATGGTGTATGCATAATTTAAAAAAAACTCAACACCCAGAATGTAGTCTGGGCTATCTCTTGCTGATTTCATCCACTCTTTATCCATCGAGTTTATTGAATAGTAACAAATAAGAAGGTTGAAGAATATCATAATGAAAAGAACTATCACAACACAAACACAACTCAAACCAATTCCTTCCAACTCACAACACAAACAAAACTCATTTATTTTTTAATATATAAATACAGACTTGATTATAAATACCAATCTCCCAAATTGAGTAGATTTTATTATATTAATACCAATTAATTCAAATTACGCAACATTAAACAGCATCCACATAACAGTGTTTAATTTTGACATTACAAATTAGATATGTTTTCTTTTGGATTCTTCCTTGTCCTGTTGGAGACGAAATGAAACACAATTGAAGTTCAAATTTGAGAGCTTTCAACAAAAACACGCATATCGAAAATACTGTACGTGTTTATTCTTTGTATACATACACGCATATCGAAAATACATAAAAAAACACACTATATGGTCCACTGTTTTGAAAACCGGACGTGAGACCTTTTCATAGTTCAACCGTGAGAAATCTCTCGAATTGGGATGAAACCGCAGCCGGACCGCTCAAATTACCGAACGGTAGACGGTATATGTTCATAGTTTAACTAATTTAACCGTTCAGTTGGTTAGGTTTCTAAAACATCTTTGGTATGGTCGTGTGCTTAAGGTTTATGTTCAACTACTTACATTTTTAATTACTTTTTTTATACTGTTTAGGGGTGTAAAATGTAAACTGTTAAAGAAGGGTTATTTTAATAAAAAAACAAGCAGATCCATTCAAAGGATTGTTTGGGGTACTCAATAGATAGCCCCACACATAGGACCCTCAAACTTATAATGAGAATCAAAAAGAGAACTAGTGGCCAAGAAGAAATTCAAAACTGTGAAGTCCGTAATTCTTCGAACCAATCGACCAACCTCAAGTGACCTACTTGCATTTAGAGCTTTCCTCAATTTATAGTTATTGATGATGTCTCCAAAATTACATTGAACATATTTCAAACTTTATAAAATCGACAAAATATATGTAGTGATTATTAGCTTCTTCAATTATTTAACCAATGTATTGTCTGGAATTATTTCTAGTAGTTTCTCACTTGGTAATTACTACTATGAACAAAATATAATCATTCATGCTACTCTGTTTTGTTCTTATGCAAGATTTTCCTATTGTTGTTGCAGCAGAGAGAGAAGAGGGGATAGATGATAGAAAGATGATGGGACATAAAAGGAGCCCTTGTTCTCGTTGATCAAAGCACTTATGATTCTATTGCATCTAAAAAGCAAAAGCCCGATTTATCCATCAACGCTAAGGTTTCTTTTCTTTCTCTTTCTCCTTCATCATTCTTGGTTTTCTAATCGTGTCCGTGTTCGGTGTCTCTAATCTATTAGTGCTTCATAGTTTATCATGTAATGTGTATAATCTCAAGTCTTGATTGAGTACATTGCATTGCCTTATGATTATTTACAATTTTATGTTCAGATTTTAAATCAATGCCTAACTCAATGTCGCTAAGTCTATTCAATCGCACTAACTAGTAAACATGGAAAGTTAGGTTGGCATCACTTTGGTCTCTCGAAAGATACGTGACATCTATTCGGTCCCTAAAGTAATATCAAAATCATCCTTTCATGGTAGAACCATGAGATGAGAGAGCTTAATTGATGTGAACTTTCCATGATATATATACTGGAATTAAAATATTATATTTATGCCAACTTTATTGAAATTGATATATCCTTTTGGCATAACAATTGTAATGTTTCTTGTGGCAATAGGATAGGAAGGAAAAGCTTGGTGAAAGAATTGTTGCTCTTCAGCAGCTTGTTTCACCATATGGAAAGGTATATATGCAACAATTGTTATTATTTATGAAAGAAAGAAATGATTATGGGATGCTCAATAATGCAAAACTAATGAGTGAACTATATGGCCAAAGTATACTTAAAAATCTATGTGAAAGGGGACAACAAATCTGTGTTCAATAATTGTTTTTAAAATATAAAATATCATTACAATAGACAATAAATTATATAAATAACATCAAACAGATTCAGCAAATTCTGCAACTATAGTCAAAATAAAATCTTTCAATAAATTTTTTCAATTAATTAAGTAACATACCTCTGGTTCCAGTTCATAAATTGTGTTAGCAAGAATCCAATCAGCTTTACCAATATTGGAAAACTGGTTCACAACAATATCAAAGTAATCAGGATAAGATCCATATTTATACAAGAAAGATGGCAAATCTCTAGGTGCAAGTTTTGGCAATCCAGGTAACAAATATTCAGATTTTGAAAGTGGTAATTCCAACAATTTCTGATTAGCATGAAAATAAATATTAAACACAACAAGATTGAGTAAACAAAGCAACACCAAGTAGCCCAAAATATTAACAAGCAATATCCTTTCTCTCAGTATATTATAAAAATTGAGTAAACAAAGCAACAAGATACTATTAGAACTATGTACCATGACTACAATGAACACGACAATCTGGATAAAAAGCCTAAGCTTCATAACATGAATACACTATGAGGTGGTGCTGAGAATAGATTACCGATCGCAACCATCTACTCAAAGAACTTGAACTTTCCTTCCCTGGACTCCAAGTGAGTGTCTGTGAGACAGACATAAGAATTGTAAACCTTACTCATTTTATTTCAAATAACAACATAAACAACAATGAGAGAGAGAGAGAGAGAGAGAGAAGCATAATGCATTAACTTGATTTTAAAAATATGAAGATGAGGAACACTACTCTGGAACTATTAATCAATAGTAATGCGAAACGTAAAGATTATTTGACCAATTAAAAGGTACAATTCTAATTGTAAATAACCTAAGTCAAATTGAGAAAAATTAACACAACATACAAAAATGCAGAGAAGGAAAAAATCAAAAGTATACGAGAAAAAGAAGAAGAAGCAAAAGAGAGAGCAAGTAAGAGAAAACTTGGTTCTTGACGATTTCGGTTTGAAAGGAGGAGAAAATGCGTTGAAGTTGCAGTTGTGGAAACAAGGAAGATGAACTCCATCCCAAACCACTGTGTTCAAAAGTCAAAACGAAGAAAAGGAAAAGTTAGGGTTCATCATCGATCTCGTTCATTGCTTTGAAAGGAGGAGAAAAGAGAAGCGAAGCATTACCGCTTTTTTTTCTTTCACGTCGGGAGGAGAAGGAGGTAACGCGTCATCGTGTGGAAACAAGGAAGATGACCTTCAATATGGAAGATGAGGAACATCGCTCTCGGACCTTCAATGGTGATTTTGGGAATCAGATTGATTGTGGGGAAACGTTTTAGGAGGAAAAGTTAGGGTTCAATGAACTTTGAGTCCGATTGTGGGAAAGCGTTCATTGCTTATTTTTGGGTGATTGTGGGGAATTGATTTCGTTTGGCCCGATTGTGGGGAATTGATTTTTTTTTTTTTTTTTGTTTTATTTAGTTAAGCTTATTTTTGAGTGATTCTAGGGTGAAAGAGCAAATTAAATCTTTCACTCGGTGAACCATTAAAATTGACCGTTGGATGTAGTTTAAAAATTCATCAATGGTTGAAATTTAATATTGGTCGATTCAATCTTAATCATTCATAGTATTTTAAACAATATCCAACGGTCAATTTTAGTGGTTCATGGTGAAAGATTTAATTTGCTCTTTCACCCTAGAATCACCTTTATTTTAATTTGAAATCTTTATGCTTTGCCACCAAAATTTTTAGAATCAAAACACGCGCTACTATTTAGCGCTCATTTTTTCATTTTAATAGTTGTCTCTATCGCAGCGTTTCGAACCGTTGGCTATATAATTTCCCCATTGGCAACGTTTTCAAACGTTGCCTAAACATTTAATACAAAAACGTTGCGATGAGACCCTATGGGAGCGGTTTTTAGCCGCGTTGCTTTAAAAAAAAAATTAAAAAAAAATGAAGTAGCAACGGTTTAAAAAAACCGTTGCCATTGGTTGGCTAAGGCAACGGTTTTATAGCCGTTGCAATTTTAGGCGTTGCCGTAGGGTATAAATGTTGTAGTGTCAGCTTCTGATTGTAGTTGTAGTTGTAATTGTAATTCATGTTTGCTGCTGCTGCAATGTAGGTGGGAGTGTACCTGATGAGAACAAAATATATATAATGGAATGGAAGGGATTACAGTCGAATTGAATTGAATAGTAGTAATTGATTATTGAACTGAAGTAAAAAAGAAAAGGAAAGAATGGTAGCGTGTGTACCCGTCACTACGCCAGATTGGCTAAAAAAGAGCGCCACCATAAGCAGCGTTTTTTAATAAACGCCACCTATAGATGAAAAAGCATAGGGAATATTCAGCGTTTTTTGGAAAACGCTGCGTATTTGGATGACGAGAAAGGGTAATATTCAGCGTTTTTTGGAAAACGCTGCGTATTTGGATGACGAGAAAGGGTAATATTCAGCGTTTTTTGGCAAACGCTGCGTATTTGGATGACGAGAAAGGGTAATATTCAGCGTTTTTTGGCAAACGCTGCGTATTTGGATGACGAGAAAGGGTAATATTCAGCGTTCTCCCAAAAAACGCTGAGTTTCTCTCTTTCACCTCACGCCTCCTTCACCTCACGCCTCTCCTCCTTCTCTGCTTTCTCCAACTCATCGAACCTCCTTCACCTCACGCCTCTCCTCTCCATTCTGCTTCACCTTCTCCTCCTTCACCTTCTCCTTCCTTCGACCTTCGCCCTCTTCCGCTTCACCTTCTCCTTCACCTCACGCCGCCGTCAACTCCTCCGCTTCCCCTCTCCCTCTCTCGCGTCTTCGTTTCTCAAATTGGGGGTGGAGAAAAAAGTAGATCTAAGAGATAAGCCGCCACCCTCCGACCACCGCGTCTGGGTTTGCGATTGCGCATCATATAAATACCAACCATCGAACATTGAGCGAGAGCTCCATCTCTCTTTCTCGTTTTCTCTCCTCCGCACACTCGACTCTCGCCACTATCACTCTTTCAAAATCACCAATGGCTGTTACCTTTTCAGATCTACACACAGAAGAGGGTCTCAAATCCCTCGATGAATTCCTCTCTGGAAAGACTTATATTTCTGGGTAACACTAATCTCCTCTCACTCAATTTCTCTTTTAATCGTTCTTTCAATAAAAAAAATTGTTTTCTGTTATTGATTTTGTTTATAGGATTGCTTATTTTTACCCTCTCATATGTTGATGCTTTTGTGTCTTACAGAAACAAAAGAAAGGGTTTTGGCGAATTTGGCCAACTTCGCCTATGATCCTTACAACTATAACTTCTTGCGCCAGGTATAGATGCATCTATTTTTTTTGTACGCAGTAAAACTGTGCAAGATTAAGTGAGATGGTTTTGCCTAATTGCAGGTATAGAATTTGGTATTGGAGGGATTTGCAATTCTTGTGCTGGTAATTCTAGCTGGTTTACTTTTCATGATATTGTGGTTCCTACTTTATTGATTATCTTTCTAATTGACAAAAAGAAATAGAATTTTTTCGCAGATCCGGCCAATGCTGCAATTATAACTAAACTTGATGGGATTCCTCTTATCATTCAATGTTTATCAAGCCCAGTTAGGAACACTGTAAGCATAACAACTTGTTTTCATTGTTTCACTTTGCTGGGTCATATTTATGTTCATTTTTCAAATTGAAGAATGCAGATCCTTAACCCCGTAGGCCTAAGGGATATTGCCAAACCATGAATATCCAGATTTTCCAAATTGATACCTTTTCGACCCTCAAGTTTCTGTTATGTACAGGCATGATTTATGTTTGCTATTTCATCATTAATAAATGTAAGGAATCAAAGTGTATGCTGCTGTTTCTGAAAAGCCAACTGATTCTTTTCTCAATCTTTTGCTAAGTGGTACGATCTTTGAATCGTTCCAGTTGCTATTGATTTAGCTAGATAAACAAACAACTTTAATTCCTTTTGTTTTGGATTAGTTGGGTTTGGTGGTTAATGTGGTTATTAGTTGGGTTTTGATTTATGTTTTGGATTTTGGATTAATTGGTGCTGCTATTGCTTTGGATGTTTCTTGGTGGGTTTTGGTGTTTGGGATGTTTGGTTACACTGTTTGTGGTGGTTGTCCTTTGACTTGGAATGGTTTTTCCATTGAAGCATTTTTTGGATTGTGGGATTTTTTCAAACTCTCTTTTGCCTCTGGGGTCATGTTATGGTATGTATGTTAACAACTCTCTCTAAATATATCTATTTTCTTTTTGGTGTTAATCTATTAAATTAAGATTTAAGAGAATTTATTTATTTAATTAATGATATGTGCAGTTTAGAGAACTGGTATTACAGAATATTGTTACTAATGGTAGGAAGTTGAAGAATGCACTTGATTGCCGTTGATGCCTTATCTGTTGGTGAGTTATTTCTTTGAGTTCTATAGTACTATCTTTGATTTTTTTGATTAAAAATATGATGTTTTTGTTTTGGTTTTGCAAAGTATGACTATTAATGGATGGGAGATGATGATTCCATTGGCTTTTTTTTTGTGTAATGGGTAAGATACTTGAATTGTTCTGCTGCTTTTAGATTGAAATTTATATTCCTAGTATTTTAGTAAGAAAACGGAAGAAAAACAAAAGGAATTAAAGTTGTTTGTTTATCTAGCTAAATCCTAGTATTTGGTCTGCAAGGTAAGAAGCAGAATACAAGCTGTAAGAAAACGGAAGAAAAACAAAAGGAATTAAAGTTGTTTGTTTATAGGGGGGTTTGAATTTAACTTGGAGATTATCTTTTAGGCATGTTGGATAATAATTTTGCATCCAAATGTTTTTGTTTGTTGCTCTTCTTAATTGCCTATATTTCCTCTTAATTGAGTTGATTTGTAAGAGTTCCTTCAATTGCATTGAAGGAACATATCCAATGTAATGGTATCATGATTTTCTCTTTATATGCAGTCATGTCATGCATGCGTTTTTGGTATGCATCTTGTTAAAATGGATAGGATAGAGAAAAGATAGAAATCTAGATAAATTTAGTACTGAAGACCTGTCATTTTTGTCCTTAGACATGCAGTTGATTTACATGGCACTTTACTCCTATCCTTGCATTGGTAATTTGGTACTGAGTGAGTCTGTTCTGTGATGAACTTTTATACTGTATGTTTGTAGGTTTTCTTTGAAAATAGGTATGCAGAAAATGAGTTAAATTAGTTATTATATAGGTAGACAGTAGACTAGCTAGTAGTAAAATTAAGCTATGAAAATATGTTACTTGTTCTCCACTTTCAGGTTATAGATTGTGCTCTGAGAACTTAGAAGTAATGTCTCCTGAATTCTCTTATCACATGCATACTTATTCAGAGTCACTAGTAGAAAATAATTCACGGCACTTGAACATTTTTTTTCTTTCATTGTATTGCATGACAGAAGATTGTAGGGTGATAGATAGACCGAGTCATTTCTCTTGAGTCTTGTCCTTTGACCTTCTTTGTCCCTGTGTATTTATTACAATACAACCATGTGACTATCATCAAATTAATCTACATGGATTACTTCGCTTCATCATATATATCTTCTTAATACCATTTCTGTGTATTTATTTTACCAAGTGAAGTAAATAATGTGATCACCCTTTTTTTAATGGCATTGTAAGTGGTCATTGTTGTTTTGTGAAAAGAAAGTTGAGAAGGAATGTAAAGACTAAGCACAACAATTGGTTGTTAAATTTGTCTCGATGGAGAGTGGGTGACAAGCAATGACTTGATATGTAATTGTTGTTTTGGATAATTAATTGAGATTTTTATTAATTTCCTTGTATTTTAACTTATTTTTATTTGTTCAAGAATGTAATTGAGATGGATCACGAATGTTCAGATATTTTGTTGGCTTATGCAATAGTTGGATGTATCATTAATTTCTTTTATTTTTTATAATTTTGGATGTATGATTTAATTTTTTGGATGTATTTTGGATGTATGATTTAATTTTTTATGATGTATGATTTAATTGAGTTTAAATACAACAAATTCATAGATATCACTATTAAAAATATTTTGGATGTATGATTTAATTTTTTTGTTGCAAATATAAAATAGAAAATACACAAAACGAAAAAATTAAAAAAAAATTAGACAATATTCGTGACTTTTAATGAAGTTTGGGTATTTAATAACACAAATAAGCAATATTAGCCGCTTTTAGTGAAAGCCAGCTGCGTATAAGAAATATTGGTCGCTTTTTTTACAAACGCTGGATCCAGGAAGGCAATGGGGATATATTCAGGCGCTTTTTAAAAAGCGCTGCGTATCTGGGAGGACGCTTTGCAAATATTCAGCGCTTTAAAAAAAGCGCTGCGATTTGGGAGGACGGTTTGCAAATATTCGCTTTTAAAAAGCGCTGCGTATCTGGGAGGGCGTGTTTTTGCAATGGGTGGCGTTTTTAGGAGAAGCGCGCCATTGTTGGAGTGGAATACCTGTGCACATTCAAAGAAGCAGTCACCAAAAACGCGCCTATGTATGAAAAAAACGCCCATCTACTAGATCTGTTGTAGTGCGTAGAAAGGAAGGGCGTGATGATGGAATGGGGTAGGAGGTGTGGGTGTTCCGATTCGCACTGGATAATACCACTGAACCTGGTTGACTGTGAACTTATTGGTTCCATTTGAGTGTGGTGGAGGAGATGGAAGAGGAGGAGGAGGAGGTGAGTTAGTGCGACGGCGTGCACCAAGCGAGGCGAGATTGCAGTTGGCTCTCCGACCATTGATCATCATCACACTTGGTTCCTCACAAGCCTTCTTAGCCGCCTCTGCTTCCTTGAACGTTACCTATATATATATATATATATATATATCATCACATTACAATTAATAAACATGAATATTATTGCAGTATTCAATCAATATACATATATATATGGATCAAACAACTGCTAATGTGTACTTACAAATCCGTAGCCTTTGGATCTGCCGGTGAGCTTATCGGAAATGATGACAGCTTCCAGGATTTCGCCATACTTTTCAAAGTGATCTCTCAAAATGTCTTTGGGAGTCTCCCATGCTAGCCCTCCCACGAACACTTTGGTCAGCCTCGTGTCCCCAAACTGTCCACCACCACCGTTGTTGTTGTTGTTGTTGCTGCTGATTGTCATGATCGGACTGACTAGCTCGCTGGGTGCACGTTATTCTGAATTGAGAGAGAAGGATATATGGAATTGGTTAGTAGTAGTAGTACATTATTATATATATAAGGGTAATGGGTGAAAATGAAACTAATAATTAAATAATACTCCATCCAGCGGCAGTGAGTGTACTAGTACTAGTACTACTATCAGTATCAGGGACAGATAATTAAGAAGAGGGAGGACAGATAGACTATGATCGAGCATTAGCCGTCATCAACGTGATATCACACGCACGCACACACCACATTCACACCTCTCTCTCTCTCTCTCCCATTCGCTGTTAATTGTTAATTGTGTTGTTTCCGTGTCAGTTTCAAGCTCATCTCATGTCCACTCATTCGCTGGGGGACACACATTTCTACACCCAAATTAACGCCTCTACTTAAGCCCTTAATCACTTCACTTTTAATTTGGATTTTTTTCCCACCCCCTTATAAATGGCCAAACGGACAAGATAACCCCCACTGGCAGATCTTCACGGAAATTCTTGGGCGCGCCATGTTTAAAACTAATATTAACATTTGTTTCCCTTTTTCGTGATTGTTTTTAGAAAAATAATGTTACCTAGTGAAATTAAACAAAAAAGGCTGAGATGGAAGTCAAACTCTGAACCTTGTGGAATTGAGCTTTGAACTTAGTCGCTGAACTAGAGATGCGCATTTGTAATTTATTGGTCATATCTATATAAATAAGCTAAGTCTAAGTTATATATATATATATATATATATATATAACTAAAATTTTAAAAATCTAGGACGGGCGTGGCCCTCCCTGATCCTCACTAAGGTCTGCCTCTGATTACCCCTGATAACCAAACAATTCCCGGAAATACATCATAAATAGATAAATTTGGAGGCCAATTTTTTAGGTTTCCTGGATTTATCGCATTTTACGATATTTCCGGTGTGTAAAATGTGTTCCGGATTTACCGTAAAATGCGGAAAATCCAGGATTCTTTAAACCCCCCTCCGAACTTATCCGAAAATACCGTTTAAAAACAATACTTTTGGGAAGGTTAAAAAAATATTCCCGGATTTACCTTTTATTCGTTGTTTCCGGAAGACAATTTTATGTTTCGAAAATACTTTATTTCCAAAAAGAACGTAAAAATCTTCTCGGATATACCTAAAGATGAGATAAATCCGGGAATCTTAAAATTGTGGGGTCTGATCAGTTTTTGGTAAAAATGAGAGGGGTATTTTTGGGTTTAAATGCATTATGGGGATATGGGGTATAAGGAGGGGGGTGGAAAAAAACCCTTTTAATTTTTGTGTTTCTCGGGCGTAGCTGTCAATTTTGGTTGACGGGCCAACTTGATAATTCAATGGCGGGTTTTGATTTTTATACACCCACAATTCTATTTAATTCCGTTTTATCCCTCACATTTTTTTGGAAAAATAACAACGTTATGTGATTACAGTTTCCGAACTTACGTCAAAAAGAGGTAATTCTGGAAATTTTTCTTTTTAAATTTTGAATTTTCTATTAGACATAATTTCGGAAAGAAAAAAATACGTTCTGGATTTATGTAGTAATATATAATTCCGGAACATAGTTTTTTTAACTCCGGAATTATGTTTAATACGTAATTTTGGAAGACATTTTTTTAGAGTTTTCGGAATTATGTGTAAGACATAAATCTGGAATTAAAAATTATGTTCCAAATTTATCTAGCATTGCATATATAATTCCGAAATGTATATTTTTGAACTTCAGATTTATGTCTCACACATAATTTTGGAAGGTAATAGTTATGCCCTTCATGTTTAGCTTATTGGAGCTATGTTGGCTATTGAGTTTGCTTTGATAAAAGTTGGATGTCTTTGTGGTTAGAATGTGATTCTCAATTAGTTGTCTCGGCCTTTAAGAACTGCAATGTTGTTCCTTGGAAACTCCGCAACAGATGGAACAATTGTTTATCCTTGACTAGACAGATAAATTTCATTTGCACGCACATTTACAAAGAAGGTAATGCTTGTGCTGATAAGCTTGCAGGTCATGGAACTAACTCAAGTGGCTTTACTTGGTGGAATCTTATCCCGAGCTTCATTGCGGATGACTTTTTCAAGAATAGGTTAGGTTTGCCTAACTACAGGTTTTGTTAGTCCCTCTGTCCCTGTTGGGTTGGGTTCGCATTTTGCTTCCTATTTTTGGTGTGTTGCAGATGATTGTTAGCGGCTCTGGTGCCGACCTGGTTGGGATGAGAGCCGCTATAGTGATGCTTTTGCGCACCTTGGTAGGTTTGCTTTTATTTTTTCAGCTTATTTCGATGTTTCGCTCATGGGTTTTGGTCTACAGTCCCACCATGTTTCGTTTTTTCTCTTTTTATCAATAAAATTTAGGGGGTACTCTTTCCTTCCTGGTGTTTTTTCCCTAAGGAGGGTTTTGCATCAGAAGGTTTTAACGAGGCTCCATAACCCTTCCTTTTATTTTAAAAAAGATCTCTATGTGTATTTGTTACTCGATGTTGATGACATGCTTCTAGCTTGCAAAAGCATGTTGCTGATTGATTCTTTGAAGAAATTGCTTAAGGAGCAATTTCAGATGAAGGATCTGGGAGGGAACTGTAAGAAAGATACTAGAATGGAGATTAGAAGCTGCAGGGAGAAGAACACATTGGTTCTGTCTCAAAGGGATTATCTTGGTAGAGTGGTAAAAAGGTTTAACATGAGTGATGCCAAGCCTACTAGTGTTCCATTAGCACAATATTTTAGACTTTTATCAGCTCAATGTCCAGTTACTCAAGAAGAGAAGACTAAAATGAATCAAGTACCTTATGCTAATGCCATAGGTAGCATAATGTATGCTATGGTATGTTCTAGGTCTGATGTTTCTCATGCTGTCAGCATCACTAGCAGGTTCATGGGAAATCTTGGAAGGGGACATTGGCAAGTTGTTAAATGGGTTCTTAGGTACTTGAAACAGACTCAACCAGTGCAAGGGTATGCAGACTTAGATTATGCAAGAGACTTAGACAAAAAGAGGTCTATCTCAGGGTATGTGTTTACTTTGTTTGGGTACACCATCAGTTGGAAGACATCATTGCAGCACATTATGGTTCTTTCAACTACAGAGGCAAAATTTGTTGGCTTAACTGATGTTGTAAAGGGATCAATATGGTTACTGAATTTGGTTAATGAATTGGGCTTGAACAAGAGTCAATTTGTGTGCATAGTGATAGTCAAAGTGCTATCCACATATACAAGAACTAAATGTACCATGAAAGGACCAAGCACATTGACATACGTCTTAACTTCATCAAAGACATGGTGGACAATGGAGAAGTTGAAATTCAGAAGGTTCACACTAATGCAAACCCTGCTGACATGCTCACTAAACCTATCACAGTTAGTAAGTTCAAGTGCTGCTTGAATTTTCTCAATATAAATGTTGATTGATGATTTTGAACATGAAGGAATCTTAACTTGAAGACTTTATTATTCAGGGATGCTTTGCACCAACGGGGAGAATTGCTGGGTTATGGTGCTACAACATCATATGCGTCTTCCTAGACCTTTTGTATAGCATCACCTGCAGCAGCACAAAGTGTTTCTGTTATTTTCTGTTGTGATAGTTAATTCTGTTTTGATTGTTGTACTCATTATGTTTTGGTTCAGTTTTAATTAGTTAGTTAATTAAAACAGTTGTAACAATATCTATGGGTTGAGGTAGTCACCAGCTAGTATATAAAGCTCTATCTTAGGGTGTTTTATGCATCACTTTAGATCATGATATCATTATTCACTTTTCAGAAAATGGCATTGGGAAACACTTGTGAGAGAAAACAGAGAGATCAGTGAGTGGGAAACACCCTGGTGATTGGGTTCATGGAGAGGATTGTCTAATGCTTTGAATGTATTAGGTGTTGTAACTCTTAATCAAGATAATGGAAACCTTCAAATCGGATTTTGTCCCCAGAGTAAGAGAATTAACTCTGAATTGGGTTACCAATCTTGAGTTTTATTTAATTGTTTATCTCTTTCTTTAATTGTTTTCTTGAATTTCTAATATATTGTTACTAATATTGCCGTTGCAACCAGTTATTCCACATTTTATGTGTTGATTTTTAGGTTCTTGACACATTGATGCCGAACATTTGGCGCTAGATTACAACAGTCTCTGTCAAAAAAAACCGGTCTGATTACATGTATTTCAGATACGATCTTGAGACCTGCATATCAGTATTCAGTATATCGTGAAAAAACTCGAAGTCTAGTTTTATCAAGGAAGATACGTACTGCTTGAATTCTACTCTATGGTTGCAGACCGTTGGCTTGGCGGCTTGTTACACACTCCTAGAGTTACACTGAATGGGGATGCATATATACTTTAAACATACGCGTACGTACGAAATTATGGAAGCAATCAACCCTTGCCTTGTAACAAAAGATAGGCATGTTAGTCCTTATTTTTTTACTCGTATTCATTCAGCGGACAGCTGTGCTTCCATCCGCTTAAATTTTCACCCTCATATGAAATAAAGGGTAAAATTGTAAAATTGATGAGGAACTTTAATTTTTTTGCAATTTAGATTTAATTAAAAACTAATAATCACGTGTATTTATAATTAAAGATATAATCTAAGTCTTGGGTAAACTAAGGTATCATCTCGCGCAGAATGTACTAAATAATCACAGAGGTATTATGATTCGTTTAAAGGGTTGACCTCCGCACCTGCAAGTATTTTTAAATGCATGACACGCATTTAGAGAGATTGAACTCTTAACCAAATGGTTAAGAAGTTCGAGTATTTATCACTTGTGCCCCCAAACCAAAGATATAATCTAAGTCTTGTACCAAAAAAAATATATAATTAAATATTATAACTTCTCACGATGGCCAAATATGTGGGAGCTAGAAATCTCTAACGGCAAACATTCCATTCAATATATATATATATATATATATATATATATATATATATATATATATATATATATATATATATATATATATATATATTGAAATTTTCAAAACTTGTATTTCATATGTTTTTAACTATTTAAAGATGTTAAACTTTAAGAAAATTATTCTATAGAAGTTGGTACAATTTTTAATAAGTAATGCAAAGTTAGTACTTTAATTTTTTTTTTGACAATAGTATTGCGGATATCTATATCATTCTTATTGGGTATTGCTTTTCCCACACCCCCTCCTACTCAAAACACACTTCATAAGGGTGTGAAAAGACCAACAAGCCAGCCAAAACCTCTTTTTTTTTCTAAAATTTTCACGTGTTCGAACACGGACCTTCGAACATGTTTGAACAAGGCCGTTCGTGTGTATTAAAATCTGTGTCACACTACCTGGGCGTTTTTCACCTGTTCGCATAAGGTCTCGCGAACCTATTCGAATGAGGGTGTGCGAACGTCTGTTCGAATGGTGTTGCTCGAACCAGTGTGGCAGAATGACAGATTATGTTTGATTGTTTAGTTTGTTGCATATGGTTGTTTCTAACCTTCCATTTCCTGTTAATTTTTTGTAATGACAATAAATTTTCGCAACTTAAGTAGATGACATCGGAAAAAGACTTAAATATAAAACGTAAAGGGAATATCCATTTAAAAAACCGAATGAAACAAAGTACTTAAATTATACAAAACATCCAAACAAATATCCCCCCTAAGTTGTCCCTTGTGGAGAATGGGAAAACCAAGCCCCTTGTGGAGAATGGGAAAACCAAGCCCGACCAGAGGAACCAACCCCGAAGCTGTCAGAGTATCCCTGATCCTAGCATGAAACACTGTGGTAACAGGTCCATGAGGAATCAAATTTAAATTGGGCCGAACCTGCATTCACAAATGGCACAATAAGCCAAAACATTCAACAAAATAAGAAACAAATTTACAACAGTCAACTATAAAAGAATAACTTACCCAGCCAGTATAGAAATCTGTCAGAATATGCGCCCCGTATGTGGGCAAGACAGAACCATCTTTCGGTCCACCAGGAAATGGGAATGTAGCCCTAGGAGCAGCAGCCTCTTGAGGCTCAAAGAACATCCTCCGCCGATGATCATCACCGCTCCTCATGTACACCAGACTCCTCGTCATGTGCACCAGCCTGCTGATGTCTAGATGATGAAGAAACATCAGTAGAAGGGCCAGCCAGCTCAAATGCCAGAAATTGAGCATCACGCTCAATATCTTGACCAATATCATCAACCGGAAGCGGGGGAGGAGGGACGTCACACCTGCCCCTACCCCGGGAAGGTTCACCAGCTTCTTCCCTCCTTTTGCGGTTTGAAGCGAAGAGGAGGTGGCCTACCACTTCATTTCGGATGGTTGTTGGGAATTACCACCACGGTGCCTCACCATATCCGAAACAACAATCAAATTAGTAAATCACTAATTAAGAGAACCAATTAAACCAAATTAAGAGAACCAATCACAAATAATAGAAATTGTATTGTCAAACACTGCTCGAACATCCCCATGCGAACATGTTTGCACAACCCCATTCGAACAAGACGGTTTCACATGCCAACTCACAATGATTCGCATGATGAAGTCGTTAAATCAGACGGTGTTCGCATGACCTCATTCGAACACCTTCGTTTTCACTTGTTCGCATGACGTCGTTCGAATAGAGAGAGTGATTGGCCGCGAACAAAACCCAACAACTCTTGATTTAGTTGGTGGAAGAGATTGTGTGAGAGATTTGGGGGAGATTGAGTGAGTTGAAGAAGTTGAGTGAGAGGGAAAATGAGAGAGAAGGGTTCGGTTGAGAGTGAGAGGGAAAGTGAGAGGAGTGAGAGAGTGAAGGGGTGTGAGGGTTAGTGGTGGGGGGATGTTTTTTATTTTTTTAATTTTTTAAATTGGGGGTATTTTGGGGTTTTTAAGATTGAAGGGGTGTGAAAGAGTAGGTGGGGGTGTGGGAAAAGCAATCCCCTTTTTATTGAGTCGGAACTGGCACTCTGCCACTTGGTTAATCTGAGAAATGTGAAATGGGTATATCTTCCTTGCCAGAGCCCTGGACTATGAAGGGCTACGATGTTTTTACTATTAGCCGAAAATAGTCTTTTATCTTTGGCTTAAATTAAGGTACGTTTGGTCCCTGCAAATATCCAAAAAATCCAGTTTCGTCCATGCAATTTAAAAAGTTTCAAAAAAGCCATTGCAAATACCAAACGCTTTTAGTTTGGTCCTTGCCGTTAATTTTTGGCTAACACCGTTAGTGAGTGCTGACGTGGCTGCCAACATGGATGCCAAATCATCATCTTTTTCATTCCTCTTTCTCTGCAACTCTCTTCTTTATGTTCTTCTCCTTTGAAATTCTTTCTTGTTCCTCTATCTGTTAGTCACTTTCATTTTTCTTCCAAATGTACCCGTCCTTATGTCATAGCAGAAGTTTAATTTGCTGTGTTGATTAGTAAAACAGTACATCAATCACTATCTATCTCATTGAATTCTTAGTATCATTACAATATGTTATAACGTCTTTGAGATAACAAGGTGCCAATGTTGCAACTTAATTAAGATCCATGCATGTCTCGGTATGCTCCCGGGTTCGAGCCTCACGAAAAGAATTCCCTTGGAGAGGTGAGATACCGTTACCGCTCTCTCTCGCCGGGGCTGTGAAGTTCCCCCCTCCACAGTTTTTAATCTCAAAAAAAAAAAGATCCATGCATGTCACCATACTTATGTTATAATGATTTTGATGATAATGAAGAGCGTTTGGGTTATTGTGAGGTGAAACTATTGGCATTCAATTGTTTAGGCATCATTTGTTTTTCTTATTCCAGACATTGAAATGTGGGTTACAAATTACAATTATGACAAAAGGATTGTTAAACACAGGGGAATCTTGATATTGGATTACATAGTTGCTGTTCATTGAATTGGCAATTTAATTCCCCCCTCTTTATACTGCTTGCTCTTAGATATATGACTCTAGTCGGTCACAAACTAAAGTTATTGTGTTCTTCTTCAGCTTTTATTTAGGAATCAAGCACCACTATTCAAATTCAATAACCTATTCTGGAATCAAGCACTCTGTTCAAATGTTGCAGCATGAGCATAAGTCAGTCAAATTTTGATTTAGGAGCCTTCCTAAAGTAAAGCAACATAAAGATGAAACAAAAAGTAAATTGAAATTGATGGTATAAAACAAACAAAAATACTCTCCAAAGATCGGATCAACAAACAGGTGTAAGATCGTAAACATTAATCAAGACCACAAGGTTGTTGTTGATTTTCCTGATGTTGTCGTCTTCATCCTACAGTGAGTGAAGAAAGAAGAACAGAATTGTAGAGAAAGAGGAATGAAAGAGATGATGATTTGTCATCCATGTTGACAGAAGCCACGTTAGCATTCACTAACGGTGTTAGCCAAAAACTAAGTTCCTCATATATATCCTCTATTAAATGAACTTCTCTCTCATTTTTAAACATTAATTACAAATGTCTATTTACCTAATTTTATTTTATAAGCCACTTCAACCGCTAATTTTATCAAACACTTTAAATTCAATCCATTAGTTTATTCGCTTATCCGCTACTTTTTACCAAACAGAGCCTTACAACTAGCGGATCCGCTATAAACTAATAAATGAGCATTGTCAAACAGGACTGGACCAAAATTGCATGGACAAAAGGGTAAACGATGAAGTTTGGTCTTTGCATGATGCTATCGTCTATATTCACAAAATGCAGTTGTTTTTTTTTTTGATCAAAAAAAATATTCACAAAATGCAGAGATCAATTTAGTCCTGCGAAATAAAAGGGACCAATTTGGTCCTTGAAACTCACATACAGTACATATTTCACACTGTATCCATATGCACATCCTTGCTTTCAGTGGTACCAAAGGGAGTATGCATGCATGAGGAATGTAGAAATGAAACCATATCTTCTTAGTAGTATAAGATTACATTTGCATCTGCTTTTGACCCAACCTTATTTAATTTCGAAAAAACAAATCCTTGATTTCAGTACCAAATCAAATGTAGATTTCAAGGTAAAAAATGGCATCTCAAAAAGATCTTTTAATCAATAGTATGATGCTTAGAATTCAAACTTTTAAAATGTCAAGTCCACTAAAAGTCTAAAACTGAAAGACTGATCGATGTGGTTAAACGGTGATAATGTGACATATATATGGCTCTGTTTTGTTAAAAGTAGCAAATAGCGGATAAGCTAGCGGAAGAGCGGATGGCGGATGAGTTAGCTGATAGCGGATAACGGACGAGCTAGCTGATAACAATTGATGTGTTTGGTAAAACTAGCGGTTGAACTAAATTGATAAATGTAAAATGACATAAAAATATATATATATATATATATATATATATATATATATATATATATATATTTATTTAATTCATGATTACATTTATTTAATAAGGAAAGAGAATAAATTTAAGAAAAATAACAAAGGTAAAAACACTACAAGAAAATCATTGATTTACCACGGACATTTCCGTGGCAAATGTACAAATTTCCGTGGCAAAACAACATTTGCCACGGACAAAAATTGGTGGCAAAAACGCTCGTCGCAAATCGTTTGCCACGGATTTTCCGTGGCAAATGTTTCCGTCGCAAATCCGTCGCAAATATCCGTGGCAAAGTCGTCGCGAATTTCATCGCAAATCCGTGGCAAATCCGTCGCAAAAATAAAAATAAAAAATTAAAAAAAATTTAAATCTTCAAGATGGAACAATACTGAACTACTTATAGACCAAACAATAAAATATCAGAACAAATGTAGATAATCATTCAATTAGACTAACACCATTGTTTCACGATATAATAAAATTCATGTGTTACAAAGTATAAAGCAATCGCTTCTTTCCATAAAAAGAGAAGCTTTCAAAATGACGATCCTTCGGCTAAATAGATGAAATAAAAGGAATTACATCAGTGGTTTGTTATATATTCACTTTGTTCTACAGAGCAGGGCTAAATTGTTTTTATTCCAAGTTTTTACCCTCTGTGCACTAATGTTATGAAGGATAGAGCACACCCAAAAAGATAAGTGTATTTCTGACTCCAATTGCATTTTGAGCATAGAGGAATCCAAAAGCCCCAACCATTGCTCCAGCTTTCCCAGCAGCAGCTGATATACCATTGTGGATCCACCTCATTACAGTCCAAAGGCAAAACGCTTCAAATCATAAAAAGTAAATGGCGCATAAAAGGCCACGGGGAGGGAGAGGAAAATTAAGACAATGAAAGGCACATACTGTTTTTGATTTTATTGAAGAAACATCGCCAACACTGCTCACTTCCCTACCAAACTCTCGATCTTTGGGGAAGTTCATGTTCCATAAAGGAAATAAACTCATTAAAAACAATGACAAAAATTAAACACAACTCTCATGCACAGATGCACTACATTCACTAGGTAATAAACAGGAAGAATATTTTCTTGTGGAAACCAGTTTTGCAATTATTTTATCAAAATTCACAAGAGGAGAAAAGGAAGATGAAAATTAACTCCAAAATTTAGAATAATAAATTTCCACATAAAATCCCAATATCCCACTGTCAGGAAACAAAGTATACTGAAATGCCAATGCAACAAACCAATGAATGAATGAAATACTAGATATGCAGGAAGGTTAACACATCACCCAAAAAGTAACAAGGACACAAGCCAGAACAAGCCAGAAGATAGTATCTAGTTGCCATTTTATGACAGTACAAAGTGTTTGACTTCAAAATTAAAACTCTTTTTAACTTCTTAAACACGTATTCAGAACATGGCATGGCTACCCAAGAAAAGTTTCATTTGTACCTTTCACCCCGTCTCTCATTTTCACGCTTCCTTCTCAAATCAGCTTTCCGAGCTTCAAACTCCTCTCTGCTCATAACTGGAGGTGGAACATTCATCCCCATACTGAAATCGGCAAGATCCCTGAACACAGTCACAATAATAATAATAATAATAATTATTATAATTAGATTGTTAGAAGACAATGTGGCATTCTAGAGAACAAAATACCAACGGAACTATTGGTGTTCACTATGCAACCCTCAAAACCCTCCTCAGTATCAACCTGGGAATGATTTAGCGTGCAGCGCGGTGCTAAGAGAGGATTGGTGCGTGATGAAGTTTAATTTTGACAAACATACTTTACTATTGCATACCCATGAGGCGGAAAACCGTGCATCATGTAACCTGGGGAGGGGGAAGTTAAGTGATGAAGTTTAATTTTGACAAACATACTTTACTATTGCATACCTATGAGGCGGAAAACCGGGAATCATGTAACCTTGCATGCCAAATGGGTCTTGAGGCAGCCCCCGCAAATGGCATGTCAAAGTGGACCCATACCATAACCCATTTGTTGCATTGAGCAAAGATACGGTGCCATAAAACCATCCATACATGGTTGCATGCCATTCCAAAGACGGATTATAGCCGGAGGTGGGCCCATTGGCATCATATAGTTCTCGCCCCAAGGTCGTGTGGGGGCCTTTCCATTGCAAATCTGCATGATAAATTGAAATTATTTACAATAACTACCCTGTAAAAACTTTTGTATTGTCATGGTCCACTAAATCTAGCAATATACAAAGTGGATCCAATAAGAAAGAAAAAAATCTTGAGATGCATATCACGAGACAAAATGGCGATTTTTACAGTTTGTTGGCGGCATTCGAACTTTCTTCTTTTTCCTTTTCTTTCTGTGAAGTCAAAATAAACAAATGAGAATACCCGTAATGTAGAAAATCAAGAAAAATAAATCTCTCAAGCAATAGTGACTCACTATCATCCATTTTCCACCATATCATATTCAAGAATCACACACATAACCACCACCACATAAAAAAATATGATGACATAGCAAAGAATCTACATTACTTGCCTCGGTCGAAACCAACTTTTTGTCGCACTTCTTCCTCAACAACCAGGCACTCCCTTGTGAGGTTGGTTCCTTTACACTCATAGACTCGTGAGTAGCTTTAGATACATCAAGCAGTCGAGGATCTTTACTTGCTCTCGATGTCTGCTGCTGTTGAGCGAAACAACCTTCCTTTCATCAGTTTGTATCCTCGTATATTTGTCGTTCCTTCATTAATAGGTAATATCTTTAGTTCTCCCTTAGAGGCAACAGATGACGTTGGAGACGGAATCTTAGGTGGTGGACACCGAAGCGCACTCCATATCGAAAAATCAAACTCAAATAATTAGTCTATATCTTGACCAAAGAGTCGCCCTAGTAAGAATAAAATCATAATAGTTTCAAATAACCTTGAATTTGAAAAGTGCTCCCAAACATTTTCAAGATCGCTATTGCCCGACTCCATTATGTGATTGATGGCATCTCTTAGTGTCTTATTTGGCAAGAAATCATCAGCAAGAATATTCGTTGCACCACATACACACACAGATCCGGAGATAATATAGTCCCTAATACCGAAAGAAATTTTTATAATAAGATGACATGACTTGGTGCAAAAAAATAGTAGAGACCGCTTAATGTGGGAGAGGAACTACAAAGATGCATTATTATCATACTAGAAAAACCACATATACTACATAAGCATAAAAACATACATTTATCACAGAAGCTTTTAAAGCAACACTTGCTTGTCAATACAACATCCTTCATAACATTAGTGCACAGAGGGCATCGGATACGCTTTCTGTTATATATTCAAAAAAAGAAGAGAGAATGAGGAACAACTTTGGTAAGAACTAAGAACAATAACTTGCCTTAGAACCCCAAACCCAATTTCAGCTCCAATTGCCATTAATTAACATGAGGGGATTCAATATTTGAAATGAATGTCAATCATGAGTTAGCTCTACAAATATACAACTAATGAAGCCAAACGCATAATGCTAGCAAGCAGTAAGACAACATAAAATACATCAAAGTGACTAAAATTACTTCTACCAGATCACTCTGGAAAACATGCGAACCAAGTAATTCAATGTTTCTTTTATGCCTTCCACTCTTAAAATATCCTCTTTTATGGATCATTTCATCAAAAGGCACATTTTCGGAAATCTAGTTATTCTTAGACTACATGAGTTAATGCACTCTCTCATCTTACAGATATCCTATACTTTACTTAGATGTCTTATTGAATTTCTATAATGGGATTGGCTACGTATGTCCTAGTCTACATGTATATCCTTCAATCACTTTCTTCAATCCCTTCTCAAAATTTCCTTCCCATTTAAGATGAAAAGAAACATAGTTTTTTGACAGAAAAGAAACATAGTTAAATGGTAAAAGACAAGACCTTAACTTCAATATGGAAAGAGAGGAATATGTAATATTAAAACCAGTAGCAAACTATAATAGGATACACAATCCATAGAAGTATGAGTAAATATATATACCTCTTCTATGGCCTTATCCTTCAGAGCTTCAGTTGCACGTAAGGCTTTGATTTCAACTTGACATGTAGCTAGCTCCTTCACTTTTTTTGCAACAATGATCACATTGAGAGTTATAAGGTTTATAGATATGAAAAGAGACAGATAGAATAGAAGAATGAAAGCTTTTTCAAATCTGTAACAATTAGACTTGGTTACTACTATTATAAAACACTGATGCAGATAGAACACAAGAATACATCTAGCATTGATGCAGTATCAACAAACATCCAATCAAAAACTCAACGATAGACTATAACAACACCAGCTGAAAAAGCCAAAACACTGACTAAAACAATTCCTATTTTTACTTCTATTTTAAATCGGTAATGCTATTGGCATGGCTATCACATAAGATTTGCATTCTAAAGTCTAAACCATTAACTTATTTTCATTCAATTTTTTTTTCAGTGAAACAAACCAATAATAAACTACATTAACTTAAATACCATCAACATTTGATGGAGAAAAGCCATAATTAGGGTTTTCTTCTCAGCACCTGATGGTCCATAGAATAGCAAATGAGGACAATCCTGTTCAGTAACCTACAATAACACATAAAAACCCAACAAAGAATAAAATTAAAATTGTACATATAAAAACCCAACGATTGAATTTGAAGAATTATTATCAAATTCAAAGCATAGAAATTGTGAAAAGCTAACAACGAGAGAGAGACTACACACAAAGATGATGTCGGAAGGTCATTGGCGGAGAAGACTTGACATACGGGCGAAGGTCATCCCTAGCTTTGCTTCCAACTTCAGAAATCGCTTCGCTAACCTACAAGATTTGGAAATCGATTGAGAACAAAATTAATAGCATGTTAATTATAAAAACGAAAACCTAATGAGGGAGAAAGAAACAAAGATCAATGGAATCACTTAAAACCTAATGATGGAGAAAGAGAATAAAATCACCTTTAGTAAAGTAAGAGGAAAGACGATAGCGATGAACCGATGGGCTTGAGATGAGGATTTGAATCGATTTCTGAGAGCGACTAATGGATTGAAGAGGAATTGATTTTGGAGAGGTTTTGATTTGGGAGAGCAACGATGGGAGGCTAGGTTGAGGAGGCGCGGTGGTGGTGGTGCAAGTGGAGGTTGAGGAGGCGCGGTGGTGGTGGTGCCATGGAGGTTGACGGAGGCGCATAGGTGAGGTGAGGTGAGGAGAGTGGATCGTGTAGGTTTAGCGTGAGAGTGAGAGTGAGAGTGAGGAGGTGAAAGAAAGGGTCGTGAGAGTCCCTTTACTTAAATCTAGATTGAAGCGTTTGCCACGGCGTTGCGGACTGATCGTCCGTGGCAAATTATTAAAGTCTGTGGCAAATTATCAACGTCCGTGGCAAATCCTTACCAAACTCACCAAGGCTTTTCTCACGACAGATTTCATGGCAAAACCGGCCGCAAATTGGCGACGGAATCAGTTTGTGGCAAAATTTTGTGGCAAATCAGGCTTATTCTTGTAGTGAAATGTCAAAAAAAGTGAGACATCCGCTAACGTTTTTTGAAACGCTACTTGAAGTAGCATTTAGCATTTAAAAAAACGCTAAACGCTACCCGAAAACGCTAAACACTAGTGCTTACCAAACACGTGTACTCTTCACCCGTAGTTCCATCCACTACTTTCATACGCTATCCGCTAGCGGATGGGACGCGCCAAACAGAGTCATAATGATATTGACATGGCAGATCCAACTAAGATTTTAGTTAACAATTTATTTTTTATTCAAAATATCCCCCCCCCCCCCCCACCCCACCAAAAAAGAAATGACAATTAGGGTTATTATTTTTATCTTTTTCATCCATTACAAGAATTGAAAACGTAATGGAAGAAAATGATTAAATTGTTTTTTATTTTTTAATAATAGTTGATTAGAAAATTTAATTATAAAAGCAGGTGTACTGTCATGTTGTAGAAAAAAAAAACAAGTGTAGTGTCTGTGAGCACATGTACATGTAACATATACACCTAAGTATAGTAACCGCCACATAAGAAGTTTTTAACGGAATTAAACGAAAATAGTAAAAATAGGTATCGTTGTTAACGATGAAAAACTTAAATGACCTAGTTTGGGGAAAAAAACTTAATGGATTAAATCGAAATTTGAAATTTAATTAAAGGAGTTTGAGAGCAATTTTGTCTATAAGATATTATGTAAGAGGGCGAATGATAGTAAAAAAACAAGAAAGGATGTCGTTGGGTTGGTAACGTGAGGCAAGGTGCAGAACTAGAATCCAACCAAAGCTGAGGTATCCTTTCAGGTCCTCTTTTGGTGCATGCTGCTTTGTCTGGAACAGATTATATTGCAGCAGCCCTGCTTTTATGCTCCCCTTTGCCGCATTTCTAATAAGGTTTTGTTTGACAAAAACTAACGAATAGCAGATAGCTAAAGGATAGTGGATGAGTTTATAACAGATAGTGGATAAACTAACTGATGACGAATGAAGTGTTTGGTAAAATTAGCGGTTGAACTAATTAGTAAATATAAAATAACATAAAAAGACTTGTTTTATTAATGGTTAAATTTATTTAATCAATATATAAAATATGGATAAATTATTTTGCTATAAATTCCTACCCTTATCAAAATTAATAAATAAATAAGATAAAGCTTTTGCAAAAAATAAATAACTAAATAAAATAAAGCTTTGACCAAGTAGAGAAGGAAATGAATAAAGCGTAGTACCAAAACATCAAGCACAGGTGAAGTCACGTTACAAAGCAACAAACATTCGTGAAACTAAGACGATTACCCGTGCGATGCGATGCGAGAGAGAGAATTAATGTGGCCTGCTGGATGGAGTTTGAAAAACATCAACATTTTATAAGGGGGTATAAAAATACGCATCACATATATATAAGACGAAGAGACAACAATAGCCCTTGGTGGGATGGGGCAACAATGTCGGTCCAAAAATATAGAGTGAGAGTATATTGAGTAATGATAAAAGTACAAAATGAGGGTACATTTTGATAATAAAAAAAGTGTTGGACAAAAAATTTGTCGAGGGTATGTCGGTCCAAAAATATAGAGTGGGAATATTAGTAAATAGTGAGGTACAAAATGAGGGGTATATTGGTAAATGGTGGGGTACAAAATATAGAGTGAGAGTATGTCGGTCCAAAAATATAGAGTGGGGTATATTATTAAACAAACAGTAAGTACAAATGAGGGGTATATTGGTAAATGGTGGGAATAAAATTTTCCCACCAAAAGTTGATAAAAAAAAAAAGTGTTGGACAAAAAAAATTGTCAGGGGTACGTCGGTCCAAAAATATAGAGTGGGGGTATATTGGAGTGGGGTACAAAATGAGGGGTATATTGGTAAAAATTGGGAATAAAATTTTCCCACCAAAAGTGGATAAAAAAAAGAGTGTTGGACAAATAAAAAATTTGTCAAGGGTATGTCGGTCCAAAAATATAGAGTGGGGGTATATTGGTAAACAAAGTGAGAGTACAAAATGAGGGTATATTGGTAAATGGTGGGGTACAAAATATAGAGTGGGGGTATGTCGGTCCAAAAATATAGAGTGAGGGTATATTGGTAAACAGTGGGGTACAAAATGAGGGGTATATTGGTAAATGGTGGGAATAAAATTTTCCCACCAAAAGTGGGGAAGTCAACGATTGTGTATTAATTAAGAGAGATAATAATAAAAAAAAAGTGTTGGACAAATAAAAAATTTGTCAGGGGTATGTCGGTCCAAAAATATATAGTGGGGTATATTGGTAAATAGTGGGGTACAAAATGAGGGTATATTGGTAAATGGTGGGGTACAAAATATAGAGTGGGGGTATGTCGGTCCAAAAATATAGAGTGGAGGTATATTGATAAACAGTGGGGTACAAAATAAGGGGTATATATTGGTAAATGGTGGAAAAAAATTTTCCCACCAAAATGACTAAAATCAACCGTTTTGCCTTAATATATAGATATATTGATGAAAAAATGGAAAAGTATGTACCTGGACGGAATTTAGAATTACAGATGTACAAAAAGTTATTCTGCTTTATTAATGACCAAAGATAAAGAAGAAATATTATAAAAATAATAAAGGTAAAATAGACTAAAAAGTTGAGACGCTATAAGTTATAAGCAGTGGTGGAGCCACATATTGTTGAGGGGGTTCAGTTGAACCCCAAAAAAAATATTTTTTTTGCTTACCACTCTATAGAAATGTTTTTTTTGACACACATAAATATTTTAAATTGCACCAATAGCCCAAATTATGCACCCATTTGCACCAAAGATCCAAACTTAATTTACCAAAACGCAACACAGTCATTATTTCACGCACGAACAACTCTTTCTCTCAGACTCACGTTCTCTACGAGCTCTCTCACTCAACTCTCTTCTCACGGTGGGTGGTGGCTTCTCTCTCTCTCTCTCTCTCTCTCTCTCGGACTTGGCTCTCTGTTCTCTCTTTCATTCAGTCTCACGGGTTCTCCGTTCTTCTCTCACAAGAGCAACTTTTTCTTTTTCATTGAACTCTCAAAAACACTAAAACATGTTAGATTTCTTCTCTTTTCTAGTCTAATCTACTGAAGTGATTGTTTGATTGAAAACCCTAATTGTTTAATTTTTGATTTGGGAAAAATTGAAAACCCTAATTGTTTAGTTTCTGATTTGGGGAAAATTGGTAACCCTAATTATTTAATTGCTTAATTTCTTCCTTTTGACTTTTATTTTTAATTTTAAAATATGTTCTCTACCAGCAGGATAGGAGGAAAGATATACGAAGCTTCATGTTGTTGGCATGACCTTTTTAAATACCAACATTCTGTTGAAAATATTAGTATATAATTTAAAGCTGAAATTTCATTAATACGATCAATGTTTGAACAACAACCTGTTTTGCTCTTTGTTTAGTTTTTTAGCTTGTTTTAGAAAACTTTTCAAGAAAAAATAGTTAAGTTAATAGTGTGTATTAGTGTCTAATTTGTATTAGCTTAATTCTTTTTTTTGGTACATTGTATTAGCTTAATTCTAATTAGTATTAATAGTGTGTTTGAAAAATGTCATCACATGGATAAATTTTTATCAAATTGTGTATTTAAAAATTTTGACACCCCGACTCCAGAGTCCTAGATCCGCCAATCGACTATGTTCTCAAACGCTACTTCAAGTATGATTTAAAAAAGCTTATAATTAAGCTACCTCTAAAACACTAACTACTACTACTTGTTAAATAGGTCTAATTTTTTCCATCATCTATAAGCTACTTGCCAACGAGAGTATAAATCTTCCTCGTTTTTGTACGCCATCCACTTTCATTTACAATGTCACTTCTAGCAAGCAACACATTTTCATTTCTAATAGTACTATATATATACTCCTATATTTTATTGCAAATCCTGCTCGTACGTTGGTTCATTCATTCCCCCCTCCCTCCTTTTTTTTATGATCAGACCTCAGTTTTCGAGCCACCTCCCCACCTTCACACTCCAATTCCATTCAGTCAACCTCTCTCTCTCTCTCTCTCTCTCTCTCTCTCTCTCTCTCTCTCTCTCTCTCTCTCTCTCTCTCTCTCTCTCTCTCTGGGTGTATATATATACATATATCATCACTCCCTTTCCTCAGCATACTGCCTCAAGCTCTGTTGCGGGTTTTTTTCTTCTTTTTCTGGGTGAAGAAAATTAAACTAGCTATATCATATACTATATAATTTAATGGGTGAGGTCCAACACTACAAAAAAGGAGGTGAAAGTGCAAAGAGAAAGGGATATGGGTTTAGTAACAAGTGTGCTTCTTTGGTTAAGGAGCAACGTGCTCGCCTCTACATCCTGCGCCGCTGTGCTACCATGCTCCTCTGTTCCTATATCGAAGGAGATGACTAAATTTTGGCCTTCCTCCTCTTTTACATATTATATTTATATTTATATATGCACACCCCTTTTATTAATTCTACCCAATCCACCAACATCTTTATTAGTAATTTGTTTGAAGGAGGAAGCTCCTTCTTGTCTGTTCGCACAGGTATAGGTGTATGCATGGGTTGTTTGTTCTATTATGGACTTCATCGTGGCTGTCCAGTACTCCATCTCCCTCTTTCTCTGTTTTTATCTATCTATCTATCTACCTACCTTTTTCACCCATTTCATTTGGGTTGACTTTTTATATATGGGGACAGATAGAGGAGAGTTTTATGTACTGGACTGAACTTGAACTAGACACTCTTATCATCTAGTACTATTGCTGCTTTTTAATTGATTTTTCCACAAACAAGGCATCAACCTCCTGCTCAACACCAAGGACCTACCTGCTTAACAATATATGTATAATTGACTCAACCAAAGGAAGCTTATTTATTGTATTGTACATTCTATTTTATGTTATGTTATGGCAACCAAGTTGTCGACTTTTAAATCAATAATAATATAATTATATGCATATATGAAGTTGTTTCATGGTGACAAAATATTAGTATAGCTTAATTATTGCTCAAATTAATTTGCTGGTAAGGATCCTCTACTGCATCAGCATAGACCGTCTGTTTTAGAGAGAAAAGTGTTCTCTCTCTATATTTGATGGTTCATATCGGTGCAACACTAGTATTTTACCCGTGCATACGCACGGGTGATACTGTATTTGTTATAATTTTCTATGAAATTATTAATACGTTAAAAGTTATAAAATGTAATAAAAGAAAAATGAACAACTTCATAAAAGGCGATATTTCAAATTTATTAAAATAGTTGTGTTGCAAAAATAATTTAAAAAAAAAAGTCGGTATCATCTTATAATATAAATAATAGAGGTGTAATAATAAAAAAATAATGTCGGTATCTTCTTATAATAATGGCGCTCCCGTTGGCGCGCCTGTTGGTGCTCTCGTTGGCACCCCCGTTGGCGCTTTTGTTGGCTTTTCCATTGGCGCTCCCGTTGCTACTCCTGTAAAAAGTGGATGGATTTGCTAGCGGTATCGCTTATTTTGACTATCAGTAGTGGTTAAATTAATTGAATTTAGTAGTTTTGAGTAAATTAAAGTAAATAATAAATTCTACATGATTTAATATTAATTTTATTAAGTTTATTATTTACTGCTTTTGTAGAAGAAATAAATTTAAAAATAAAGTGTTTTTTTCTGCGCTCCCGTTCCACTTATGTTGGCGTTCCTGTTGGATTTTTTTAGGAAAAATAGTTTTGAAATATTTGCCAGCGGTAACACTTTTTTAGACAAATAGTAGTGGTTAAATTAATTGGGTTTAGTAGTTCGAGTAGATTATAGTAAATAGTAAATTCTACATAATGTAATATTAATTTAATCATTTTATGTAATTACTGATTTTTTCCAAAATTAGTAATTTTGTAAAAAAGATTTTTGGTAGTGGGTGTTTTGATTATGTTGATAATAGAGAGAATTGGAAAGAGTGAGAAAGGGAAAGAGAAAAAGAAACGTAGGTTTTAAAGTGAAATAAAAAAATAAAAAGATGATGTGAGAGTGAGACCCACTAATAATAAAAGTGAGTGAGAGTAAAAAAGTAAAAGAAAATAATTGAAATGACACTTTTATTCCTAAGATTGAAATAAAATTAGTAAGGGATAATTTGGTATTTTTGATAGTGAGTTGATTGTTAATATAGATAGTAGATGTGCTGCAGCACGAGATCCGAATCCTTAATTGAGTAATGATTTTGGGGAAACTCACTTCATATAAAGATAGAAATGTTTCACTACAAGAAAAGCTTGATTTAGCCACCAGCAATTGCCACGGAGCTTATTCCGTCAGTAATTTGCCACGGATTTGCGACGGCATGCGTAAAAAATAAGGGCGCAAAATTTCCCGCTGGTGTTTGCCACGGGTTTGCCACGGACATGTGAAAGGACAGAAATTTGCCACGGAGATGCCGTGGCAAGTCCGTGGCAAACCATTGATCAAAATAAAACGAGCCCTCCCCCTAAAATTAGAACGTCTCTCTCCCTAAAACATTCAAAGCTCTCTACGCTCCTCCTCCTCAGTCTTCTTCCTCCTCTGACCTCAGTCTCCTCCTTCGATCCTCAGTCTCCTCCTCCGACCTCCACCCTCCACCCTCGTCCGGCCTCCTCGGAGAAAAAAAAACAGGTCAGTCCCCTTCACTCTCTCCATCGACTCATCTTCTCCCATACTCAGTGATAACTCATATTTATATGAGTTATTTATACTCACTCACGAATAAATCATGCAAGTTCTCTAGCAATATTAGTTTTATAAATAATTTCTGAGTTTAAGTGAATAAAAGTTTAAATAGATAAATCTGTGCATTTAGGCACCAAGTGGTGCCCTTGAGAGCGTTTTGATGCTTTTTGTGCTTGTGCAGGAAATTCAGTGTTGAACGTTACCACGTCCCTCACCACGTCTACCAAAGTGCAGCAGAGCAAGGGTGAAAGATCTTAATTTTGGCGCGCTAAGCAATGATAGTCAAAGATATAAAAGTCGAAGATCTTCTATTCCCCATAAGTCGACGACGCGCAGATACAATCGTAGCGTTGAGCGAACAAAGGTCGGATAAGATAGAAAGCAAAGCTTGGTAGGTGAGTAAGTGACATCAAAGACGCCGTAAGCAAGGTGGCTATTTAATGAAGGCTCAGCTCTCTCTCAAGGCATCACCAACCACGACCACGATCATCTCCTCTTCCATACACCTTCAGAAACACTTCATCTCCATCCCCCCATTAAACTCAGAATTAGTTTTGTAAAGAAGATCTGGAAACAGACTTCTGTATTTTACTGGTCTGAACTTAGTTTTATTTTCTGCATTGTTGTAAAGCTCAGACGTTGTAACGTCTATACAACAGACATGTTGAAGAGCTACTCGATTGCATCTTGTGCACTTAGTTTCTTTTCTGTAATGTATGGTATTTGGATTCTAAATCCACTTCATTCTGTAAAGATGCTCAACATGAGCTAAGCACTTTGTAGTTGAGTTGTTGTTTTGCTTATAATGAATTTCTAGTCAAATGTTATAAAGTATTGGCGTGCATGTTTTAAATCTTTGTGTGAAAATATTTCCAAACTTGTTTTGAGGTTGGCCTCTTAAAATAGGTAGATTCATAGGTACAGACATGGTCTATGAAAAGAAATCAAAGATTTATATGAACGAACGGTGCACTAAAGACATTTAGGCATCTTTTATCTAAGTCTAGACATAGAACGGATAAATAGTTCATAGAACATTTTGTGGGTGCTTAAAATACAGAGAGTGGGCCTATTTAGAACCTAGACATAGGACCTCTTATACTTGAAACTCGACGTTTTGTCTTTGAAAAGCATAGTTATTTTTTGCAGCAGCGTTCAGACGTGGCCACGCCTATACAATATAGCATTTATGCGTTATAACGTAGACGTTGTAACGTCTGACTAGAAAGGATTTATTTTGCATACAACAACTCAGCTCACCTCTCATTCCATAATCACAACCAACATTTGTTTACTTGTTTTAATCACATCTTTAGTTTCAAAAACAACTCTTATTGCCGATTTGTTACTTAATTCTCTTGTGCTTTGATCTTGAACTTTGAAAAAAGAAACCAATCCTCGTGGGAACGATCTCTTACTTGAATCCACTTTATTACTTGTACGATGTGTATACTTGCACTATAATTGCGAAAAATCATTCTATTACACAAACGCGAACAAGTTTTTGGCGCCGTTGCCGGGGATTGTAGTGATTTCCATTGTTCAAAGTATTAAAACATAAGTTGAAGGAATTTTACTGTGTTGTTGGCTGTTTCTGTGTTTGAACAGGTAGGCGTTACAACAGTATGCTTAGTTCCAACTCAAGCTCTAGTTCAACTGAACCAACGAGTGAATCAACTCGAAGTTTGATCCGAACTCGAAAGAACTTTCGCATAACTAAGGAGAGACAACAAAGGTTAAGAAGAAAGCGCAAGAACAACAAGAACAATACCCAACCATGTCTGAACATAACACTGGTTCTAGAGGTGCACACACACCAAGAGGAGTCAGAGGACAAGGTCTTGGACCACAAACTCATACAGAGACAATAGTTGTTGATGATGAACACTACCAAAGGCAAAGAACTCATCAATGCAGACCACAAGATATGGTCAATGATGAGGATAGGCCTATGCGTGATTATGCCGTGCTCAATCCTGCTCATTTACAAACAGGCATTGCAAGACCAACCCTTCACACTGGTCATTTTGAGTTCAAGCCCATGATGTTCCAAATGCTGCAAACTGCAGGCCAATTTGGAGGTTTCCCTCAAGAAGATCCGTATTCTCACCTAAGACAATTTCTGGATGTGTGCAGCAACTTTATCATCCCTGGAGTCTCAGAGGATGCATTTAGATTGAAGCTCTTCCCATACTCACTCAAGGATAAGGCTAAAAATTGACTGAATTCCTTGGAGCCAAATTCAATTCATACTTGGGATGAGCTAGCAGAGAAGTTTCTGGCCAAATATTTCCCTCCCAACAAGAATGCTAAGCTGAGAAATGATATCACTTCCTTCAAACAAAGGGAAGGAGAATCATTATTTGAAGCTTGGGAGAGATGGAAGGAATTACTGAGAATGTGCCCTCACCATGGCATTCCTGTGGTGATCCAAATGGAGACTTTCTACAATGGTCTAGATCAGCCTACAAGGTTGATACTTGATGCTTCATCAGGTGGTGTCATTCTAAACATGTCCTTTTCTGAGGCATGCAAGCTCATTGATGAAATAGCCACCCACAACTCTCATTGGCCATCTGATAGATTTACTCCTGGGAAGAGCGCAGGTGTTCATGAGATAAGTGAAGTAACTGCTCTTTCTGCTCAAGTGGCTACCCTGACCAACATGATCAAAACTTTGAGTACTTCAAACGTGGCCACGTCGAGAATGCATCATTTGCAGCAGATTGAACCTACCCACCGGGTGGAGTAGTGTGTGTTTATTGTGAAGAAGGGCATGTGTATGAGGAGTGTCCCTACAACCCTCAATCTGTAAACTTTGTCTCTCAGAACAAAGGAAATGGTCCCTACTCCAACTCCTACAATTCAAATTGGAGAAATCATCCAAATTTCAGTTGGAGAAACAACAATGCTCCTGTAATACCTCCAGGATTTCCTCCTCAACAACAACAGAGGCAGTACGTGCAGAATAACAACAATAGCAGCTTGGAAGCCATGATGAAAAACTTCATAAGTGATTGCAAGACAACCCTTCAAACTCATGAGTCTTCAATTAAAACTCTGGAAAATCAAATTGGACAGATAGCTTCAGCCCTCACTCAAAGGCAGAATGGATCTCTTCCTTCTACAACAGAAACACCATCATCATCATCCAACCCTAATGGTAATAATGGGGTAAATGGACAGGTAAATGCAATTTCTTTAAGAAGTGGTACTGAATATCCTGAACCACCTATACCTGTGGATGAAGAAGTGCAGGATAAGCAAAAAGAAGTATCAAAGAAAAAGAAAGGGAAAGAAGCAAGCTCAAGTGGTGTGAAAGATACTCAAAATATTGTGACATCTAAACCAGACGTTACGACGGCTAATTTTGAACCAGGAATCAAGACTGTGCCTAAGCTTGTACCTGAGTATCCTCCACCACCATACCCTCAAAGATTGAAGAAAGCTCATGAAGAAAAGCGATTCAAAGAAGTTCTCGGAAATGTTAAAACAAGTTACACATCAACCTTCCTTTGGTTGATGCTTTTACTGACAGATGCCAAACTATGCCAAGTTCCTGAAAGACATCATCACCAAAAGGAGAAGGCTAGGGGAGTTTGAAACTGTTGCTTTAACTGAAGAATGTAGTTTCATTATGCAGAATAAACTTCCTAGAAAACTCAAGGATCCTGGCACTTTACTATACCATGCTCCATTGGAGATTTTTTTACATTGGCAAAGCATTATGTGACTTGGGAGCAAGTATCAACTTGATGCCCAAGTCCATCTATGACAAACTTGGTATAGAACCGCTGTGCCTACCTCTTTAAGCTTAACTTTAGCCGATAAAAGTAGAGTTTATCCCGAAGGCATACTAGAAGATGTTTTAATTAAGGTTGACAAGTTTGTGTTTCAAAGTGGATTTTGTTATTTTAGATTTTGATGCAGATAAAGAAGTTCCCATCATTCGGGAGACCATTCTTAGCTCTTTGGAAGGACAATCATTGATGTGCGTAAAGGAGAATTAATCATGAGAGTCAATGACTAAGAAGTCAAGTTCAACGCCCTCAATGCTCTTAAATATCCAGATCCAAGCACAGAGGAATGTTAGACGCGTGGTTGCCATTGATCATATGGTTGAAACAATTCAACAAGGATAATGATCATTTGGAGAAAATTTCGGGCAACAATGAAATACAAGAATTATTGGCGTAAGAAGATGTTCCTCTAGACGCGAACGTCGTGCATTGCGACGCGGCCACGCCCGAGCCCCCCGCACCAAAGTCTTGGACAAAGAAGTATGAATCTTTTTAGGCAAGAGGAGTCAAATCAAGAAGAATGTGCCCTCCATTAAAGAGCCACCTACTTTGGAATTAAAGGTGTTGCTCGATCATTTAAAGTATGTCTTCTTAGGGAAAATGATTCCTCGTTGTGATCATTTCTTCCAAGCTCACCCAAGAGCAGAAAATGATCTCATTAATACCCTCAAGAGACATAAAAGGCAATTGGTTGGCAAATGGCGGACATCAAGGGTATCACCCCACAACTGCATGCATAGAATTGTCTCCGGAGGAGAATGCCAAGAATAGCATGAAGAGGCAGAGGAGATTGAACCCCATAATGAAGGAGGTGGTGAAGAAAGAAATCATCAAATGGTTGGATGCAGGAATCATCTACCCTATTAGTGATAGCTCCCTGGGTAAGTCGATTCGAGTGTGTGCCCAAGAAAGGAGGAGTTACTGTGGTAAAAATGAGAAAATGAGCTAATTCCAACAAGGACGAAGAATAAAGTTGGAGGATATGCATGGATTACAGAAGGTTAAACAAAGCAACTAAGAAGGATCATTTCCCTCTTCCATTCATTGATCAAATGCTAGACAGGCTCGCAGGCAAGGATTTCTACTGTTTCCTTGATGGTTATTCAGGTTACAACCAGATAGCCATAGCACTTGAAGATCAAGAGAAGACAACATTCACTTGTCCCTATGGTACCTTTGCTTTCAGAAGAATGCCATTTGGGCTGTGTAATGCTCCTGCAACATTTCAGAGGTGCATGATGGCCTTATTTTCTGGTTTTATTGAGAATTCCATGGAGGTTTTTATGGACGATTTCTCAGTCTATGGAGATTCGTACAAAGGATGCCTGGATAATTTGGAAGGAGTTCTGATAAGGTGTGAAGAAACCAACCTAGTGCTCAATTGGGAAAAGTGCCATTTCATGGTACAAGAAGGAATAGTGTTGGGACACAGGATATCAAAGAAGGGATTAGAGGTGGACAGAGCAAAGATTGATGTTATTGACAAGCTACCTCCACCAACAACTATCAAAGGAGTCAGAAGTTTCTTAGGACATGCAGGGTTTTACAGAAGATTTATCAAGGATTTCTCAAAAATTTCAAAACCCTTATGTCTGTTGTTGCAACGTGACAACGTCTTCAATTTTGATGAGCAATGTCATGAAGCTTTCAACAAACTGAAGACTGCCTTGGTGACAGCTCCAGTAATAGTCACTCCAGATTGGTCCAAGCCATTTGAGTTGATGTGTGGATGCAAGGGATTTTTCTGTAGGAGCTGTAATTAGGGCAAAGGTAGGAAAAATTTTTCATTCTATTTATTATGCGGTAAAACCTTAGATGATGCCCAATTGAATTATACTGTGACTGAAAAAGAACTTTTGGCTGTTGTATTTGCGTTTGATAAGTTCAGATCTTACTTAGTTGGTGCAAAAGTTATTGTTTTTACTGATCATTCAGCCATTAAGTACTTAATTTCCAAAAAAGATGCAAAACCAAGGCTTATTAGATGGGTTCTCCTCCTCCAAGAATTTTCGTGACAAAAAGGGGGTGGAGAACCAAGTTGCTGATCATCTTTCTAGGCTTGAGAATGTTGATGCAGGTACAGGTGAAAAGGATATACAAGAAAAATTTCGATGAGAGGCTATTGTTAGTAGCCCGTGAGTCAAGACGTGGCCACGTCTATGACACTTTCGTCAAACGTCATAACGCCCGATACTATCGCTCCATGGTATCCGACATAGTTAACTTCCTTGTTAGCAAAATTGTGCTCGTAGGATTCAACTATCGCCAGAAGAAGAGGTTCTTCCACACTATAAAGCACTATTTTCGGGATGAACCATATTTGTACAAATTGTGTCCAGATCGATTACTAAGAAGATGCCTAGGCGAGGAAGAGCAACTCCATGTCTCGCAACAATGTCATTCAAAGACCTTATGGTGGACATTTTGGAGGTACTAAAACAATTGCAAAGGTCCTACAATCAAAGCTATTATTGGCCAACATTATTCAGAGATGCACATGAGTTGGTTAGGAGATGTGACAAGTGCCAAAGAACAGGAAATATATCAAGCAAGCAAGAGATGCCACTCACAAACATTCTGGAAGTAGAGTTGTTTGATGTATGGGGAATGGACTTCATGGGACCATTTCCTATGTCTCATGGAAATCTCTACATTCTGGTAGCTGTGGATTACGTGTCAAAGTGGGTTGAAGCAGTGGCATTACCAAACAATGAAGCTAAATCAGTTAGCAAGTTCCTGAAAAAGAATATATTCACAAGGTTTGGTACTCCAAGGGCCATAATCAGTGATGAAGGCTCTCATTTCTGCAATAAGCTAATTGAGAACCTCCTGGCTAAGTATGGAGTGAAACACAGAATTGCTACAGCCTATCATCCCCAAACTAGTGGCCAGGCAGAAATATCCAACCGAGAGATTAAAAGAATACTTGAGAAGATGGTTGGTCCCAACAGAAAGGAGTGGTCATTACACTTGGATGATGCACTATGGGCCTACAGAACAGATACAAGACACCATTGGGCATGTCTCCTTACAAACTGGTTTATGGTAAGGCTTGTCACCTACCAATTGAGCTCCAGCATAAGGCTTATTGGGCAATAAAACAAATAAATCTAGATCATGCAAAGGCTGGTGAGGCAAGATTGTTACAATTGAATGAGCTAGAAGAGTTTAGACACCATGCCTATGAGAGCTCAACAATGTATAAAGAAAAGACCAAGAAGTGGCATGATCAAAGAATCCAAAGAAGAGAGCTAGCAGAAGGACAACAGGTGTTGCTATTCAATTCAAGGCTTAAGTTGTTTCCAGGAAAGTTGAAGTCAAGGTGGTCAGGTCCATTCAAATTAATGAAGATTTATCCTCATGGTGCTGTGGATTTATTTGATGAAAAGACAAACACCATATTCAAAGTTAATGGCCAACGTGTGAAACAATATCATGGAGAGCATGTGGAAAGGGATAAGATCCAAATGTCCTTCAACAAGTCTTGAATGAAAGAAACAAAAGTCTGGCTGAAGACTCTTAAAGCAAGCGCTCTTGGGAGGCAACCCAAGGATTTTTTTTAATTTTTCTGTGTCTTCTTAATTTTTTTGTGTTGCAGGAGTAAGTATCGAAGAGAGGAGAAAGTAAGAGGGGCAGACGTCGTAACGTCTCAGAAAGCATTAGACGTGGGCACGTCTGGGCAGTCAAGGCAGATTTAAATGAAGTCAAAGGCGTAAGTGATGACGTGTCAGAAATGATTTCCCTCTGCAAAACGAACGTGGTAACTGACCACGACGTCATCTCCTTCCCATACTTGTCTAATCAACGGTTACTTTTCTCCATTACTCCACTCTACCATTTCTCAACTCCCCATAACCACTTCCCCATAAAATCTAACCATTCACCATAAACCCACCACCTGCAACCTCTTTCTTCTCCTTATCTCTCTGAAACGAAAACCTTCCCTTTCTTTCTCAGAAAACCTAAATTTCCAGAAATCCCCCATTCCCTTCCAAACAATTTTCTGCGCAAATACCATGACTAAAGTGAAGCAATCCGCCACCAAATCCTCTGGGAGAGGTAAGCATGCTGAACTGAGTTCATCCTCAGCCCCCATCCCTGAAACACCTAACCCATCAAAGAAAAAAGCCCTACTTCCTGAAAGGGGCTTTAGTCAAGAAAGCCCCAATCCTGATTTTCTCGCAACCGTCGCAGCGTTGGGCTGGCAGAAGTTCGTGGTGCATAGAAAAGAATACATTGCTACTCTGGTTCACGATTTCTACAAGGGAATCGTGGATGAAGGAGAGCCGTCCATTGTGTCCAAGGTGAGAGGTGAGGAAGTAAAGTTTGGAGTGAGAGTCATCAATGACTATTTTGGGTTAGGGTACTATGGTAAAGCTGTGGAAACCAAACAAAAGAATTATGGTCTGGCTGAAATGGATGCTATTAAGGAGAGGATATGTGTTGAGGGTGCTGTCTGGGAGAGAAGTGGAGAGCACAGTAGTGAATTCAAAATAATGAAGAGGTACCTATGTGATGAAGCCAACACTTGGTTTCATTTCATAAGGCACTACTTAATCCCTACCTCTCACACATCCTGGGTGGACAAAGAGAGGCTGATTGTGATAGATGCAATCATGTCAAGAGATAAAGTGGAGGTTGGAAAGCTGATAAACCGTGAGCTCAACAAATGGAAGAATAGGAAGGATGGTTATTTGTATTTCCCATGTATGATTACTGACTTATGTATGGAGGCAGGAGTAGAGATTGAAGCCTCAGAGCTTAGGGAGCAGCCTCAAGGCCCCTTTTCAACAAAGTTTAAGCCTAGGGTGAAGATCGCAGTGGCCGCAAGTTCTGTTGATACGACGTTGCAACGCCCGGAGGAGAGGCGTAACTCCCCGCCAAGTTTGTCAAGGAAACATTTGAGTGGCAAAAGAAGGTATTTGCTGAAGTGTCCAAGGGTAAGAAAGTGATTGAAGAGCCTGTGTTGCCGAGCTGGATGCAGGAAGAAGATGAGGATGATGTCCCCCTGTCTACAATACAAAGAAGGGCTGTGAAGAAGGAAAGGGCCAAGCGAGCAAGAAGCCCACCAAAAAGGCAAAGCCCAAAGAAAGAAACAAAAGAAGGTAAGTAGTGAAGAAGATTTTAATTCTGATGATTTGGATGATATTTCTGATTTTGATGCAGAGGAATCAAAGAAAGCAAGCATGGAAGTAATTAGTGAGGAGGAAGAGGAGGAAAGCCCTGAGGAGAAAGGAAGTTCAAGTGAGAAGACTGTAAGTGAATCCCCACCAAATCAAACAAACAAAGAGCAAGCCCGAACAAAATCCAAAGAAGCTAGCCCCAAACCACCATCCCCACAAGCCACACAACCACCACCTTCACCAAAAGAAACTTCCACCCATGACCAAAACACACCAAAGACCCCACAATCCAAAGCTCAAGACCAACCAATCCCACAACCACCCCCACCCCAACCTGAACCTGAAAGACCAGACGTGGCGACGTCTGAGCCACCAAACACAGAAAGCAACCCAGAGTCCCAACCCATTAGCCCACCCAAAAAGACAAGAGTGAAAAGTGCACTCACGTACAACCCCTTTGGAAGGAAGAAAAGGCAAGAGCTAGCAGCTGAGTCAAAACAAGCTCAAAGGAGCGAAGAAAAAGAGGAAGTTGTAGCCCCCACAACAATAAGGCCAAAGCTTCCTGTGAAGAGAAAAGCTCAAGGTGCTGCAGGAAGCTCACATCGCTACTAGTGCAAAGATTTGTTGCCACTAGTGTTTCGAACAACCCCTTCTCGCGATTCTTTGAAGAACCGCCTCTGCACGCCGTAACGTCTCACGAAAAAGAGGTTGCAGCCAAGCTTGCGTAAATGCAAGTCAATAATGAAAGAGAAGTCGCCATGGAGAGAGTAAGACAAAGAAGCAATGGAGGAGGCCACTCGTAAACCGGCAGAGCACTGTTGAAGCAAAGCCAAGGGGCGATTCTTGCCGGAATTGGAGGATCATCCACAGACGTGGCAACGTCTAAAGAGCCAGAGGTGGAAAAAGCCCAGGTGATCCCCAACAATCCAATGCAATTTAACCCTGCTGATTTGGCAATGAGAATGTGGGAGGAAGCTAAGAAGAGAGTTGCTGCTGCGTCAAGTGTTGCTGATGCAAGTGTGGGAGCCAGTTCAAAAGAAAAAGAGTCTGAGGAGACAACAACAACAACTACCACAGCTGGGCAAGGAGGAGTGAAGGTCAAGAAAGAGAAGAAGGAAAAGAAGAAAGGTGAAGGTCAGGCAGGAGTATCCACCAGACAAAGCGGAAGGCTTAGGTCTGGTGCAGCAAACAAGTAAGTCCCCCACTTAATTTCAAAAGTAGTTGTAGTTTTTATTTTTTTTTGTTTTTGTCTTAGTTTTAATTTTAGTTGAACTTTCAGTAATTTTATTTCATGTTCTGAATGAGACCACCCTTTATAAAAAAAAAAAAAAAAAAAAACACACACAGAAATCATCTTTGAGCAGTAGGGACACTGCTCAACTTTAAGTGTGGGGGGGGGGATCTCAATGTTTTAAGTTTTGTTCTGTGTGTACATGTAATCAAATGCAAAAGCAATTTCTATTCTTACTCTGTCAAGCATGAAAATAACTCTCTTTGGGCTAAAGACAGTGAAAATGTGTGTGTGAGTAGCCTATGCATGATTAGATGGAAAGAATTGATTGCTGCTCCTACACAAGCTCTGTTTTTAAGAAAGAATCTAGCTAGCTAGGGAATATTTTGTGCTAAAGTTAGTTTTGGTGAACTATGGTGAGAGCAAAACTTGATTAAAAACCTAGAATAGCAGAGAGAAGCTAAGTTTGGGGGTGAATCAAGTCGCATTTAAGGTTGGGTGCAAAGACTATAGGATGGTTAAGTGCAGGTGTAGTGTGAGTGCAACGTTGTAACGTCTACCCGTAACGTTATAACGTCTGCCGTGTGTGTTGTGTAGTGTGTTCAGACGTTGCAACGTCTCACCCATAAACGTGGTAACGTCTATTCCCAAAAATACAAAAAAAAAAAAAAAAGTGTGTTGTTACAAATAAGTGGAAAATCCACATGTATGCTATATTCCCTGTAATACCCTGAAACAAATACTGAAGCACTCCAATGTTAAAAAAAAAAAAAAAAAAAACTCCAAAATGGAGCTAATAAAGGAGAGTGCTCAGTAATGAGGGGGTTACATACTTTTTGCGTGTGTGAGTCAATAAATTAGTTGCACTAACCTAGTCCTAGCACCCAATTAAGACCCTTTGTCATGCTCTAAATGAATCCCTATTTCTTATGTGAAAGTGTTAGCCTATTCTCTGTTTTGAAAGATGTTTTACTGTCACCATTTGGAAACCACTCTCTCAATAGCTGAGGTAGCTTCTGCACTAGCTAGAGGAAGAATTAATACAGAGGTCACACACTCACTTTGAGCTTTAATGAATCTGGAATTTAATTATGCATTGGCGCGTGAGTGTGTGAAGAAATAGCCCCTTGAGAGTGAATTTTAATCTGTTGGTTGAGTAGAACAGAACCTGCTAGTGTAGTTGATTTCATGTAGTTGTTTTTGTTGTCTTGATTGCTTGAGGACAAGCAATGATTTAAGTTTGGGGGTGTGATAACTCATATTTATATGTGTTATTTATACTCACTCACGAATAAATCATGCAAGTTCTCTAGCAATACAAGGTTTAATTAATTAGTTTTATAAATAATTTCTGAGTTTAAGTGAATAAAAGTTTAAATAGATAAATCAGGCATTTAGGCACCAAGTGGTGCCCTCGAGAGCGTTTTGATGCTTTTTGTGCTTGTCAGGCAGAAATTCGGTCTTTGAACGTTACCACGCCCTCACCACGCCTACCAAAGTGCAGCAGAGCAAGGGTGAAAGATCTTAATTTTGGCGCGCTAAGCAATGATAGTCAAAGATATAAAAGTCGAAGATCTTCTATTCCCCATAAGTCGACGACGCAGATACATCGTAGCGTTGAGCGAAGGTCGAGGATAAGATAGGAAAGCAGCTTGGTAGGTGAGTAAGTGACATCAAAGACGCCGCGTAAGCAAGGTGGCTATTTAATGAAGGCTCACTCTCTCTCAAGGCATCACCAACCACACGACCACGATCATCTCCTCTTCCATACACCTTCGTAAACACTTCATCTCCATCCCCATTAAACTCGTAATTAGTTTTGTAAAGAAGATCCGAAATGACTTCGTATTTTACTTGGTCCGAACTTAGTTTTATTTTCTGCATTGTTGTAAAGCTCGGACGTTGTAACGCCTATACAATAGTACATCTTTGAAGAGCTACTCGATTGCATCTTGTGCACTTAGTTTCTTTTCTGTAATGTATGGTATTTGGATTCTAAATCCACTTCATTCTGTAAAGATGCTCAACATGAGCTAAGCACTTTGTAGTTGAGTTGTTGTTTTGCTTATAATGAATTTCTAGTCAAATGTTATAAAGTATTGGCGTGCATGTTTTAAATCTTTGTGTGAAAATATTTCCAAACTTGTTTTGAGGTTGGCCTCTTAAAATAGGTAGATTCATAGGTACAGACATGGTCTATGAAAAGAAATCAAAGATTTATATGAACGAACGGTGCACTAAAGACATTTAGGCATCTTTTATCTAAGTCTAGACATAGAACGGATAAATAGTTCATAGAACATTGCTGTGGGTGCTTAAAATACAGGAGTGGGCCTATTTAGAACCTAGACATAGGACCTCTTATACTTGAAACTCTGACGTTTTGTGCTGAAAAGCATAGTTATTTTGCAACAGCGTTCAGACGTGGCCACGTCTATACAATATAGCATTTGTACGTTATAACGTGTAGACGTTGTAACGTCTGACTAGAAAGGATTTATTTTGCATACAACAACTCAGCTCACCTCTCATTCCATAATCACAACCAACATTTGTTTACTTGTTTTAATCACATCTTTAGTTTCAAAAACAACTCTTATTGCCGATTTGTTACTTAATTCTCTTGTGCTTTGATCTTGAACTTTGAAAAGAAAACCAATCCTCGTGGGAACGATCTCTTACTTGAATCCACTTTATTACTTGTACGATGTGTATACTTGCACTATAATTGCGAAAAATCATTCTATTACACAAATGCGAACACTCAGCTTCAATTTTTCAAATTTTCTTCACTTCTTCTCTCTCTCTTTCCTTCAATACTCACTCCCTTTCTCTTCCACAGAAAGAAAGTACACATTTCAACCCTTTCCCATATCCATCTTCCTTCCCTTGATACGAAAGCACAATGAGAGAGAGAGAGAGAGCGCGCAAGAAGAAGAGACTGTCTCTGGCTGTGAGAGGAAGGGAATGAGGGTGGTGGGTTCATGTGGAGAGAAAGGCGTGGTGGGCTCTACCATTTTCTTCATCGTTCTTTGGTATTGCATCTTCTCTACTTTATCATTCCTCCATCGATTTATTCATTTTAGTACTCTATTTCTCTAATTTGATTCCGTTTAGGGTTTTCTGTTTGGGGATTTTAGGGTTTTTATGGTTTGGGAATTTAACCCAACTTGATGTTATTTACAAATTTGACAAGATTAGGGTTTAGGATGTTCTTGATAACCTCATTTTGAGGGTGATATAGGTTAATCACACGCTCTTACAAATTTAGGGAAAATAGCTTAATCACATACTTTTACAAAATAGGTTTAGGATTTAACCCAACTTGATGTTGTTTTTAAATTTAGGTTTAGGATTTGTTGATAACCACATTTGGAGTGTTTTGTTTTTCTTTTTTTAGAACTTGGAGTGACAAATTTGTAAATGATTGTCATGCTAGATATATTTTAAAATCAATGTTGAGGGGCAGCCGCGGACGGAAGTAGAATGCTTTTGGAGTCTATCGGAGCCGGATCTAGGGGTGGTGTTGTGTGAAGGTGATAGAGGGTGAGACTTTGTTTGGAGGTATTTCATTTTCTTCTCCTCGAATGTTTGTTGACATGCATTTTTGCTCTTATTCTCTTTATATATAAACCAAAAGAAACATATAATGAGATGGTATGGATTATATTTCAGGTCACTCAATGTTCTTTTGCACATTTCAAATGGGATCAATGCTTTTGGTATTTCTTTTCTAATTGAAACATTGAATTGGTCAAGTGGATGGTATGTCAGTTTGAGATGGTATGGTATAGGTACTCTATCTCAGTTTGGGCAAGTGGATGGTATGTTGTTGTACTTGGTTTGGTCATCTTTGTTGGTGTTTTGTGGTACTCTCTCAGTTTCGACTACAATATCAGATTGTTTTCTAGTTATATTCTTTCCTGAATTTATAATCTAGTTGCTACTACAATATACCAGTTGCAAAAGCATATGTTGTTGTTCGTTAAAGAACTAGTTTAAATTTGGTGCATTACATAAACCTGAAGATGTGTGTATATAGTTATGCCGCTTTGTGAACCATGTCAAATTACTATATATACTATATGCTTGATTGGTTAACTATCATTTCCCTTGCTTTTGTTGCCTACAAATCAGAATACCCAATTGTAAATGAGCTTTTATGTGACCAAGGATCACTTGTCTTTCTTTCCTTCTATATATACTAGTCACAAATCCTCAATATTTTGTGACTAGTCCTCCTTAAATGTATGTTTTTGATAAGTATAACTCTGAATAACTATTTCTAATAAGTCTTTTTAATTGTAGGTGGAACACACAAGTGAAAAAGGTGCGATGACTTTAAGGGGCCTAATTGCAACAATTGAGGTACCTAGCGACTAAAAGTGTAATTAAGCCTTTTATATTTTATTGAATCATTTCGAATGTTTGCACCTTAGGTGATAGTCTCTTGTTACTTTGAATGAACATATATGATATCGATTTTCGGTTGATTAAATTTGTTTGGTGCTTGAGCTCTGCAATATACACTAGAATGATTTTATTATGGAAAAAACGTTCCCTTCCAGTTAAGCCGCATAAAAAGCGATGAGTATGCTTAGGGTGACTTTGTTTAGACTCATTTACGAAAGCGAGCAATGAAGCCGGGTTTGTTCATGATTATTGACACTGGTTTATACCTTCTTTGAGTAAATGTGTTAGACTAGTCTTCTCTCGATTATGTATGCTTATTTTCCCTGAATCATTTGGACGGTATTATCATTATTATTATTTTGAACTTTTATTATACCTCCGATCACTTTTAATTAAAAAAGAGTGCTTATTAATGCCATCGAACTCATGCAAAGCAAGTGAAGTGAAAAGTGGTTGGTCGATGACACTTTGCCTTGACTCACTTTGAATCTCTTGAACTAGAAATGGTATGTTGGATACAAGTGGATGCAGAAATTGACTCTGATACAGATAGCAAAACCATGCAGAATATAACGCTCAAAGAATTTTTAATGTCCGCATTTAAACAAAAAGTTAAGGGCTCTGAAAGCTATCATAATGATGAGTTGAATAAACATGATGAACGTGACATGAAGGTACAAATCTTATTGTGAAATACACTAATGCTAATATAGGGTGTATTCTGTCAAATGTAAATTTCTAATTGCTTTTGTCTCAAATGCAGAGTCATGTTGATTTAAAACAAAGTGAAAAGACTGCAAGTAATAATTCCAAGTCATCCATACGGTCTACTAAAAAGTCTAAAAAAAGAAAAAGTATTGTAGGATTGACCAAGGTAAACTCTATTTACAAGTTTTAGTCTATGTTGTAGTGGTCATGGTTCTAGGTCTTCATGCCATGTGTGGATATTTTATGCTGCCTAACATCTTTTATATTTGATAATTTGTGTTCGAATATCATCTACGATGTAAAGCGATGGAAGGTGAAACTGATACTGACGATCTAATTGGTTGCAAGAAAGGGATTTAGGTTGTTAGTGACGAAAGATCTTTCTTAGAAATTCAGCTGTGCTTCTTCTGATTACAACTTTCTTATTTTGTTTGTTTCTCAAGTTTTTTCATGCTGCATCTTTTTGCTTTAACATATGCTACATTCTAATTGGAGGCTGTAATATTAGCATCTGCAACTTTGCCAACATGCTTCTTGTATGCCTTCTTTGAAACACCGGAGAAAATTTCTAAAATTGTGATTTTCTTCTCTTTTCTTGACATAATTTATAATTCAACTTCTCATTCATATTTGTGTGTTGGTGTTCTGCAGATTTTATGGAGGCACTATTAAGTCTTATGACCCTTCAAAAAGGAAGCATGTGGTAAGCTAAATAATTTGAACTTGCCCTATGAGTTCAGTTCAAGTATTGTCTTCTCGCTTTCTAATTGTTATTTACAATTACGATTATATGTTACCGATTTCACGTGGAAGATATTATATGATGATGGAGATGTAGAAATACTCGCTGTTTGGAAAAGGAGTGCTGGGAGCTTATTGACAAGGATCGCAAATCTACTAAGGTCTCTGGTTTTCCTTTAGTGATCTTATTTTATCTTGAAGTAATTCTCAATTTTCTATTTCCTCTAGAAGATGTCAGTTATTATTAAAATCTGAATATCTGATGCATATTTTCAATTTCTTTGCAGAAGAAAAAACTCTCTTCGCGTGAAACATATAACTCAGATACAACCACTGGCCAAAAGATGGTCATGGTTTTTTGGTGTATGTTGCAGGGGCTTTACAAGATGTTCTCCACTTGCACGATGTTCTTCCTAGAGTTTCTCTAGCGAGGTTATGCAGTACAATATCGAGAGCTAGAGCTTTAGATGGTTGGTGTGTTTAAAAACTTGTGTTTTAGTGAAAGTTGACACTTGGGAAGTTTGTGATGACTAAATTTCTATTTACGTACTTGTACAGAGAGACAAGATATTAGATCTCAGTTCAATTCAGTGCTCTATCAACTTCTCGTTGGATCCCGAGAAAAGAGTCTGCATTTTGAGGCAATTTTGTGTGTAATTGGAAAATTTGATAACACTAAGAGGTGTGATTTATATTAAATAATGAGTCTCTATTCTCTTCTATATAACCATACAATATTTGATTGGCTAAATTATTAATTCTGTTGATGCTTGTATGATTTATTTTTTTAAATTTTATTAAACATTCTCTTCAGGTTCATGCTTTTTAATTTTTTTTACATTTGCGACGGATTTTCCACAGATTTGCGACGACTTTGCCACAGATATTTGCGACGGATTAGCGACGGAAACATTTGCCACGGAAATTCCGTGGCAAGCGACGGCGACAGCGTTTTGCCACCAATTTTTGTCCGTGGCAAATGTTGTTTTGCCACGGAAATTTGTCCATTTGCGACGGAAATGTCCGTGGCAAATCAGCGATTTTCTTGTAGTGTTTTTGTTTAAATAAAATAATTTCGAGATGAGGAAATTGTAAAATTATCTGGAGGATCATGGAATGTTAGACCAAAGGTTGATCCGACAACACATTAAAAAAAGTGACGATATGTCACACGACAATATTGTCTCGAGCCTTTTTAGGAAGTTGTTTTTGACCAACAGTTTTCCATAATAACAATACAACGTAGGGGCGAGAGATAAAACACCACCAATAAAAGCAATCCAACTAGACTTCGGAAATTTCACGAGTTTTCTATCGCGAGAACTAGCATTTCCCTAAAAATACTCCAAATTAAAATTTTGTGATCTTCTTGCGGGTTTCCATATACAAAAATACTAAATGTAGAGACAAGTACTTCTCAAAAACTGTAATAGTGTTGACTGTATTAAGTAAAATGTATAGGTGTAATAAGTAACTTTTGTTTGGGCTGTTTTGTATTGTCCAGTTGTATTAGTTTGGGCCTGTTATCATTCTTGTAATTAGTTGGCCCAGTTGTTATTGTTTCACTTTGTACAAATACAATTTTCACAATGAACTGTTTACAGATTGAAATCTCGCATCTTTTCTGTTACAATTGGTACCATAGCTCTTTAGGGGCACGGGCGTGAAATCAAGACCGCAATTCTTGAAGGGAGAAATTTTCGATTTCAATGGTGGAGAAGGAAAAGGAGAATGAAGCTTATGTTCAACCAGCTATTCCAAAGCTCGATGGCTACTATGAGCACTGGAAAATGTTGATGGAGAATCTCCTTCGCTTTAAAGATTACTGGGAGGTGGTGGAAGGTGGAATTTCTCAATTGGCGGCGAATGCTACTCAAGATCAGAAAAAGACTCACGATGAAGCGAAATTGAAGGACTTGAAGGCCAAAAGTTACTTGTTTCAAGCGATCGATCGCACACTTTAAACAATCTTGAAGCACGATAGAGCTAAAGACATTTGGGATTCTCTCAAGCAGAAATATCTGGGTTCTATGAAGGTGAAGCATGCACAATTGCAGGTTCTTAGACGCGAATTTGAAGTGTTAATTTAGCGATTAAAGAGGGGGAAACAAGTGAACAATTACTTCGCAAGAATGTTGTCAATTGCGAACAAAATGAAGAGTCTTGGAATCGATGAGCGAGACCGTGGTGGTGGAGAAGCTCTTGAGGTCGATGACAACAGAATTTAACTATGTTGTGTGTTCGATTGTGCAATCAAACGATGTAGAGAAGCTCTCCATTGATGGTTTACAAAGTAGCATCTTGATTGAAGAACAATGCATGAAGGGCAAAAGGAAGATGAACAAGTGCTGAAAGTGAGTGCACTAGTGCAAAATTGACTTTAGAAAGCACCATTTAGTATCGGTTGTTTGAACAACCGATACTAAATGTGGACGCGGTGACAATTTTGAAATTAAATGAAAGTTTTCAATTTTCACGCCTACATTTAGTATCGGTTGTTTTAACAACCGATACTAAAAGTCTGATGAAAATTGAAAATTGATTAGTATCAGTTATTATAACACCCGATACTAAATGCCCTGTTTCATTTTTTCCTCGTTTTCCATCGCTCACTTACTCACGTTCTCAGCTCTTTCTCAAATCTCAACTCTCTCCATTTCCTCCCAATGTTATGAAACCCTAGCCTCACTCTCGATGCCTCCTCCGTCCTCCGTTTCTCTTCCTTGCGGGAATCCTCCTCCACGTCGTTCTTCTATTCGACACTTCGCCTCTCGCGTCTTCCTCTCTTTGTGAGCCGTGCGACTACGGTGTAGCGCCTGTTCAAATCTTCCATCTCAATTTCTGGTTATTTTTCTTTCTATTGTTGAGGTTTCTATTTTTGAAATTTGTTGCTGCATCTACTGTTCTTGTTCTTCTTAATAGTCATTGATTGTTTTTGCTTGCTTTTATGTTGTAGATCTGTTCGTTTTCAAAGGTTTGGTTCTTATTTCTTACCCTTTTTCTATTTTAGGGATTTTAGGTTTTGGAGATTGTGGGTTTAAATAATTTTCGTTCATGATAAAAGATCTAAGATATTTTCTATTTTAGGGATTTTAGATATTTTCTGTGCAATTTCTCTTATTGCTTCGATCTATCTTTTCCCCTTTTCTGTCTTCAAGGGTTTTACATTGTGTCTTAAGGATTGGGAATTTAGATACTGAATCTGTTGATATGATTTCTTTCACCCTTGGTTGATCTTGAGCGGGAGCCTTCTGATGGAGCTATGCTACCGACCAGGTAATTTAGGGTTTTTGTGTGTGCAGGTAGTATGTTAGCTAACATTTTAATTCAACATTTTCACTAATTGCTGCAAAGTTTCTATGAAACATTTTTAAATCAATTTTTTTGCAGAAGTACAGTTTGATTAGATTTGCGTTTTTTTATTTGTGAATTTACATGTTACATTTTCATCTGAACTTGATTCATTTATCATTTCTGAATTCCATTTTGGTAGTGCAGTGCAAGCCTTGCGCATTTTGACGGTAATAGCCATCTAGAATAATACTTTTCCAACTTTTTGTTTGCCTTTTCCACATTATTTTCCATTTTATTTCAAGTTTCTTTGTATATTAGGTTTGTGCTATAAAAGCTCTCTGTTTCGGGGATAATAGAAGAGCAAGTTTAGATGGTCTTGCAATTCTTACTGGAGGAGAGGTGATTCTCTAACCCAATTTTGTTAGCATTTGAGAGTATTGCTTGTTATGATGAAAATGATCATTGTAATTTGAAAACAGGTCATCATTGAAGAACGTCGTTTGACTGTTGACAAAATCCAACCTGAAATGCTTGGCATTGCAAAGAAAGTATGTAGCTGGACAAACATAACTAATCTTTTGTTCCTCTAACTGTTACATAAGCATCTAATTGAATGTGCAACAGGTTACTGTGTCCATTGATGACACTATCGTTCTACAAGGTGGTGGGATAAGAAGCTTATTGAAGACAGATGTGAGCAGGTATTATTTTTTCCATGTTTGTTATATGCTTCCAAAGTCTTAGAGAACCTTCAAACTAAAAACGAGGATGAGAAGAGAGGAGTACAGATTATTCAAAATGCACTAAGGGTTCTCACACATTCGTGATACTACCTTTTTGTCATATTAAGACCCTCTCCCTTCTCTACTTTGACTTCTTGGCAATGTTTCTAATAATGTATATTATTTATTACAGGCACCTCTTTGTTACAATAGCTTCAAATGCTAGTTTTGATGGTGTTTTGGTTCATAGAAAATTCTTTGGAACAAGATGATCATAATTTGGGTTTTGATGTTGCTAAATGTTTGTGACTGATTTACATTTATAAGTTTGCCAAAATTTAAAAAATATACATATATACATAGTAAGATTATATTTCTAAATATTGAATCAAATATTAAACTATTCAAAATTAGTAAACTTCCTGGCAACTATGCTCTTGCATCTAACTTTGAAATTATTGGAACTCGTGTCTATGGTTTGTTAGTGGAAGTAGAGGTGTCTTCTTGAAGTAATTACCTGCAAATTTGAATTCATATTGAGAGACACTTTCTTCTAGTGAAGAGCTTCTGTTATGGACAGTTTATAAGTTGATCTAAATATAGATGGGATTAGCACGCTTAATATTATAACACACTCTTTTATCCTTTATCAGAATTGATCAGAACCTCGTGATTTTTGTATATTCAAAGAAGACCGGATCGAGTTTAGAAATCTTTGAAGTATGTGCGCATCTTCTCTAGACAAACTTGATGATAAAAGGCTAAAGTAGTTGATCGCCATTCTTCCACACAATAATGTCTCTTTGTATGGTATGATATTAGGACCCTGCTGGAGGAGAAAATGAACTCAGATTCATTGCATATGGTGATATATAGGCAAATCTCCTCTTGATGCCTCGGAAGAACAAGACATCTGTGTAAACTACTTCTTGAGATAATCGAAAAGTTAAATTTAAAGGTAAACCCCATTCCTTTCTTTCTTTGAAAATCACCGAGTGAACAAGAGTTTCTAGACCAAACCCATTGTTTTTGAAGCATTTTCAGCCCATTACTTAGTGGGTTGTTGCATGTTTAGTTCTTTATATGATATTCTTGATGCTTATAAGAAGTTCTTATTCAAGTTTTTGGCTTTATTTTTTCAGTCCACATAATGCCTTCTCTTTGTATGGTATCATAATGCAACACTGGAAGTCGAAACCTTATGTTAAGACCTTACCTTACCTTACCTTAGTTTGACGCTTGTGTTTTAGAAACACTTTGTTGAATTTTGTGTTAAGAAACTTGTAGAAATTTTAAGTTTCATGAATTGTATTGTAAAATATTTTAATTTCAATGGAATTTGAAGAATTTTTATGAATTTATTATGTGTTCTTTGTTTGGAAATAATTTTGTATGTCGGATTTTATAAATTGATCAATCGATTTCTATTAATAGTGACATTTAGCATCGGCTATTCCATACAACCGATGCTAAATGTATTTTAAGAAACATTTAGCATCGGTTATTCTATACAATCGATGCTAAATGTGCTTGTAAAATACATTTAGTATCGGGTAATTATATAACCGATGCTAATAGTATGTTTACAAGACATAAAAACACTAACAAAAGCGTCATTTAGCATCGGGTTAAGGATGACCGTTGCTAAAAGTCACCAAAAATGGACTTTTAGCATCGGTTATTAAGGATGACCGTTGCTAAAAGTCACCAAGATGGACTTTTAGCATCGGTTATTAAGGATGACCGTTGCTAAAAGTCACCAAGATGGACTTTTAGCATCGGTTATTTAAATAACCGATACTAATAGTATGTTTTCAAGACATAAAAAATACCAAAAAAAATGTCATTTAGCATCGGTTTTTTGAAAATCCGATGCTAAAAGTCACATTTAGCATCAGTTATTTAACCGATAGTAAATGTCTGACATTTAGTATCGGTCGAATTAGCATCGACAGATAACCGATGCTAAATGTACAAAATAACCGATGCTAAAAGTATTTTCTGCACTAGTGGTGCCACAACCAGAGGAAGAGGACGGGGACGTGGTGCAGGAAGAGGAAGAGGTAGGTCAAAGGCCATTGAGTGCTACAATGCCGCAAGCTTGGCCATTATCAGTACGAATGTCCGAATCTTGAAGGCAATGAGGCAAATTTTACTCGGTTTGACGAAGAAGAAGAAATGCTTCTAATTGCTCACTGTGACAATCCAGAAATGTGTGAAGAATGTATCAGGTTTCTTGATTCAAGCTGCAGCACACATATGTGTAGAATCAAGAAATGGTTTATCAATTTTGATGGAAACTCAATTTTTTGATGAGCAACTTACTGAGCTCAAAGGAGAGTGGTATGTGTCGTCATGTTGTCGGTTTGATTCTTGCAAATCAAAATTGATGTAATTTTTTTGGGATATCCTATTTTTGTAGTACCTCATATTGGATATGTTGTAATTTTTGTTGTTGTATATATTGAGATTCATCTTTTGGTACATGATGATTTATGTAATTCTTGTTGGCATATATGTTGTGTGTGTGTGTGTGTGTGTCTATATATATATATATATATATATATATATATATATATATATATATATGAGTGAGGATCAACTTACTCCAAGAGTAACTCTTGTAAGAGTTACTCCACTTAATATCTCTTCATATACTTTATATTTTGCCGATCCAACCGTTAAGAATCATAGGATCATACATCCATAGATCAAACTCATAAGAGAGGAATTGAGCATAGGTATACTCATGAGGTAAAAGAGGTAGATACTCTTCATAAGGAATCATATTGAAAAAAATATACTAAATGAGAGTACAATGTGCTCTATATATAGAGCTCTAGGAAATACTAATTAACTACCAAATTACTAATAAGTCCCTAAGAGAATATAACACCTCCTAAGTCACTATTATTTTTAATAGCCTCCCTCAAGCTGATATCGGGATCACCGTATCGACTTGAAATACAAGAGTTATCCCAATTAAAAACAACAAAAGGTCATAGCAAAAATCGATGAAGAGATAGCATTCTCGCTAAAGTGGTCCAATGAGCATTGGGCCATACACAAGGTTGGACCCAAACAGAACACATGATAGGCAAGCGTAAAAAGAGGCCCAAGCGAGAACACATGATAGATCGAAAATAAATTTGGACCCAAGGTTGGCCCAATAGAAAAACAACGAACACAACCCGTGTGATTAGCAACGATCGAGACCGAAGCTTCTCGGCGGTGTGTTCGATCTTGCCGCGTGATCATGTGGTTGAGTTCCATGGCGGAGGAGCTCCCACGGTGGTTCCGGCGAGGAAATCACGTTACGAGATCAACAAAGAAACATCAACTCGACTTCCTCTCTCATCTTCCATGGCGGTGCAAAGATCGTCTTCCATTTCCTTCACCTTTACTTCAAGAACCGAAAGATCAAGAAATGATTTCGCATAAACAAAATCATCGGCAGCAGAGCAAGCAACGCAATAGAGCTTTGATTGAAGAAAGAAGAGGAATGAAAGTGATCATCATCCGTAGTGAAAAAATTTATTGGAACTCATGAGAGAACTTTGTTTTGATTCGATTCTTTTCCCATAGATTGTTGAGTAGTTAAATTCCTACAAACATAATCAAGAACAACTTGGCGGATCGATTGAAAAGAACGTAAAGTCGTGAGTCGTTCACTTCATCGTCGACGTACAACGACGTCGGAGACAAATGGTTTGCAACCGAGTCATTTGCTGAAACGAAATCAATCCGTGAAAAACGAATGAAATTGATATATATCTTAGAGCGAGAATCATTGTTGAGGACCGAGGTTGAAGGAATGCTTTGAGAAAGCGCCGTGTGCTTCGTAATTGGTGCGCCGGATCTAGATCTATGTTATCATTGTTGCAATTAGAGAAATCAGAGGCATAATCAATTTCATTATGCTCTGTGGTGTTGGATTCAAAATCCACAAAATGTGATGCGACGTCAACGTGTCCTTCATCACCACATTCGTTTGAAGGAAGTAAGGAGGCAATGGATTTCTCCAATCTTGATGGTGGATCCATCAAATTCTCGTTTAATTGAAACTAGTGGAGAAAGCAGAATTTGTTTTAAGATCCGGATCTTTACCGAGACTACAGAAAATGATCTCTAGATGGTTGCCTTCTTGTTGGAGCGGCGAAGACTCTTCTTCTTCTTGATCCAAGAACGACCACGGTGGAACAACAACACATTGTGAATCACCGCAATCGAATCATAGTCTTCACTAGTAAATCGAATCGGAATCGGAAGCATCATCCTCATCTCTAGGGTATCGCTCTCGATACCATGTTAAGAATCATAGGATCATACATCCATAGATCAAACTCATAAGAGAGGAATTGAGCATAGGTATACTCATGAGGTAAAAGAGGTAGATACTCTTCATAAGGAATCATATTGAAAAAAAATATACTAAATGAGAGTACAATGTGCTCTATATATAGAGCTCTAGGAAATACTAATTAACTACCAAATTACTAATAAGTCCCTAAGAGAATATAACACCTCCTAAGTCACTATTATTTTTAATATATATATATATATATATATATATATATATATATATATATATATATATATATATATGAGTGAGGATCAACTTACTCCAAGAGTAACTCTTGTAAGAGTTACTCCACTTAATATCTCTTCATATACTTTATATTTTGCCGATCCAACCGTTAAATTCATAGTTCTAATTGAGTAGCTCAAATATGCAAAATCTTATAAAATTATAAAAATGTTTGATACTTGATGAAATAAGTTCAATTCAACGTATACTATGATTTTAAAAATACAAGTAAAATAGGGACTATAAGATTGTATAGATACGAATATTCAATTTCAATAGTTTTTGGTATGCATGATCATCATGATGATATGAAACTATTCAACGGTTGGATCGGTAAAATTTGAGGTAAGTTGATCCCACTATATATATATATATATATATATATATATATATATATATATATATATATATATATATATATATATATATATATATAAATTAGTTGGAATTTGATTTGTAAAAGAGACTAAACATGCATAGGTAATAGAGAAGAAATAGAAGAAAAAAATACAAGAAAGTTACAAATTTAGGGGTGGCAATTTCTACCAGTAAGTGGGGATCATGAGGCTTGCTCGAATGGGCCTGTGAAGTGGAAATTTTTAAAGTGGGGATTGAGATGGGTGAGAAAAACCATGATCAAAGCGGGGATGAGGATGAGGATCATACTCTGCATGAATATAATACATAAATATTCTTATTATATATATATATATATTGTATTATTAGTAATTAATTTTTTATACGTGTTTCTAATTTAAAATATTAAAATATAAAAGTACGACTAACTTTTATATTTTTTTAAATTAAAATATTAAACTTTTGAATTTTAGTCTAATTTTTATATATTTTTCTAACTTTAATATACTTTAATTTATATTCTTGCTAATTTTTAATAAACGGAGATGAGGGCATACTGATGATTTGGAAAACAGAGATGGGGATGAGGGAGGAAAAGTCCTTGAGGTGGAAAACAGAAAAGAGAATGGCAGACAATTTGAGAGGGAGGGATGGGGAGCGCAGGTAGCCCAGCCCTACCTCGTTGCCATCGTTGTTACAATTAATCATGTGGGTTGTCGTTGTTCAAGCTAGCTAAGGTAATTGATCAATCGAATAACGAAGGGTTGCTTCTTAATTTAATTTCGTCTTTTTATTCCAAGGAGGTGGTAATATTCTAGCCATATATTTTATTCGTATTCCTTTTCATATATGACAAATGCAATTAAGTAATCTTAAAAATGACATATCATAAAAAACTAATAAAGACATCCTTAAAAAAATATTCCATTTATAAATTAGGTTAAATAAATGATTTTGTTTTTCTACGTACGGTTCCTTTTTTATCCACGTTAGATGATGTAGTACAAAAATATTTTATAAAGTTAAAAGATCCCTTCTCTTCACTCTATAAATTAGATTAGAAAAGCAGTGTGGCAAAGAGAAATAATATTAAGCAAAGGTTAATTGTTGGTGGGGAGGTAATTAATGGTATAGAGATAGAGATAGAGATAGAGATAGAGATAGAAGAGATAGAGAGGTACATGATGCACTTTCAAATGCCACTGCACTACCCAAGGTACACCCAAGCTGACTACGAGACAATGCCAGAGTGGAGGCTTGATTGTTTGCTCAAACAGTATGGCTTACCAATCATTGGGGATGTTCCTCAAAGGAGAAAATTTGCCATGGGAGCCTTTCTATGGCCTCACTGATATGAGATCATCCTACATTACATTACATTACATGCATCTCCTTGCTTAATTATTGTTGTATATACTTGTGTTTCAATTGTCATAATGATTACTAAAAAAAGTCTTACTATAAAAAAAAACGATAATTAGGCGATAGATATGTTTTAATTTATTTCATGCTTTCAGAGATATATATGAGAAGTTATATCTTTTATGTTCCCCACTCTTTCCTTCTGAGTGTATAAATAATTATGATTTGCAAACCTATTTGATTTTTTTTTTTGATAAACCAAATTTATATTAAGGAGGTGCAAGGGGTACCTCTACCCTTTTACAATCGGCATTTTAGGCACTCAATTGTCTAAACTGCCCACGGGATTGTTACACCACTGCTCAATAATAACAGATAAATGCCTACCCACCTTACTAGAAAACCACTCCCAAGATAACCGTTTTACATGACATACCATTTGAGAAACATTTTACAATGCCCCCGCCCTAAAGATTATCCTATAATATTGTAGAAATTATATGTAATACGGACGTATCCGTGATTAATCCAGATAACCCAGATTGTCGCTACCCAGACCAAATATCTCACCCTCTTCTTTCGCTTTCCCCCCTCCACTGCAGACACCATGCTGCAGTAGATGATTCCGCGCACCCGATGCATCCCCAAGATTCATACCGAGCCACTGCAAATCTATTTGATATTTTGCTATTGAAGAATGTAACAATATAGTATCACCAAATAAAGAAGCCTGTCCAAAGAAAAATCACCAAATTAAATAAAGAACAATATAAATAAATAAATTATGGAAATTCCTATATCACCAAAGAAAATGTGTCTCGAACATTTTCCGAATGACATGGCTGAGTATTGACCATTCTATATTTCTTTTGCCAATTGCACGTGTACGTACCACAACAAAGCATCTAGGCCGGCCGTTGAATGCTCTTCGGGACCATTTTGGAGAAATTCTCTCGTTATAAATAGCAGCTCTGATAAATTAACAAGCTTATTAATACTGTGTCATTCGACCAAGATAGTGGTAGCTCATCACATTGGGATAAAGAATTGACCCAGAAGAATCTCCGCTAAGAAAGTGCTGAGACTTTTGTTATTCAGGATGGAGCTATATATAGTGGATATTGGGGATGAAACTTTGCATGCAAAAAAGTAATGAGATTCAACGAGTTGTTACGATTTCTTTTGAAGTAGTTCATCAACAGAATTGAGAGTCTCCTACACAAATTGATGTTATCTCTTCAGAAGACGTCAATTCTACTGGAACATAAAAAGTTATTTTCGAAAAAAGTTACCTTAGCGCTTTTATTCAAAATGCTAGGTATTTAGTAAACACGTATTGAGACAAATCACTGTGACTTTTATTCAAAATGCTAGGTATTTAGAAAACACGCTAGATAGATCCCTAGCGTTTTTTAGAAAACGCTGGGTATGGGTTCACGCGTTCTCCCAATACCCAGCGCTTTTTAAAAAACGCTGGGTATTGGGTCACGCGTTTTCCAATACCACGCGCTTTTTAAAAAGCATTTGGGTATGGCTTCACGCGTTCTCCCAATACCCAGCCGCTTTTTAAAAGCGTTTGGGTATTGGGTCACGCGTTCTCACACATCACTTTCTTACCTCTCTTCTCTCAAACCCTCACACAACCACTTCTTTGCCCTTAACCTCCGCCTCCTCCCTCAACCTCTGCCTCCTCCTCTCCTTTTTTCTCATCTCTCATTCATGTTCAGCGTTGTCAGCACCACCATCGCACGGATTCGTGTTCTCTCCTTCCATCGCAAGTGAGTAACAGTTTTGAGCATTCTATGTTGTTGCATTTTGTTGAAACACATATTCTTTTTTTTGGTTGAATCTTTCTGAACTGATGATTGTTGAAAGGGTTGTTCCTCTTCTTCTTATTGTTAGATTCTGTTCTTATTTGAAGTTTAGCACACCAGCTGTTTGTAAATTTGCCTAAACTAAGTTTCAGTGGGCACATCAACTGTTTGTTAAAATGCCCAAACCAAGTGCAGAATTTTTTTTCTTTTGCAGAGTTGGGCGTACAAACTGAATACTTGTTAAAATGTTATTTGTTCTCTCATTTCTGCTTAAAAATTTATTTATGTGATATGACTTTTTTTATTACGGTTTTGTAATAATCTATTTTAGTGTTAGGTTTTTATAAAAGTTTTGTTTATTCGATTTTAGTTTCTAGTTAACTATTTTGCTTTCACTTTCAGTTTTTTCTATTTTAGTTTATTTCTGGTTTGGTATTTACTAGTTTTATCTTTACTAATTTGACCCTGTTTTTTATTTTCATGGATGCTAAACATGGTGAAGTTGGTTTCTTTGTCTTGTGGAGCACGAGCAACTACGAAACTACCAAACAGGTTGGAGATTCGCTACTGTGGCTCTTTAATATTTACATCTTGTCCCTCTTGTGTTGATTTATAACACTTTGCTTATCACTTAACTATATGAAAGTATGTTTCTGTACTTCATTTATGATAGTGTGAACACTATGATAAAGCTATATTCTGTAAAGTCAAGAATACATACATATGAATACATATAGTGTTCATATAGTGATCAGAATATAGTGTTATAATAGTGTTCAGATTGTATGTTTAACTATATATGTATTCATAGTGTTCAGATTGTATACTGAACCACTTGAAGTTATTGCATAAGTGCTATGACTTATGTTATTTTCTTTGCAGCCATTGTTTCATGGAGAGGATGGGGTTGATCAGTTGTTAGAGATAATTAAGGTAAAATTTCTTGTGTTTATCTTGAAAGTTGCTTTCATTGGTTTTTGGATCTTCAACTCGAGTGTAATTATGTACTTTATATTGCTTATCTTGAAATTTGATATTCCTTGCGGAGTTTAACTAAGAAACCGCTCATAATCAAAGCAAAGGCGTATGCTAGTTCTAGAAAAGAAGGTGCCAAAGTTTGAAATGAAGGTTGTCAAAAAAGTTTGAAACAGAAGGATGCAAATAAAAGTATGATTTCTCGAGAAAAATTGTTTCGATTGTCTTGATATATGTCTCTCATTTTTTTAGAGTTTGATTTGGATACTATTAAGTTAGCTAGCTAGTTTTGGACAAATTAATTAGATGATGTAACTTGTTAGCTATTTTGTTTTGGATCATAAAAATGTGACAATTAATTAACTAATCTTTTGCTTTGTAGTGTCCTAAACAGCCAAATAACAATGATTGTGGGTACTATACTATGAGATATATGAGAGAGATTATCACTCACGACAAATAGTAATTCCAATCAAGGTAACTACTTAGATTTCTTTTTTATGTTGATATTATAATACTTACTCACATTTAATAACCATTTTAATTCTAATTTTATTTCATTTTATTTTTCAGTATTTTCCTCACTGTCATCACATCCAACATTACTCTGATGAACAACTTACAACAGTAAGGGGGGAGTGGTGTCGTTATGTTTCTAGCTTTTTGTAGCAACTTTTGAGTTTCATAATGTTAGTTAGTTATTATATATGTTGTATATATGATTTGGATATATATTATGTTGTAAGTACTTGTTAGTTTAATATGGTCTTTTGGTGATATGTACATATGTGTGTATCTATATTGGATTGAAATGATATTGGCTGAATTTTGTTGGAATGATATTGGATGAATTTTGTTGGCAGGGAATGAATTTATAACTTGTAATTAAAAGGGAGAATAAACAAAAATAAAAAAAAATATATAAAAAAAATCAGTCAATAGGTAGCGTTTTAAAGAAAAACGCTACAAATGAAATTAAAAAAAATCAGTCAATACGTAGTGTTTTATAGAGAAAACGCTAGAAATGAAATTAAAAAAAATCATTCAATACCTAGCGTTTTATAGAAAAAACGCTAGGTATGGATAAAATGCACTAGAGGATCCCTAGCGTTTTACAGAAAACGCTAGGTATGGACAAATTGCGCTAGAGGATCCCTAGCGTTTTACAGAAAACGCTAGGTATGGACAAAATGCACTAGAGGATCCCTAGCGTTTTACAGAAAACGCTAGGTATGGACAAAATGCGCTAGAGGATCCCTAGCGTTTTTGCGTGAAAGCGCTACGTATGTCCAAAACACGCTAAGGAAGATCCGCAGCGTTTTATTTCAAAACGCTACGCATTTCTGACAATCCCTAGCGTTTTTAAAACGCTACTAATGGGGGGTACGCATCCGTAGCGCCAGCTTTTCTAGCGTTTTAAAACGCTACCAATGCCCAAAAAAACGCTTCAAATCCTTAAATCTGTTGTAGTGTATTACCGTCAATATTTTTTCTCGCTAACAACAGTTTTTCGGTTGCTACTGGCTATTTGCGACGGACTTAGCGATGGCCCAATTCAGTCATTAAAACGCACCTCGCTAATTAGTAGCGGCGTAATTTAATTTGAATCCGTCGCTAATTTGCGAGAGACAATTTTGTCTCTAACTAGCGATCGAGGGATTCAATATTCTGTTGCTAATTCTGAATGTCATGTGTTCTAATATGAAAACACGTGTCCTAGTTAGCGAAGGAAATCCCATCAGTAATTCCGTCGCTAATGTTATTTAAAAAAAACTGCTTTAAACAAAACTGGGAATTACAAGCCAACCATCAAAGAAAAGAACTATGCCAAGAAATGTGAAAAGGATGTCAAAACCAATTAGGCCTGTACCAAGAAAAAATCACAAAGAAATAAAAAAGAAACAAACACTACTGGTAAGTCTCAGGAGCCCAACTCACCTAAACTTTGTATATTAAAAAAAAAGAAACAAACACAAATCTGATAGAATGACCAATGCAATGCTCTCCTGAGGTTGACATAAATCATAAACAAAGGCTCCTATTGATTACTAAAATGGCAGTACGGCACCAGAAAAAGGAACCCTCAATTCGAAAAAATTGCACAATGGAGAGCAAATTATCATATCATCAATTAATAGAGGCTCCTAACTAATCTTAACACAAATCAACTTTATAAAGACCAAAATGCAAGTCACAACTTGTAAAATGCATACAGAAGAGTGTCTGTTCCAGAACATAAGAGAATAGTGGAAGTGAAGAGTCGAACAGAAACAACTTGTAAGATGCATACAGAAGAGTGTCCGCTCCAGAACAGAAGAGTGTCTGCCTTAGAACATAAGAGTGTCCGCTCCGGTGGCCTCATATTGTGGGAGGGTGGTGGCACGGTGGGAGGGTGAGAGAGAAGAAGAGAGAAAGTGAGAGAAGAGATAGAAAGAGGAAATGAGAGAGTGGTTCGGATATGAAAAAAAAACTTAAAAGTTAGCGAGGGATATTTCGTCGTTATTCACAACCATTTCCGTCGCTAATGATTCGCTAGTTCCAAGGTATGTCGACGGTCAGATTTAAGTTAGTGAGGGATATTTTGTCGCTATGGACAAATAATTTTCATCGCTAATCACCTCGTAATTCGTGTTTTTTTCTTCAAAATCCCGCTCCCAGTTAGCGATGGGACTATTTCGTCGGTAAAACCACTCAAAGCCGTCGCTAACTAAAACCGAAACTACAATCCATATTTTGTCGCTAAATCCATCGCTAACAAATTTAACGACTAAATATGATTTTGTCGCTAATGAGCTTTTTTTGTAGTGTTTTTTTTATAAGATTTCAGTGACTCTTTGTCGCGTAGTATTGAAAACAATATATTCATAGGTGCACCTCCTTGATGTTGAGGGGCATACTTGCCCTACTTAAATATAAAAATATTTACTCATCCTCCTGTATGATTTTTATTTTGACTCCATTGGATTAAAAGTCGTGCATATAGATCTCTTGGTTCTTTCAACTATATTTATTACACAAGGAAAGGAAAAGCTCATAATGTTGATATTGATTTTTTTTACACCCTCTAACTCGGAGTCATGAGTTCTTCACTGTATATATCTCAATTTTTTAGAAGATGAAAATTATATATTATTTTTAAGGCTTAAATGTATGTTTTATCCCTACAAATATCACAATAATCCAGTTTCGTCCCTGTAATTTCAAAAATTTTAAAAAAACCCTTCCAAATATCAAACGCTTCTAGTTTGGTCCCTGCTGTTAACTTTCCATCCAAAAAACTAATGTTTGCCACGTCATCAACCCATGTCGATCATCACAGATACATGTGCCATGTCAGCAACCAATGAATGGTTGCCACATGGCGTTCACATGGCTATGAGGGACACATTATTGTTACTAAAAACATTAGCATTTTGGCATGTGTGGGAATCGAACCCACAACCCTCTAGCTACCAAGTATCCTCTTTAACCACTTCACCACTTATTCTTGATGGAAATAATCTTACAACTGTGATATATACTACCTAACTACTAAAACCCATATACTGCTATTCATCATCTTCAACCTCAAGATAATCCCCAATTCTCTTCATTGTCTTCTTCAAACCCAAATCCCTAATCTACAACACCAATATCCACGGGAAGTCTACCAGTAAAATGATTCTTCTGTAAACTCAACTCTCTTATATCATACAAATTTTAAATTCCTTCAGGAATTTCTCCCTCCAACGAATTATCAGACAAATTAAGTAATTGTAATCCCCTCAAATACCACACCCCAAAACTCTATTCATTAGTAACATCATTAAGGGAAGTTTCTTCTGAGCACGGTAGAAAAAAAAAAGACACAGTGGATTTTGAAGATGTAAACAAAAATAGAGAAGATTAGACAAAAACCATGTGAAAATGAAAAGAAAAAAACAAAGTAAAGTCCAAGAAATACACTTTTTTGACTTTTCACTGTTCAGAGAGTTTCAAAATCTTCTTCATTTAAAGAAGAAAAACACTGAGACAAAGATGAGTGTGTTCCCACTTGGAATATGAACGTTCCTTCCTTCAACACAACAAAATTGCTAACCCAGATCTTGCAAGGAATGAGGTGACGACGAACATTGTTGGCTGGCTGGGGGAACCGACAGGAGTAGGCGCAGGGGGGCAGCGGAGACAGTGATATATTGGTAGTTGGTGGTGAGAAGGAACTTCCATGGGTGTTGAGAGAGAGGTTAAGTGTTGAGTGAAAGGTCAGGGATCGATGAAGTTAACATTTTTTTTTTTGTAATAAATTAAAATAACAAGTTAGAAAAAAAAAATGGACACGTGGGCACCAAAATAAGCCCTATTGGCAGCCACGTCACATGGAGCTAACGCTGTTAGCCAAAAACTAACGGTAGGGACGAAATTAAAAGTGTTTGGTAATTGCAAGACCTTTTTTTAAATTTTTTGAAATTGCAGGGACCAAACTGAATTTTTTGAATATTTACAGGCACTAAATGTACTTTTAAGCCTATTTTTAATAATAAATATAAGCATTATGTCGTGCTAAGACTACTCAGTAGTATTTATGTACATATTTTAAATATAGCATTTTAAATATATTAGTATATGTTTGTGCTCTATTAAATATAGCAGGACATGTCTTTGCTCTATTAAATATAGCATTTTAAATATGTTTACTACTATAATATTAAATGTATTTACTACTATATTTAATATGTGCATATTTCAAATGCTATATTTAATAAAGCACAGACATGTCCCGTTATATTTAGGTTCTGTATGGCAAACACAATCCGCTAGTTTATAGCGGATAACTTATAATGGATAAGTTGATTTTATGTGTTTGGCATCACTAGCTTATAACGTTTTGTCACTAGCTTATAGCATTTTTTCAAACACTACTTGAAGTAGCGTTTGAGCTTATAGCTTATAACCATTTTTTCTTCCACTTTTACCCTCACATTTTTAATTAAATCCCTTATTTATCCAACATTAAATAAGTATTCTCTCCCATCTTTTAGCATTAATTACAAATGTCTATTTAAGTCATTTTATATTTACAAGCTAGTTCAACACTTTAAATTCAATTCGCTAGCTTATCCGCTATCAGCTATCCGCTATCCGCTATTCGCTCTTTTTTGCCAAACAGAGCCTTAATACAGCACAAACATATACTATACTAGAACACACACCCGTGCATACGCACGGGGAGGCCAATTGAACAATACGATGTAGTAATGAGGTAAACTCGAGGATTTTATTGGTACGAAAATGTGTGGATTCGTGTTTTGCCTTTCTTCTTCCATATAAATGAATAATGTTGATTGCGATCACTATACACTAAGCGGATATAATTTCATAATGTTTATTTCCAATGGAAGGCATAAATGCATATTAGATACACATTTACACATAAAATGAGACGGAGGGAGTATATTTTATTTTATCCCTCCCTCCGATTGTGTCAGGACAGAACATTTAATCACCCCACTGTTTGAGGACAAGCCTCTCACTGTGTTATTCACCTGACACTACGCCGCATTCCCCTCAATTGTCACCCATCACTGTGTAATTTTCGAACACGTCATCTTTGATGATCCCAAGTAAGTCGTGTTCGATACACAAACACACCTATAAAGTATACCATCTTCCCATGTAATGACACAAACGACATACCTATCACATTTTCAAGCCAAAACATGAGATACATAGATGTGGGATTTTTTTTTGTACCCACATCGTCCCTCCCACCCCCCCCCCCCTAAAACCCAAATTGGACAATACTACCCATACAGAATTACAAAAAAGACGAATTTACCTCACTTATAAGTAAATCCGGAGGGGAGGATTCCCACATTTAATTCACATACCAAATTTATCTGTCTGTGACGTAAATCCGAGAATCCTTTTGTCTCCCCAAATTTAAGTGAGGTAAATTCGGTTAGCATTTTTGCTAACCGAATTTACCTTTATGTGAGGTAAATCCAAGAATCCTTTTTTCTCCCAAAATTTATCTATAAGTGAGGTAAATCCGGGAATCCGCGAAGTTACGTTTTTATTTTTAAAAAAAATACGAACCGGAAATATCGTTATTTGAGGTATTTTTGGGAATTTTTTAAAAAGTTTTTTTTTTAAATGAGGGGTATTTTTGGAATAAAATGGTTTATGGAGGTGGAGTTAGGATGTAGGGGGTAAAAAAAAATCCATAGATGTATAACCAGTATGGTGGCCCATACATGTATAACCAATATAATTATCTATCATTCGATAAAAAAAAAATATTTGCCGCTTAAATTGGATCCAAAAGTCGATAGTGTCTTAATATATAGGGGATACTAATGTATTTATAATGCTATATTTAAAATGTGATTATAAATATTACTGAATAGTCTTAGAAAAACATAATACTTATATTCATAATTAAAAAATATACGGTTTGCATCTTCTGAAAAATTGAGATATATATATATAGTTGCAAAAAGTGTAATGAACATTGGGCAGAGTTGAGAGGAGAAGGTGATGTGGAAAGTCGATTTTTGGCTTTCCGGAGTCTATGGGGGGAACTCCGGCATGGTGACGTTCCGTTTTTAATGGCTCTTAATGATGGATTCAGAGAGGGAAAAGAATACACCCAATCTTGGGAAAGGAGAGGAGAAGGCAGATTTAGAGGTGCAAGGGCTGCTGCACAAGTTCCCTGAGGTGTTTCAAGACCCTATGGGACTTCCTCCTAAGCGCAAGCAGAATTACTCCATCCACTTGGAAGGGGGGGCATGTCTGGTGAATTAATGTACGATCGTATCGATACCCATTCCACTACAAGAATGAAATTGAGAAACAAGTGAAGAAAATGTTGAATACCAACATCATACGACCCAGTCATAGTGCATTCTCTAGCCCAATTATTCTTGTGAAGAAGAAGTACGATACTTGGCGCATGTGTGTGGACTATAGGTCCTTGAATATGGTCATGGTGCACAACAAGTTTCCAATTCCAGTTATAGAAAAATTGTTGGGTGAGAGCTACATAGTGCTCAATTCTTTTCCAAGCTTGATTTGAAATCAGGTTATCACAAGTCCGGCTGAGAAGTGAGGATGTGCACAAGACCGCGCGCATTTTAGTGAACACACCTTCAACGTTCCAAGCTCTCATGAATGATGTGTTAAGGCTATGCTACAGAAGTATCTCCTTGTTTTCTTTGACGTCAAACTCGTATATAATTCAACATGGGCAGAACATTTACAACATTTAACAATGTTCCTAAAAGCATTGTAAAAGGAACAGTTGGTGTCTAATGCTAAGAAATACAGTTTTTGGATAGCCTAGTGTTGATTATTTCGGACACATTATCTCCGAAGAATGGGTATCAGTAGACCCCAGTAAGGTGGAAAGTGTGACAAAGTGGCCAAACTCCAAACATGTGAAGGGGGTGTGTGGGTTTCTGGGTTTGAATGGCTATTGTCAGAAATTTATTCGGGACTATGGGAAGCTTACCCGTCCACTTACTGAATTGGCCAAGAAGAATGGCTTTGAATGGGGATCCAAAAAACAATTAGCATTTGATACATTGAAGGAAAAGGTGACCTCTCTGACTTGTTCTTGCTTTTGCGCATTTTCACACAAGAGTTTGTGGTCGAGAGTGATGCTTCCGGCCATGGTTTGTGGGCAATTTTGATTCACAATGGTAGGCCAATTGCTTTTTACAGCAAGGCTTTGAGTGAACGAAATATGGCCAAGTCGGTGTATGAGGACAAATAAATAGTTGTGGCACTGATAACTCTATTTTATATAGAGTTATTTAGACACTTAAAATTAAATTATTGAATGTAGCTCCGTAGTTTTGCTTAGTCAAATGAAGAAGAAAATTAGCATCTCTTGCTTTGAATTACATCATCATTAATTTCTATGATTTGTGGTATTTTTATGTGTTTGCTCAATTGCTGCAACAATCATTGCTCCTACATTAGACCCAACAACCATTGCTTCTGCAGTGCATCCAGCAATCATAGCACCAACAATGAATATTCAAGCAGAGACAGAAGCATTGCACTGCACCGCAATCGATTGCACCAAAGAATAAACTTCACACTCAATGCTCTAGCACTTTGATGATGATGTCAGCATGTCAAGTTGCAAGTGCAAGTTGCACAAGTGGCAAGATGCGGCGCCAAGTTTATGTTTCTAGCCAATAAGTTGGAACTTTTCAAGTACACATGTCTTATTGTTATTGAACCTCCCTTCTTAGTTGGTGAGACTTCAAATCAATCTTTTTGGAAGCAAGTTGAAGAACCCCTCGATCGAAACCAACTTGGTGCCAAAGGCAACTTCACTTCTTGGAGCCTATAAATACTCCTCATTCTATTCATTCAAATCATCTCAAGTTTTAGTCTACTTAGGAAATACTTTCATATAGTTGTAAGGAAAGGGAGAAAGTGACAACTTCTCTCTACATTAATTTATTTTCTTGTTGTCGTTCTTCTTCCATAATGAGAGGTGCATTGCCCCAGCATTGTTAGGTAGATTGTGCAAAGGAGTTGCAATTGTGTAATGTTCATCTTATCTTCACTCCTTTGTATTTTCTTTATTATGAACATGATATCTCTTGTTTATATGAGTTTAACAATGTCAAGCATGAGCTAAATACCCTCAATTGGGATGCTTTAACTATATAATAAATCTTTGATAAGTTATTATGTTACTTTTGATGCTTTGCAATTTAGTTCTTGCATTATAATTCTTTCAAAGCTTATTTTAAGGTTGTCACTTAGAATAAGTAGGATCATAAATACAGACATGGTTCATGGTTTGAACTCAAGAACTAATATGGATAAGTGTTTTAATAAGAGGAAACTTTATTAACTCCATGCTAAAGCCTAGACATAGGCTAGCATAGTCCATAGAGTGAAATTGTTGGAGCTTAAAATACAAGGGTGAACTTACTTAAGAGCTTTGACATAAGACTTGTAATGAAGTCCTGAAGATAAGTTGCTGAAAACCACAAGTGTCATTTTAACAACATCCATTGCAGGTGCAATCATTGCAGGAGCAATGATTGCAAGAGCATCATAAGTAGCGTAATACTTTCAAAGAGAAATTACTTAGGAAAAAGCATTCCAACCATTTCTCTCAACTGAAACAACATATTTGTTAACTTGCAATTTCAACCTTATTTACACATTCACTGCTCATCACAATTATTTTAATTATGATTTCTTGTATCACTAAGTATTGCTACTATCTTAACATTTTAAAAGTTAATACAATCTTTGTGGGTTCGACCTTTCTTATCATTATATTACTTGTTAGAGACTGTGTATACTTGCACACGCTTTTTCCACAATCAGGCACTCGCTGTTTAACATTGGTTCCCGTATTTGTTGGATCGCAAATTCACAGTGAGGACATACCAAAAGAGCCTATGACAGTTATTGCAGCAGCGTGTTAGTACCCTTGATCAGCAAAACTGGACAACAAAGTTTCTTGGTTATCGTTTAGAACAATGTCTATAAACCCAATTTGGAAAACAAGGGAGCAGATGCATTGTCTCGCATGTATGATGGGCCTGAAATGTCTGCTATGCTTCGTTATCCAGAATGAGTAGGAAGTAAAGAGGTGGTGGAGGAAGTTCAATGCGTTAAAGAGCTCAGAGAGGTGATTGCAGCTTTGAAGGAGGGGCACCCCACTAAACCAGGTTTCACTTATCACCGTGGAGTTTTACTATATGATGAGCGCCTTGTTTTGCTTGCAACCTCATCTTGGATTCCAACGTTGTGGGCTGGACTTCATGCTACCCCACTGGCAAGACATTCCAGTTTATATCGAACTTATCGTCGTGTGGCTGCCAACCTATATTGGACAGGCATGAAGAAGAGGATCCAAGTATTTGTGCAGGCGTGTGACGTGTGTCAGCACCAGAAATACGTCGTTGATGCTCCTGGCGGGTTGCTGCAACCGTTAGACATTCCCAAACAGATTTGGAGTGATGTGTCGAAGGGCTAAATTAAGGGGTTGCCACGGTCCAAGGGGTTTGAAGCCATATTCTGATTGTAGACCGACTCACAAAGTACCGCCATTTCGTGCCACTAAAGCACCCCGACATTGGTCGTAGCCTTGCTGAAATAGTCCCTATAGAGGTAATCATCTCCATATAATCCATCCTTCCGTTGTCACTAACCGGGACCCCATTTTTGTTAGTGGATTCTGGCGTGAGTTGTTCAAGCTACAAGAAACTCGGCTCAAGATGAGCACCGCTTACCAACCGAAAAAAGACGGTCAAATTGAAGTCGTCAATCACTGTCTTGAGACATATCTGAGATGTTTTATTGTTGACCAATCGAAAACATGGATTTTATGACTTCTGTGGGCAAAGTATTGGTATAACACCACCTTTCATGCTTCCACGGGGGTCACACCGTTTGAGGCCGTGTATGGAAGATCGCCTCCTACTATGACATGCTTATTGCTAGGAGAAACAAGAATGGAGGTTTTCCAGCGAGACATGTTGGATAAGGACGAAGCGTTGAGGTAGCTGAAACAGTACCTGCAGCGTGCTCGCTCTAGGGTGAAAGACCAGGAAGACCACCATAGAAAGGGGAGGTACTTATCAGCGGGGGATTGGGTGTTCCTCAAATTGCAACCTCATGTGAAGCAATCTATTGACATGCACATTAACCCAAAGATGGCCCCTCTACTACGACCCATTTGAAATTGTTGGTAAGACCATGTGGCGCTACTGTTCAGTAGCTACCAATTTCTACTCGCGATACACTCGGGGTTTTCCACGTTTCATTGCTCAAGAAGGCTATTGGCAATTACAAACCCGAGGAAGAGCTACCAAGGAATTGAAAATTGACATTTCTAACTTATGGGAACCTTTAAAGGTGTTGGGTATCGCATTGTTGTTGCAGATGGGGAGTCACAGAAGCAAGTTTTAATTCATTGAAAGGGTAAAACGGTAGAAGAGGCAACATGGGAAGAGGAGTTCACTATTCACAGCAAGTTCCATGCTTTCGGACTTGAGGTAGAGTGCGTGTCTCATGGAGGAGTAATGATTGGCCCTTTGTTATGTATTGGGATAGACAATTACGATAGGCCCGGAGGGTGTATATGAGGAAGGAACAAGGGCAAAAGTGGAAAAGGAAATGATGAGGTGGCATGGAGAGAGAAAGAGAAAGGGTGACTTGGTTATGCTGATGTAATTGCTTTCATTTAGGGAGAGAAAGGGGGTGGTTTAATTTCTGTTGGAGCTAGGCTTTGTTAGTAGGATATGGAATTCTTTCCATTCTATAGTTCTATTGTCTTTCAATAAACTTGATTTCCTTTGATTTCGTGCTTGAATAGTGATTTATTCTTCTTCGTCTATTGAACTCATTTTTTTGGTTTGTAACAAAATTCTAAAGGGAACTAGTAAAAGACAGCTAAGGCAAGGAATATATATTCTGCTACAATGGTGACTCATTCTAATAGATCACTCTAGTGCTATGATGATAAAATTCCAGCTGGGGACATTAGTGAAAATCCCTTAACCATTTGGGCCTCACACGGTTTCTCTTGGGCCCATTCTTCCTACAACCTCCACATACTCACTAGATACCCCCAACCTCAAATATTCTAAAAATACCTCACGTGAACGCCACCCCCAATTGCATTTTGGCTTGGTTCGAAACTATACTTCCGAAGAAGTAAACTTCTGTACCTATTAAAAATCTTGCAAATGGGGGTGTTTACTTGGTTCGGAACTATACTACGCAGACGCGTTTCATTAATGACATCTTGGTCTTTTCATAGGGTTTGAGGGTGTCTAGTTAGTAGCTAGGGCGTGGATCTTTCCAATAGGCCCAGCTCTTGGTTTCTCTTCCTCTTGTTCAGATTGGGCTTCTGCATCTTCTTGGGCTTTTGCATCGTCTTGGTCCATAACAGTTATAAATTGGCATAACATTTTGGCATTTGCTTTTCCCACACCCCATAAAGGTGTGAAAAGACCAAAAGGCCAGCCAAAATCTCTTTTTTCACGAAATTTCACATGTTCGAACACGGGCCTTCGAACAAGTTCGAATGACATCGTTCGTGTGTTAAATCTTGACTTCACACCCTCTTGTGCGTAATTTCACCTGTTCGCATGAAGGTGTTCGAACACCCTATTTTATTACAAAAAATGGACTCTCACACCACATTCACCTTTTTACCTGTTCGGTTGTCCATCCCTGAATCGGTGAAAACACGCACTCTGCTTAAGGGTATTTTTGAAATATTTGGAGTTAAGGAGTGTGAAAGAGTAGGAGGGGGTGTGGGAAAAGCAAAACCCAACATTTTTGTGATGTTGGATTGAACATAATGACTTTCCTAGTTGAGTATTTTGTTACCGGTGAATAAAGAAAAACTTAGAACTTCGTGGCAATGACCAAAAAAAAAGAAGAACTTCGTGGCATAACATTTTTTTGGGTTTTTTACTTCACTGTTTTCTAATCATTTGGCTATCAAATTAGGTGAATATAGGGTGGCTATTACATGACATGTGCACAATTATTATTATTAGGGTCTTAATTTGGTACCCCCTCATTCCTCCCACACCCCCATAATGTATAAATGACAAAAATACCCCGAAAATTTACAAAAATTACGTGGTTTTGTTAAAAAAAAAAAAAAATTACAAATTTGAATTACTCTAAAATTTTGAATTACCCGAAAAAATAATGGAATTTGGTTTACTGTAATTAGAAAGATTTGAATTACTCAGAAATGAAGTAATTAGCTCATGAATTATGAACCTAATTACCTATTTTCGAGTAATTCAAAATTTAATTTTTTTTTTTCGAACGAATAATTTAAATTTAAAAATCGGTTTTGAACAACATACTCGGATCGTAATGAAACCACAGTACCATTAAAGCGAAAAAATCAAGAATCAAGACTCATGAAGAACTTCTTACGGAGACAACAAATTTCAAAATCCCAAATTCCATTTCTTATTATTTTTACGATTTTTTTAATTTTTCATAGTCTCAAAAAATCTTAAAAAATTTGTATAAATTTTTATTTTGGTTTTGTTAGATTTTTAGTGGTGTTTTTATATTTTTAGAAGTAGTTTGACTATTTTTAGTAGCGCTTTTAGTAATAAAAATTAAAACAAATCGTATATATATCGCGACCGCTGCAGCGTCCTGGATTGGCGGGATCGCAGATGTCGCCCATTCACCTACTTCACGTGCGTCTTATTTTGATCATTTTTAGACATTTTGGACCCATAGTTGTATTTGTCAGATTCTATTTTATGTTGGTCATTTTATATATTTTGACGTATTGTTATTAAATCGTAAATCGTTCGTATCATATTTCCAATAAAGCGCGTTTAAATCTTAAGACCAAAATACAAACTTTTTTTTAAAAAAAATTACAAATTTGAATTACCTTTTTAGAGTAATTCCGAAATTTTTATTTTGAACCTAATTACCTTTTTTGAGTAATTAGAAAATTTATTTATTTATTTTTTTTAAAAACGCAGGGGTATTATTGGCATTTTTGGTATTATGGGAGTGTGGGTGATAATGAGGGGGGTACGAAAACAAAGACCCAAAATGAAGTGTACAAACATTATACAGAGTATAGATAAGATATTAACACAGTCGAACATACTAATAATTAACACGTACAGTACAACGCGCGGGGCATGTTCTACTAAACACACAAATTCAACAACTTGTTTTACATTAATTGGGTAATTCACAAATGCGATTGTCTCCTTAAACCTTCTAATAAGTTTCTCCCACACTTGCAATCTCATCCAGAAAAGCTGCTCTCCTTTTCACTTGGGGGTGAAAGCCTGAAGTAGTAGTGGTAGTAGTATTAGTTATCAAATAAAGATAAAATCAGCACAAAAAATAAATTCCATCAATCATAATTGATGTCACAGTGTGTGGGTGTGTGTGTATAGATAGTGTGTTGGTTGAGTTGAGTTGACTTACAGCAAAAATGGTAGCATGTCCAGGATCTGCAAGGTGGGCAAAGAGGTTGTCAATGGGACCAGTGCCGGTGTAAATGTGTTGGAACCAAGCACCCATGACAGCCAACATGGCCAATCTCCCATTCTTAATCTCCTTAGTTCTCAATTCCTTAATCTTCTGAGGGGAACCACTACCCCATCCAAGAGGGTCAAACCAAAGTCCACCAGGGTAACCAACATCAGTACCAGTGAGCTTGTTGTTGGGAAAGATAGGGTCAGTGTTGACACAACCTGGCTTGATGATATCAGCCCACCTTCTACCCTCAGCCCAACCAATGAAAAATAGCTCAACTATGAAGAGGGTAGTGGTGTCTGTGAAGTATTCCTGTTCTCCAGCTGTGTACCATGAGGGCGTGTTTAAGATACCAATTTTTGTAAGGAATTCTGGAATGAAAATCCCAGCTGCACCCAACATTGCCCATCTGCAGTGAACAAGCTCTGCCTGCACATTCCATCTCAGACTCTCCGGATCAGATCCTATATATCAAATCAAAAAACACACTCTATATATAATTCTTGTCATTTGCAACTACTTGATCACATACATACATACATACATACATACCAAGACCTAGAGGATCAAAGCCAAAGTCTCCTGGGAGACTTCCATCAAGCCATGGAGGAGGGGTGCTGCCTGGGAACCATATAGGCCTGTCAGGTTCTGCTGCTACACACACTGTAGTGCTGGATCCTCCTCTAACTGATGTCCTTTTCTTGTTAACCCTCAATTTCCTCCCACTAAGAAATGAAGCTTTTGGGCCTCCCAACTGGCAACTGCATATAAATAATATTTCCTAATTTTGATCAATTATTATGTCAATGCATGTTTGAATTTCCATGAATTATTAAATCAAATTTCACATAACCATGCCATGATATATATACATATATATTAGAAGGATCAATGTCTAACGTTAACATATTCAGACATAAATAATATATATATGCACCTAGCTAGAGGCTAGAATAAGTAATATAATGGGAGAAGTAGTGTCAAACTTGCCTAGGTTTAGAGATGGCAGCAGCTGCAATTGCAGAGGAAGCACAAGCGGAAGCCATGGCAGGGCCTCACCTCAAACTAATTTGCTTCTTTGTTTGTGTATCTTTGCAAAATAAAAATTCGAATTGTGTTATTGTATTGTATATATATGCACTAAAACTAAGCTGCCACTGTTAGGGTCTTATCTTAAAGGATAGACTGTGAATCACTAATGACATGGTGGGTTGCCATGTGGCGTGTGAAATCTCATAGGATAGATTTCCTACAAATAATCAAAATCTGGTGGTTCACAAGCTCCGACCCATAATGACCGGTCATCAAAATAATACATTTTTTATTGTCAAAAAAATGCATTTTTTAAATGTTGTCAAAAATTTAATTCGTCGCAATGACATAAATGTCGTTTATGAACACTCGGTTGTTGGGTCCACTTGTCAGTCCGACTATAAAAAAATAAATTTATTATAGTGTGAATGATTTTCCAAATAATTAGATGATTTGACATGACAAGCTGCAATTAGTAAATAATGTAAAATAAATTATACGGTATGTTTAAATTAAATTCATAAGAATTTCCTTAAACTAAAGTATTTTAATTTATCAATGATTTTTTTAGTCAAGTATTTTATATTTTTTAGATATTATTACTTAATTTAAACCATTTTAATACTATCAATGCCAAATTTTCTAGGGTTTTGCTTTTCCCACTCCCCCTCCTACTCAAAACACACTATATAAGAGTGTGAAAAAACCAAAAGGTCATTAATGAAATGGCCAAAGCGTCTTTTTTTTCAAAAAAATTACACCTGTTCGAACACGGGCATTCGAACACGTTCGAACAGTCTCATTAATTCGAGTGTATTAAATATTGACACACACACCCTCTTGTGCGTAATTAACCTGTTCGAATGACACCAGTCGAACAGGTTCGCATAGACGTATTCGAACATCCTATTTTATTTTGTTCGTATGATGTTAACTGAGGCAACAATAATGGACTCTCACACCACATATTCACCAATTTTATTGCGTTCGTATGCAGGTGTTCGAACAAGGTCATTCGAACAGTCATTAAACACGTCCTCCACAAGCGTTCAACGCGAGGTTATTTTGGGAATAAAATTTGTTAAGGGGTGTGTTTGAGTAGGAGGAGGAGTGGGGAAAGTAAAACCCTATTTTCTATAATTGAAAATTTATAAAAATAAATTTTGGTATGATCGAATCTCCTCCTCGATCTCTCTTCATCACAAAATATAAGGGTGAAGGAGAGAGATGACTAAATACTTGAAAATAATGATGCGAGAGATAGAGATGATGAAAGGAGATTGAGAAGGAGATGAACAAAATCCAATTTTGGCATATGAGATCAAATTAGTAGATGTAAAAAATGTGTTGTCTTCTCTGAAAATTTATTCTCTCATTTTTCTTCCCAATTAAAATGTATCATTTAAAGTTTAAAATATACTATGCATTGCACAAAATACTTATATCTATACATAAAAATCACATTTAATTAGTTTACATCAATTGGTGTTGTAAGTTGATTTTTATTATTTTAGTGAAATTTTTGATTACATAACATTATCAGATAAAATATCAATAATGTTATTCAGACACACACACACATTATTGCATATATATACAAAAATACTAAATACATACTTATACTAAATATTCAGTTTAATAGAATAGGTTTTATAAAACAAAAAGGGGAAAGAAGGAATTTTGGGGGAAACAAAAAAGAATCACTCCGGTCTCCGTTGAAATTTCTCGTTCCTCACATCAGAGAAAATAGCAGCGTCTCCTTCATCGCATTCTCTCCTCGCTTCCATTGCTCTCGACTTCAATCTCGCTCTTACCCGCTCCGTCAATTGCCACAGTCAATTGTGCACTATCTCCGTCAATCTCGAAGCAGTGGCATTCGTCACAACTGTTAGGGTTCAACATTGAAAGCCCTTTCTCAGTATCTCATTCATAATCAGAACAAAGGTACAGTCACAATTGCTCTTTCTACTGTTTCAATTCACATTCCTCACAAACCAAAAAAAAAATAGTTTCCAAATCTTAAAAATCTAGGTTTTGAAGATCACACTGTATTTCACTAATCTAGGTATCTCACCTCTATCTCTATGACCTCTATTTGTGTTTTTTATACAGTTCTAATTTTTCAGATTCTATTAACACCATGGTCAATCTCTTGGTTTTTCTGCATAATGTTTTAGAGTTTGGAATTAACTTGATCCATCTACGGTGTAATTGAGTAAAATAAAATTGTCATCTTGAGAAGGTTTTATAAATTTAGACTTTGGAGGTAGAGAAAATTTCACTAATGAAATTGCTCTTCAATAGAAACTAGAAACCTGATGATAAGATTGCTTATGGAGAATATATATATATCAGTTGCAATTTGCAAATGAGATAAGGAATCAATACACCACACTAATTTTGCCACTAGTGTTATATTTGAAGTTAACACTTGAGTATACATATATTGCTAGCTCTTTGTAGATGCTAATACTTGCTAGTTGATCATTCTTGCTGCTGGAAATATTGCTAAGACTTGAATATCCAGGAAATATTGCTAATACTTGCCAGTTGGTAATGCTTGCTACTGGAAATATTGCTAACACTTGGTTGTCTAGGAAATATTGCTAATACTTGCTACATGGAGAGTTGGTAAGTTGATACTTTCTAGTTTTCAATGATTTTCCATGTTATGGATTAGCTGAATGAACGGACATTAGTTACACAACTCTTGCCATGTGACCCACTTGATTGTCTACTCATGAGTCAATAGGGGTGTTCAGTAGTTGGGTAAATCCAAATCAACCTGCTGCTCTATCACGCTGCTAGCAACTTGCACCATCCCTTGTTCAATTCCCTTTTCTTTACTTGTATTTGATTTGCTTATTTGTTCAATGCTTTATTTACTTGATAGCTAACTTTATACCCGGTAGCTAAATTTTCTTAATTGTTCCAAAATTCTTTTAGCATATGTTTACAATTCATTATCTTCTTATGTTAAATTGCTTCTACAAGTAATTTCCTGGGCTAGAATATAATGGCTTGGTTATTTACTTGATTGTTAACAAACCAGTTCTACATGATATGATAGTGGCTTGGTTATTTACTTCATTGCTACAGTCCTATTATCTTTTATGAAACAATATCGATTCTCATGATAAGTTGATGGCAGAGCAGTATTAATTCTAATGATATTTATCAAACTTATGTTACTGTTCTATTTTCTTTTGTTAACTTTTGTTACTCATGTGATAACAGACCATGTTCTTATGTTAAGTAGAAGATAAGCAGGAAAAGTGGTACGGTTCTAGAGGTATTAAAACTATCTTCTTATGTTAATTTGATTATTTTCTTTTTGAAAAAAGTAATCATCTTAACTTGTGGTTTTTCTTTCTCAGGGTTGTGACTTGGTTGGTTTGAGCAGAAAAAAGCAATTTGGTTTTGCAGCCAGTTGAAGCTTGAATGTTGCATTTATGTATTTGAACTTTGAAGGAGAGTTTTGTAATCATTCTATAATATATTCTATAATATATGCGGCTTGTCATTCAAGGCCGCCAACTTCTGCTTTTGTTTTTTTTTTTTTTTTTTTCTTCTTTCTTCTTTCATTTTTTACTTCCTCTTTTCTTTTTACGTTGTTTTTACTTTTTTTTCTTTCTTTTTTATATTTTTGGGTTATTTCTTTTTAATTATCTTTTTAATATTTTAAGAAGTACTTTACGGTCTCAAATTTTTAGATGCGTGTTTAAATATGTGAAGTTGGTTTTTCAATAACCTATTGGGTGATATATAGATTAAATTTTAAGACAAAATCACATGAAGTGAGATCTTAAACAATATGGTTTGGTGTACTTTTATGGTTCGAAAAAAAAAATTAAATGTTCAAATACACTAAGTTGGTCCTCGATAATCGATTTGGTCAAAAAATTAAGTGTTGTTGCATTGATCAGACTCTGTGGGAATTTGATCATCTTTACAATAACCTTCATCATCTTCTTTCAACAAGACCTTGATCTACATTTAAAATAAAACCTCCATAATCTTTTTTCAACTTTGTATAATCGCTCCTATTTTATCATGGGTTTGTTCAACCATGCATGATATCGTAATTAACGGAGAGTTTGTTTTTTTGACAGAAAAATCAAGGGAGAGTTTTTTGACAAAAGAATCAAGGGAGACTTAATAGTCTATATTTGGTTCCGTCTCAATTTTTTTCCTTTTTTTTGTCAAAAACATTAAAAAAAAATTCCATTTTTTTACTAAAAAAATTACTCGCTAATTTTATAATCTACTCAAATTATTTGATCAATAATCTACATAAACTAATAAAACTAATCATTTCTTTTCACTACGGTCAAATTAATCATTTTAACCACTATGAATTGTCCAAAAACACAAACCTTTAACAAAAGTTTAAAATTAACTTTTTTATACATAAATGAATATAATTAAACTAATATTAACTCATTAAATAAAACAAGTGATAATACGTGGCAACAGGAGCAACAATGCGAAACTGACAATGGAATCGACGACGACATCTACAACGGGAACAGCAGTCGAACGATAGAGCCAACGAAAGCACCAACAGAGCGCTAACGAATATGAGCAAAATTAATAATTGAAATACTTTTTTTTGAAAATAAAATTTCAAATACTAAACAAAATTAACCTTTCAAACACTATTTTTTCTCTTCATTCATATAAAAAATTAGGCATTTCATTGTACAATTATTTTATTATTTATTTGTTAGCTTATGTAGTAGTTAATGAAAGAAGTTAAATAACACTAAAATTAATAATAATAATAATAATAATAATAATAATAATAATAATAATAATAGAAATTTTCCAAATAAGTAGTATGTTTGTTATGGGCAATGGCGGATCTACCATATATGGTGTGGGGTCAATTGCCCCCACCATGTAAAAATATTTTAGCTAGTTACACTTGATAAAAATTCTTTTTCCCCCATAATAAAAGAAAGGTTGCCCCCATGCATGAGTTAATTATTTTTAAATGAAGGTATTAAGAATACTAATTTATTCTTTTACTATTTTAATTTTTATTGCTTCGGTCTTTCTAGCACTAAATATAAACACTGAAAAACTTAACTATTGTTGGTTGTTAAAGAGTCATTGCTCAAAAATATTCTTTACGAAAAATAGAGACCTATATATGTTCTTCGAGAAATTACTAATTTGGTCTTTAAAATCTCAAATATTAGGCAAACTAATTTTCTTTACAATAATATTATTCAGACAAAAAATCTCAGCCAAATTATCCAAAATACGTACGGAATGCTGCAGAAATACGGTGGGACCCAGAGCTGACCATCCGTTACTTATCCAATTTGTAATTTATTAATTTATACTAGTATTTTTTAGTGCATACGCATCTGTGTGATCTGTATGGTCGGTGTATTGTGATGAAGTTATAATAATAATTTGAAAGGTATTCATAAGTTGTGAACAATGTCGAAAATGTATAATTTGAAATTAAAAGAGGAAAGAGATAAGTATTGTGGCATATAACATACAAATGCAAATTATATTGAGTCGAAGAAATGAAAGGAGATTGACAATTAGAATTACATTGATCGATAATAATGTATTAGGACATTAGATGTAAAATATGCATCCCCGTTGGGCATTCCGTTAGCAGCCTCGTTGACGCTCCCGTTGGCTCTCGTTGCCAGTCGCGTTGCAGCTCCCATTGTCAGTCTCTCGTTGTCACTCCCGTTGCCACATGTTAACTCATATTTTTTATTTCATTTAATATTAATTAAATCATATTAGTTGCTGCTGACGTTGCATGTCGAAAATGTATAATTTGAAATTCAAAGAGGAAAGAGATAAGTATTGTGGCATATAACATACAAATTCAAATTATATTGAGTCGAAGAAATTAAAGGAGATTGACAATCAGAATTACATTGATCGATAATAATGTATTAGGACAATAGAGGTAAAATATGCATCCCCGTTGGGCATTCCGTTAGTAGCCTCGTTGACATTCCCGTTGGCTCTCGTTGCGACTCTCGTTGCCAGTCACGTTGCAGCTCCCATTGTCTCTCTCGTTGTCACTCCCGTTGCCACATGTTAACTCATATTTTTTATTTCATTTAATAATAATTAAATCATATTAGTTACCTAATTTTTTTATTTGAATGAAGAGAAAAAAAAGTGTTTAAAAGGTTAATTTTGTTTAGTATTTCAAGTTTTTATTTTCAAAAAATAATATTTCAATTAATATTAGAAGTATCCATAGGTATCCATGAATACTTGTGAGGAGTTAATACCCATAAAAAACCCGCTAAGCGGGTACCCGTGTGGGTATGGGGTCAGTACAAGTAGCACTTATATTAAATGGGTAGTGGTAACTACTACCCGTGTCCGCCCTGCTCCGTTGACATCCCTAAGCTAGCCCTTGATACCACATACTTGTAAGGTTTATATTTAGTTTTTTTAGATAAGCAATGATTTTATTGAATGGGTGCGCCAACCCATTACAGCAGTTAGGAAGGGGAATATGCCTCATTAAAACCCTCCCGGACCAAAACCTAGTGGGAAAAAGACCCCGACAGGAAAAAAGAGTACCTCCAAGACAATTTACATTACAAAGATGAGAGACACCCCAACGGACAACTAAACCAATCAGAGAATGTCAACCCACTATTTCTTCCCCTTTAGCTACATACCAACCCCATGATGTGTACTTAGTAGCTGTAACAATTGAATTAACATTTGCAACCCCCCTTTAAATATGACATTGTTTCTTGCTAACCAAACGTTCCACATAGCTGCTGTTGCCGTGCCGATATTAAGTGCTTGACCCTTTTAGCATTTCCACCCTTCACCAAACTACCAAATTCATTGAAAGTAGCCACAACACCTTTCATTTGCTATTAGGAAAATCCCAAGTCCCACATTCACTAGTGATAAGGTCTCTAGAGGGTTTATAATGAAGAGGCAACCCTCACCTTACAAGCCGGTTTTGTGGGGTTGAGTTAGGCCTAAACCACATTCTAAGATGGTATCAGAGCCTATCCTAGATCTATCGGACCACCTACCATTAAAAAAAACACACGCTACAAGCCCAAAAATAAAAATAAAAAGGTGCTGCGCGTGAGGGGGTGTATTAGGGAAAATCCCAAGTCTCACATTGACTAGTGATAAGGTCTCTAGAGGGTTTATAATGAAGAGGCAACCCTCACCTTACAAGCCGGTTTTGTGGGGTTGAGTTAGGCCTAAACCACATTCTAAGAAAGCTGCTATTACCATTTACGCTCAACCAAGAAAAGACACCACTCCATACGGACTGTGTAAATGCACAACTGCTGAAAATATGCTCATATATATGTTTCCAATTCCCTGAAACAGAACACACATCTAGTTTCATGAGCAGATGTTAATATCCCTCGATGGAGCAATATCTCTCTGGTTGGCAGCTTGTTTAACAAAAGATCTCCAGCTGAACACTAGCACCTTCGATGGGATATCATTTTTCCATGGAGCTTTGCATTCTTCAATCAACACGCCCTGTTGATCTTCTATATCCACAAGATGCTCCATTATCCATTTATATTAGTTGTGGGATTTTTAATTTTTAAGGATGATATCAACCATGTTTGTTGTGATCAATTTATCATATCAATCAAATTTATAGTTTTTAGACATCAATTTAGTACATATTAAGCAACAAGCTTGATGCACTTGGCCTTTTTCTAGACACAATGTCCATGGAGGAGTTGGATGTTATGAAGGATGCCATGCATTTGATTCTTCAAGGAGTTAGCTGTAACAACAATGTTATTTGGAAAAAAAAAATTAGACAAAAATAGACAAAAACCAACTTACAATATCAATTAACCAAGTTTTTTAGACCATTAACCCACCGTCTAAGTTGTGTATTTGTCCACTTTTGTACACAAAAGTTTGTACAAATAGTATTACTCTTTTCTTTATAAACAAAATGTCCCTAAAATTATTAAAATGACTAATTTGACTTTTTTTGATCACTAAATTGGTGTTTTTCGATTCTCAATGACCAAATATGTTTTAACTTTTGGTCAACTAAGGGTCAGTGGCGGACCTACATATATTTGAGGGGGTTCAAGTGAACCCCCTCAAATAATAAAATTAGCACTGATACTTTAGGGAAAAATATTTTTGCATCCCCTGAAAAATATGTTTTGCACCCAAGTTCTTAGTTTTGCACCAAAGTTTCTAATTTTGCACCACTCTAATGCACCACACTCACACAATCACTCACACTCTTACTATATTTTATTTTAAAAAGTTTTTGTCTCTCTATCTCCTTGGATCCATTCTTGTTCTTATTATCCTAATTTTTGAATCGATTAGTATTATTTAGTTTGTATTTTGTGTTATATAGTGCTATTTAATTTGAATTTTTTTACCAACAACAGTTGATTTGAGTGGTAACTTGGATCCCATCGCAATGTCTCAGGTTCGGATTTTGGGTGTGGCAAAAACTCAGTTGGAAGAGGAGCGCCAATATTGATTTTTTTAGTGATATTTAATTTGTATTTAGGAACTAATTTGTGCTATTTAATTTGTATTGGTCTAGTGCAACACAAGTTGAATCTGATAAAGTCTTCTTTTGAAGCTGACACTAGTTTTGCCTGTTGCAACCGTACATGTAGAAATAACTTTCTCTGCTATGAATATTGTGAAGAAAGGTTGCGTGATCGGATGTGGGATACATGGATGAACGATTGTTTGGTGACGTACATTGAGAGTGATGTATTCAATAAAATTGACTCTGAGCTTATTATTCAACGATTTCAGAATATGAAATCACGTAGAGAAGAATTATGAAATGTATAATTTATTTATTTAAATATATTACGATCTTTTTAATTATATTTTTAGTAAATTGTGTATTTAAAAATTTGACACCCCCGACCCTGTGGGTCTGGATCCACCACGCTAAGGGTTGTGTCTTTGTTCTGTTTTATCATGAAACTATATGTTATAAACGTTTGTAATATTTTTGTTTCTAAAAATACTAGACTATTTTTCCCCCACGACATAAAGTTTCTGGATCCACCACTGGGTAAGGGTACCCGCGGGCACAGATGCCTCAATATCCTACCCGCCCCATTTATTAACGGGTAGTCCAATTATCTGTTTATTCAACCCGCGGTACCCACTAAACTACCCGCCTGCACTGCTGTGAGTAATACGCGTGTGTACCCACGCAGTGCGATTTTATTTGCCATCCCTAGGCTAGCTACGATGGCGGACTCGGGACCTTGAGCATAGGGTGCAAAATAAGAAATGTTGGTTCATCAATTTGTTTAATTTTTTTTAATGTCCTCACTTAATTTACTAAAATTATGGAATCAAATTATCTAACTCCGAATTTATTTAAAAGTAATCGCCAATTTAGTCTCTAAGTTTTCCGCCATTACCTATTTAAGTTCTAAAGTATACGAAAATAAAAAGTAGTCAGTAAAAATATGTGATATCGGTAAATTTACTTTCTAAATTTCTATAAATAGTCTCTTATAGGAGATTAACAAGACAGATTTATTAAAAATTGTGTGCAAATTTTAGGATACAATTGCAAATTTAAAATTTCAGGGGGTTCAAAGTAATTTTATATACTAGTACTAACATTTTTCTTCAGATAATTCAACTGAAACCCCTGAAAACTATGTAGGTCCCCAACTAGTTTGCTACAATTACTAGAAAATGTAAGTGTCCATTTAGTGTCTTTATTAGGCCCGAACACGAAAACAATCTGAACCAAATATATCAATTTGGATTGGATTGGGTTGGTTTGGATTTGACCGAACCATTAAACACTCGTAATTTGATGGAAAAAATTAATTAAAGGTCTTGGAGAATGGGTTTTGAAGGTTACGTATGTAACTCACAAGCCATATACACTTGAAAGGTCATCCATATTTATGATTAGTGAAATGGCCAAGAATATGATCAAGTTGAAAAGCATCATACTTTCAATTCAATAGAAGAACTCAGATAGCCGGACAAGATGGAGGAGAGAGAAAAAAGGTAGAGAGAGAGGCTCCGCTAGCTAGGCATAGAGGGCATGAAGGTGAATGGAGTGAAGTCACCACCCGGGGGAGGACAAGGAGGTGAGGAAACAAATGGAGAAGGCGATATTGCAAGCAATGGGAAATGGAGTGATCAAGTAAATACCACTTCCTTTTATTTCTCAAAGATTCACGACTCACATGGTGCCAAGGATATGCTTAAGGCCTTCTCGTATTATGGTGATGCCATTGAGGTGGTGATACCACCGAGGAGAGATAATCACGGAAGAAGGTTTGGATTCGTCCGGTTTCGCAATGTAAGTGACTCTAGGGTGTTTGCAATCAAGTTGGATAATATCATCATAGGTTCAAACAAGATTCACGTCAATATTCCGAGGTTCAAGAGGGTATGGAGCGAGAGAAATCCTAAGATTCATCTTCCGGTCCAGAAGATGGGTGTTGCACCAAAGGACAACTATATATGGAAGAAGAAGGGGAGTACTGAACCTAGAGTAAAGGTGCACTTTCAACAGGTAAAGGCGAGGCACCCAAATGTCAGAAACAACCCACTGCCACCAAAGATAGTATACCATCGTAAGATAGATCTGTCAGGAATCTGTTTTAATGTGGAGGAGGAAAAAATGTTGAAGTTCAACCAGATGTACGTTGGGGTAGTTAAAAAGCCAGGCAGCACGTATTCAGTTCAAGAGTGGCTTAACAACAATGGTGTCCTCTCGGTGAAGGCTACACCCATGGGCGCAAATAAAGTCTTGCTAGAAGAAGCGGAGGAAGGCTACATCCAAGCTAGGATAAAGGAAGACGGTGAATGGATGCGAGAGATTTTCGACGATATTCGTAGATGGAGCCCGAGGGAAGCAGATAATGAAAGAGTTGTTTGGTTGAGATGCCATGGAATTCCAGTACACGCATGGAACGAGGATTTCTTCGCTTCACTCTCAAGGAAGTACGGTGAGTTCTTGGGGGTAGATGAAGTCACAAAGGTGAAATCGTCTTTAGATGTTGCACGAATCAAAATAAGAACAAAAATATATGACGTAGTCAATATGGTAGTGGTAGCTAATATCAACGGGTCCCTATATGATATCAAGATGATTGAGGAGTGGGTTGGACCACAAAGATGGAGCAGTATACATAATGGGGATGTTAATGAAGATCTTTAGAGTGAGCATGAGTCGGTGTCCTCCGATAGCTCAGATGAAGACCCTGCACTCTTCACGGCGGCAGGTGGTGGCTTTGGCTGCTCCGATACGGAAGGGGAAGGTGAGGAAGATGAGGTGTCGCATGGGGGTAGTAATGATAGAGATGTAAGTTCCAATGTAGTATCAGTGGTCAAAGAAACGGTTGTGTCTCCTCTTTCTCTGCGGCGGTGTCATGATGATATTGAGCTTCCTGTTATTAATGAATCGATTGGGCTTCCTCTTTCTAATCGGCGATGCCAGGATGGTAACGCTAATGATTGTGTGGACCCTGATTTGTTTTCTACTACTCCTAGTGTTCTGGAATGTAGTGCTCCTATAGGGTGTGGTGTTAATAAGCCCTTGGGAATTCGCACAAAGCATGTTAAATGGGGAGTTGGAGTGAGAGAAACTGGTGGTCTAGCTGGCAATCAGATTGGGCCTTTTGGCAATGTTTTTGAGACAGATGAAGCTAGTAATGCAGGGGGGTGTAAAAAGCCTCATGGGCCAGCAAAAAACAAAAGGAGAAAGAGATCTAGAAAGGGGAAAGGAAGGTCAGTCCAGATTTGCATGAAGGGTGTTACGGAACCCAACATTTTAATTGATAGCTGCAACCGGTCCATTTCTGTCTCTTGCGAGAGTCAGCCTCCGCTGGGCGTGAATGGTGTAGTGCGCAATCCTCCAGTTGCTATTTCCTTATCCTCAGCCACTCATTCTGGTGATGGGTCGTTTCTTAATAATATCTCTGTGGGGGATTCAGGCATTCGGATGGGTAATGCTAGATTTGAAGAGGATCATGATAACAAAGTGGCAGGGAAGCTGTGGAAAATTGCAACTGAAGATCTAGGGGTTACGGGGGAAGAGGTAGAAGAGGTGTATATTGAAAGAATTAAAGATATGGAATTTAGGGATCATGTTGGACATGAAAGGAAGGGGAAAAACAATAACGGTTCCAAATGAAGATCTATTCATTAAATATGAGAGGGTGGGGGGGAGCGGAGAAAAGAAGACGTATTAAAAAACATGTCTCCTCCGGGAACTTTGATGTGTGTATGTTTCAAGAGACAAAAAGAAGTGGTCTCTCTAGGAAGATGGTAGCAACTATTTGGGGTGGCGGTGAATTTGATTTTCTGTGTAAAGATCCGGAGGGGCAATCTGGTGGCTGTTGTGTATATGGGTTCGTGGCTTATTTGACGTCCAGTCATCGGTGTGTGGGGAATCTTTCTCTTGTGTAGTAGGTAAACTCCATGATTCCCGTTGTTATCTGGTGAATGTGTATTCACCTTGTAGTTTGGCTGGTAAAAGACGTCTGTGGGATGATCTAAGGGTATTGAAAGATGAGGTGGAGGATGGTCTCTGGTGCCTTGCTGGAGATTTTAATGCAGTGATTAGTAGAGGTGAGAGAAGAGGTGCTTCGGCCATTGATAATAGTACAGAAATGCGAGAGTTCGGCTCCTTTGTGGAAGACTTGGAGTTGATTGATGTACCTGTCCTCGGAAAGAAGTTCACCTATTATGGTCCTGATGGTATTTCGATGAGTAGGATTGATCGGTTCTTGGTGTCAGAGGGTTTTGTTGCCAGATGGCACATCACAGCACTCGATGGATTGGTGATAGGGATGTGTCAGACCACCGCCCAATATGGTTGTTGAGCTCTAATACTGATCGGGCCCAAAACCATTCAGGTTCAATAACTGTTGGATTGAACACAACGATTTCATGAGGGTAGTGGATGATTGTTGGGCGTCGGCTCCTGTTAATGGGAGGCATTACTTCATCTTAAAAGAGAAGTTGAAGTTGGTGAAGGAGCAGTTGAAGAAGCGGAATAAGGAAGTGTTGGGGTTAGGGATTTGAGTATTGAGAATATTGTAAAGGATATGAATGAAGGGTGAAAAGTTGGCGGTGAGGGGGCCCCAAAAGAGCAACAGAGATTATTGAATACGAGTTTTGGAAGGAATTGCATATCAAGGAAAGCTTACTTGCTCAAAAGTCTAGAGTCAGTGGTCGAGCGGAGGCGATGCAAGCGATAAATTCTTCCATGCATGCATAAAGAGTAACAGCGTAGATTGCATTGTCAAGCTAAATGTGGGTGGTATATGGATTGATGATGTTTGCAGGAGTAAAAAGGAGGTAAAGAATCACTTTGAGAATAGCTTGAGAGAAGAGGTTTTTTGCAGACCCACTCTTGATGGAATTCATTTTAAGCAAGTGAATAATGAGGATAATGATATGTTAATTAGTCCTTTCACAATGGAAGAGATCAAAGAAGCTGCTTGGGATTGCGATGGGAACAAGTGTCCGGGTACTGGGATGGATTCAATTTCAACTTTATAAAGAAGTGTTGGGAAACTATAAGCCCGGAGGTTCTTAATTTCTTTAGTGAATTTCATTCCCAAGCCAAGTTGCCTAAGGCTATTAGTGCCTCATTCATGACTCTGGTGCCTAAGAACAATAATCCCCAGAAGCTTGATGAATACAGGCCCATCTCTCTTATTGGAAGTATGTATAAGCTGTTGGCTAAGGTTCTAGCTGGAAGGTTGAAAAGAGTTGTCCCTGGGATCATCTCTGAGAATCAGAATGCATTTATTGGAGGTAGAAACATCCTTGATGGTGTGGTGGTAGTGAATGAAGTGATTGATATGGCCAAGAGACTGAAGAAGCAATGTCTAATCTTAAAAGTGGATTTTCAAAAGGCGTATGATCTTTGTGTGTTGGAAATATTTGGATTACATGTTGGGAAGAATGGGGTTTAATGCTAGATGGAGAAGGTGGATGCGTGAGTGTGTGTCTTCAAACTCTATCTCTGTCCTCGTTAATGGTAGTCCCACGGAGGAGTTCATAGCACAAAAAGGAATCAAGCAAGGGGATCCGTTGGCCCCATTTCTCTTCTTAATTGCGGCGGAATGTCTTCACTTGGGTTGGGTAGGGGAAAGGGAAGAGGCCGAATGCATTAAGGGGTTCAATGTTAGTGGTGAATTGCCCGTGTCAATGTTGCAATTTGCCGATGACACTATCTTCCTATGTGATGGAAGAAATAGGAGTATTTGGGGGTTGAAGGCGATTCTAAGAAGCTTTGAGATGGTTTCGGGGCTGAAGGTCAATTTTGCAAAAAGTAATATTATAGAAATTTGAACATGGATGAGAGGGTTGTGCAAGGCATTTCATCTTTTTTGGCTTGCAAAGTTGGATCGGTACCTTTCAAGTTTTTGGGTATTCCCGTAGGGGCTAACCCAAGGAGGACAACAACGTGGCAACCAGTGGTAGACTCGTTGAAGGCGAGGTTGTCTTCGTGGAGGAGCTCCAAATTATCTATTGGGGGGAGAGTAACGCTAATTAACTCGGTACTCTCCTCTCTACCATTATATTTGTTCTCCATGTTCAAGGCTCCGAAGAAGGTAATTGGTAATTAAAAAAACTACAAAGGAGGTTCCTATGGGGCGGGGATGATGAAAAGAAGAAAATGGCATGGGTTAAATGGGATACGATTTGCAAACCGAAGCACTTAGGAGGGTTGGGAGTTAAGGATCTTGAAGTGTTTAATATTGCGCTTATTGCAAAATGGAAGTGGAGGTTGGTATCGGATGATGATCCTCACTTATGGAAGAAAATTTTACAAATAAGGTACGGGGACTTTTGCTATAGACTCGGTAAATCCCCCCTGCTGCCACTCTTAGAAAATCGTCGTTATGGTGGCGTGATTTGGTATGCTTAGGTGATGGGTTGCTGAATGGTGTTAACTGGATAAGGAATGCAATTAAATTGAAGATAGGTAACGGAGTAAGAGTGAAGTTTTGGTATGATAATTGGTTTGCTAATGAGTCCCTAGCAGAATTATTTCCTGCACTGCTGGAAGCTTGCGATAGGAAGGAGTGTACGGTGGCTGAAATGGGTTCATGGTTAGCGTCGGGCTGGGTGTGGGACTGGAGTCGGTGTGTTGGTGATGCTGCTGCCCAAACCGATGCGCGCGCAGAGATTTTACGCTCATTGCGTGACATTCAATTGCAGTGCGCACCGACGAGATACATTTGGTTGCCAGACACGGTTCGAGGCTTCACCGTAAGGTCGTGCTACGAATGGGTGAGTAATTATATTCGTGGTGGTGTGTTGTTTACTGATGATCCGATGGTTGAAGCATGTAAGTCGCTTTGGAAGTGTGATGTACCTTCCAAGACTTTGATATTCAGCTGGAGGTTATTACTAAACAAGCTACCAACCAGAGACAATTTGTATCATAGAGGGGTGTTGACATCTCCATATGAGTTGTCTTGTGTTTTCTGTTTCCGAGATATAGAGTCAGCGGTACATGTGTTTTGTAATTGCCCGGTTGTGCGTTCGATTTGGCGTGGAATTTTTCATGGATTAGTTTGGATGGAGAAGTGGAAGATGGAGTCATTCCTCATTTCATCAAGTCGCAAGGGTGTTAGGGGAAGAAGGTGTGTAGGGTCAAGCACTTATTTTGGGTTGCAGTGATTGTGGCAAGTTTGGCTAGCAAGGAATGAGACAATGTTTCAGGGTGTTGTGGCTAATGTTAATTCTGTCATTTTTTCTATTAAGTATGCCTCATGGAGCTGGTTCGTTGCTAGGAAGGGGAGAAATAGCGGGATATCGTTCCCAGAGTGGTGTAATTGCCCCTTGGGGTGTCTATCTTTATTGTAATTATCCTGTCTATTTGAGGTACTCTTTTTTCCTCCTTGGGTCTTTTTCCCAAAGGGTTTTGGCCCAGGGAGGTTTTAATGAGGCCTCTCCCCTTCCCATATCTATGTAAGGGTTGGGTGCACCCCTAGTGCCCCCCTTAATGTGATATCTTGCTTATCTAAAAAAAAAAAAAAACTCAGATAGCCACACTACCATCAAAATTCGTCAACATGTTCATAAAATCCATACATAATTAAATAAAAATAAATTAAACTATTGGGTAGATGTTGACGGCCTTCCTCTCTTCCACTAATATGTCTATCTAGTGATGCGACAGAACCAGACTAATATCGTTAGCTCATACATCAACTTCCATCCATATCGATGCCTGCAGTCCCTACTACCAATCGCCTCTAGAACATCATCTCTCTGATCTCTAGAGCCATAGCCAATCGCAACCCTAATATAGATGGATGACATGTATTTTTTTTCTTTTTTAGCATGTAAGATAATATATTAGGTACGTAAAAACAGTTACTGTTGTAAATATGTAATTTCACAATCGGTTTAGCTTAGGACTTGTTTGTAAAATCACCTCGATTGTGGGGTTAGTTTAGTCTTTTTGCATTGTATCAAAGGGATATAAAATCCCTCTCGGTGTAACCGTAATAACTGACTTTTCAATAATATTTCGTTTTACTGTTACGCGCGTTTTTCCGTCGTCGTTCTTGCGTTCTCGGCTCGTGTGTGTTCAAGTCGGCTAGTGTATTCCGACGTCGACCACCGTCGCCTTCTCACCTCGGTTAAGCATCAACTATGGTGATGATGCATTGACACGGTATCTAGAGCTGCGTTTTAGAGGGATCTTGGGGAAACACGAGTGAAGTGATTCTTCGGTGAGGTGTGTGCATTCGATCTTGTTCTTGTAATTCACATCGGATTGCAAATCAAGATCAAACGAAATCGTTCTTTCTTGATTTCGTGGGTTAGGGAAACACGAGAGATTGAGTGATCAGAGTGAAGAGAAGATGAACGGCGGTAACGGTGGATTGAACACGAAGCTTCAGGTGTTCGACAGGAAAAATTGGAATCGGTGGTCGATTCAAATGAAAGTTCTTTTGGCGCGCAAGATGTGTGTGAACCTGGTGGAAGATGGCTACACACCGGTGGGTGAAGGTGCAACGAGGCACGCAGAGAAATGCGCAAAGGGAGACGAGGAAGAAAGATCAAAAGGCCTTGTTCTACATTCATCAATGCGTAGATCACAAGGTGTTTGAAAAAATCTCAGAGGCAACCACTACGAAGGCTGCGTGGGATATTCTTGTTCGAAGTTATGGTGGAGATGCTACTGTGAAAGAAGTGAAATTGCAATCACTACGAAAACAATACGAAAATCTGAACATGAAGAGTGATGAAAGAATTGCAGACTATATCACGCGTGTGGTTACAATCACCAACGAAATGAAGCAGAACGGTGAAACAGTAACTGAAGAAATGATCGTGAAAAAGGTACTTCGTTCCTTAACTCCTAAATTTGATATTATCATGGTAGCAATCCAGCAATCTAAGAACACTAGTGTAATGAAGTTAGATGAATTACAAAGTAGTTTAGAAGCACATGAAACACTTGTAATTGATAGGGATGTTCAAGTTGAAACTGAACAAAAGGCACTGCAAGCACAAGCCTTTAATAAAGGTGGTGGAAACAAATCGAATTGGAAAGAAAATAAGTGGAAACAAAAGAAACAAGAGTGGCTTGATAAGAACAATAAGAAAGAAACTGGTAGTAGCAGTAATAATAGTGATAAGGGAGGACCACCTGGAAAGAACTCTAAGAATCCAAACAAGAAAGGAAATTTTGATAAAAGAAAGGTTCAGTGTTTCAATTGTGATAAATTCGGCCACTTTGCCGATGAATGCTGGTCGAATAAAGAGAAAAAGAAGGAAGAAGCTAACATAGCGCAAGGGGATTCTGATGAGGAACCCGTGATCTTGATGGTGACAATAAATGAGGAAGGGGTGATTACAGATATGTGGTACCTCGACACAGGCTGCTCAAATCATTTGACTGGAAATAAGAGGTGGTTGATCAATTTCGATGGCGCAAGAAGAACAAAGATCGATCTTGATGGTGAGTACTGATGCCAGAAGGTATGGGTGACATTCTGGTACAAATGAGTGATGGCTCAAAAGTGTTGATTGAGGATGTGTGGTATGTACCAGGGGTGAAAAACAACTTGATGAGTGTTGGCCAACTGCTGTAATACCCCAATTTTGTCCGCCCAATTTGAAAATCAAATAAAAATGTATGGTTGTGAACGTTTGATTCTAATCGATATTTCTCTATTTTCGAAAGTGTATCGTTTGTCATACGAGAGTCGAATTTAAAAGGTTTCGTAGTCGTTAGCAATCTTGCGTCGTGTAGGTTGTTAGCGATCAAGAATATATTGTTTTATGGTCGTTAATAATTTCGTGTCGTTTATGTTGTTATTAGTAGAACTTACTCTTTTTTATTTAATTGCAAGAAAAACTCAGGTCTAGAAATAATTGGGTATTAGTATTAATATCCATTGAAGTTCAATATAAGATTAGAATTTAATTACACAAAGAAATAAACACAAAATCCAAAACTAAAGCTTTACAACAAAATTAAAAATTTTAGGCAGATTGCTTTATCCTTCACTGCCTCACGTGAAGCCTTCCCTTTCATATAGAGCTTGAAACAGTGTACTCCTAAACTTGCTCAGATTTTTTTTACCATTTGTGGCTCTTGACCAACAAGCCTCTGCAACAACCCATCAAAGAACTTCATTTGCATGCGGCTAATGCCTGCATCAAGAGTCAAGCAAAACATAGGCTAAATTAGTGTATGTAACAGAGGTTTGGGATAGAAAAACACAACCACAAGCAAACTTTAAGCATAAAACGTGAAACACCTTAAAAATGCATAATGAGAGAAAATTTGAATCAAAATAGACAGCACACAACAACATTCAAAGGAAATCCCTCTATAAATTAAGCTTTCAACACAGATGAAAGGGGGGGAGAGATATGCAGAGAACCAAAAAACAAAACACAAAAACACAAACTGAGAAATACCAACACAGCAACCAGAACACAAAGATGCACATACACAACACAAACACAGTTACGGCAACAACAGAAAACCTTAAACACACATAATCGAACCCTTTGAACCAAGAAGGAAGAAAAGCGAAAATCAAGCTTGAGAGATAAGCGAAAGGGAGGAGGAACACACAGAGAACACACACACACAGAGCAAAGAAAAGGAGAAGAAGTGAAAAAAATAGAAACTTACTGTACGGTTGTCTCCGCCGTGCCTACGCCGCCACCACCGTGAGCCAAACCACCACATCACCATCAGACCCTCACAGAACCTAACACTCACAGAACCACTACCCACAGAACCAAAAACCACCGCCTCTCTCTCTCTCTCTCCGTCGCACGCCGTCGCAAACCACCGCCTCTCTCTCTCTCTCTCCGCCGCACGCCGCCGCAAACCACCACCATCTCACCCTTTCGTCGTCTCGCTTCACCGCCACCACCCGCACCACCGTCGCGTTTCTCTCCGTTCCGTTCTTCTTCTCTCTCTCTCGCGGTACCTCCTTCTCTCTCTCTCTCTCTCTCTCTCTCTCTCTCTCTCTCTCTCTCTTTGTTGAAGATGGATCTATTTGGAAGATGAAGGAAAAGGGGATCTAGGTTTCCTTAATTAGAACGTGTTATATATCCGCCTTTCATTTTAATATTTTGTTTTTGTTGTTTTTTTCATTAAATTCGTTTTATCTCAGATTACTATATACACCCATATTTTGATTCGCACACACATTTCATTGCAAGCCCATTCTAGCGGATCGGGCCCCAAAACAAATCTTTGGGCTTGTTTATTCGCACCCTTGTTTAATAACACGACCTCCGCAACTAACTACACCTCTGTTTATTAATATAACACCCAAGCCTAAATAACACCCCATTTCTACTAATCTCCTCCTTCAAACAATTCCTTTTCGAACAACCAAACTCTCCACAAAAATAATTTCTTGCTAATGGTCATATCGTTAGTAACGACTTTGGTTTTTCGAATGAGTTAGTAGCGCGACCACTCTAAACCGTTGTTGTTTGGTCGTCGCGAATACTCGAATCAAAAGCAAAACCGATTATCATTGCGATCACCGCGCGATTTGCCGTTTGGTTGTTAATGATAATTTCATTTTCAAAAGAGTTAGTAGTATGACCACTCTAAACCGTTGTTGTTTGGTCATCGCGAACGCTCCATCCCAATTGTGCATTCCTTTTATCACGACGTTCTCGCCAATTCAAACCAACGAAAACACTTTTTCCAAAAAAAAAACAAATATTTTCAAACATCAAAATCAAAACTAATTGTCACCGATGATCACCGCGCCGTTGCGTTTGATTGTGAGTGATAATTTAATTCCGTGGGAGCTAGTAGTGTGGCCACTCTAAACCGTTGTTGTTTAGTGCGCACAAACGTTCCCCTTCAATTGCGAAAACATTTTCGGTGCTTAAAGTAAAACCGGTTGTCATCAATAGTCACTCGCGCCGCTATGCCGCGTTTGATTGTTGGTGACGATCCCATTTTCAAAAAGAGTTAGTAGCGTGGCCACTCTAAACCGCTGTTGTTTGGTCATCGCGAACGCTCAACCCCTTTTCGAAAAATTCTAAAAAGATTAAAAAACAAAAACCTTTTTCAGGACCACGAGAACTACGTAGCTTTGATTCCTCATCACAGTGGGGATACGTAGGACCGGGTTCATGTCCCGTCAAGCACACTTTCAAAAAAATATAAAGAACAAGAACTACGTAGCTTTGAATTCTCCATCGCACCCGGAGATACGTAGGAGCGAGAGGCCAACTCTCGTCAAGCGCCAAAAATAAAAATTTTCATTAAGTTTCCCCATTCGTCTTCAAACAAGGAATAAATAGGCAAATCTAGGTATTTTTCAAATCAAACGTTAAAACCACACATTTAGTTAGAGGTTCCCTTTCGGTAGAAAGGACGTGTCGCGATGCTAGTACCTTCCTCGCACGTGTCGACCCCGAACCCATATCTCTAGTTTTGAAAGACCATCCGCCTTGTTCAAAAGACCTTTTTCAATGTTTTGGTCTTAAAATTAAAATATTGGTGGCGGCTTCAAAATTTTTCCACGTTGTACATCGAGAAACCCAAACCGGATTTTTTCGGGTGCAACGGTGCGACTTCACTGGGACTAAAAACATTTTCTTCAAAAGTGGGTCAAGCCTAATTAATTAAGTGTGTGGTTTGTGTGATTGATTTGAATATCTTGCTTTGCCTCCATTCTTCTTCTGTTTCATAAGCATGTTGCATTCATGTGCATGCTTCTTCTTCGTGTTTGCTTTTGTTTAAAGTAATAGATAGTTACTTCTTTGCTTAAATGCTTAGTTCCTCATGCATTTCCCAATCCCGATCATGTTCCCTTCTTCTTTGCTCCCTTTCTTCAAGGTAAGCTCATGCATTTCTCCCCAATTCTATCATGATCCCTTCTTCTTGGCTCCCTTCGAGGTAAGCAATGCACTTGATTGTTGTTGAAACCCTAGGCTAGCTTATTTGATATTGAACCCTAGAGTAGGCGACATGTTATTACTTGCTATTGTCCAGGATCATTCAGGTTTTCCTTCGCAGTGGGGGTATATGTGGGTAGTTTTAGGCGATATGTCCTCGCTACACACACGCACACCTTATGCTTATCGTGCTTTGAGAGGGCCTAAAACCAAGGTCCGACAAAACTTAGGAGAGTGGAAGCGAGTAGTGATCGGCAATTGGACCGTTGTCCTTCTCGACTCTCACGAAAGTTTGACAGAGTATGCTCTTTCATGATGCCTCACACGGTGGCGTTCCATCGTTGTGGGTGCTATTGTGGGAGAGAATTAGCTCGTAACCAACAGTGAGGAAGTGACTAGAACCCACATGGGAGGAACATTTGAGATGTCCTAGAACTTAGGTCCCCGCCTTCGTAGGACACAAGGGCATACCAAATTGTGTGTTGCATTGTAATCTAGGCATGCCTTCAAAAAAAAAAGAAAAGGAGATTTTTCAAAAAAAAAAAAAAAAAAAAAAAAAAAAGAAAATAGAGAAAGAGTTGCCGTTGTAGCCTTTCTTTTCTTCGGTCCGCATTTAAGTGACATATGAACCACTTTATTTTTATTTATTTTTAAAAAAAAAAAAAAAAAAAGAAAGATTCTTTGTTGTAGCCTTTCTCTCACTAGGTCCATATGAAGCCACGTACGGCCCGCATTTTCCAAAAAAGAAAAAGAAAAAAACAACTTGAATTAACGCCAATAGAGATGTTGCCCTAATCGGCATATGCATGAAACATCATCATCCGCACTTTGCATCATGGCATCATACATTACATAAAACAAATTTTTGAAAAAATAGTTATCATCCCTATGGTATTTCATTCGTTCATAATCATGAAAAATCATCAAGTGATGCAGTTTACGGCATCCTCATCCAAAATGCACATTCGTTTATTCATTCACCCACTCATTCCGTCGTCCATTCATATCACATCATCGCATTAATACTTTTACGTATAGGTCGCAAATCAAAAATAAACATTAACGTCTCATTTCACATGCATCTCCATTCAATATCTCTCATGCATTAGGAAAGTAATTGTGAGTATCATGCATTTCATTTCATTGCATAAAAACAAAATAAAACAAGAAGCAATTATCATCCGCATTGCATAAGCATCACATTCATCCGGGGCATGTACAAAAATCATCATCAAATAATGCAGACATCGCGTCAATGTGGCACTCATGCATCATTTCATTAACCTCATCACTTTGTTCGAATACATCATTTCTCCCTGCATGCATCCTTTCAAGACAAAGAAAAATTTCCTCATGTGATGGCTTAATGGGTAGAAGTGTACTTTTGAACGATGAAGGGTAATATCTCAAATTTGTTTGTCGACTACAAATTTGAGATGTTACTCTACGATGTCAGGACACTTTGACCCAGTCACACGTGTTTTATTTTCAAGTAGGAAATTAAATTGAGTCAACTAATTGTCCAAACGTTTCAGTATATTGTGTGAAGTATTGAGTCAGGATCCACTCAATGTTTCATGCAGGTTACTCAGGGTAACGACAATCAGTTGCCTCATATCAACATTCTTGCATCTCTCATCATTCAAAAAAGGGGCATTGGCATTTTCGTATCTTGTCTCGCCTCTAAAAAACTAAAAAATCAAAAAATTCATTTTGAAAAAAAAAGGGGGCATCATTCTTGCATCATTCGCATTGACATTCCATATTTTGTCTTGCATTAAAAACAACAAAATTATATAGAATAAGCCACACTTGTCGGGTGGTCATTCTTCACGCATTTGCATCATACTTGCATATCATAATTTGTTCATTCATTCATTGCATAAAATAAAAGTTGTGATGAGAAACGAGACGTTCTTGCAAAACAATAATCCTTTTTGAAAAAGTTTATCCTCGCTCATTTGCAAACTCAAGGTGTTCCGAGGCCCTCAGTTTTTCACATCAATAACTCATCTGTATTTCCTTCAAAAAAGCATTGCATCTCATCCATTCCATGATAAAAGACTGAAACAGTTTATTAAAAAGTTTTTATATCATGGTTAACTCTCTGTGAAGCGTTCTTCTAGCAAGTATGCATGCCACGTGTAGTTTCTCTTGTTTGAGTCAGTCAATTCCCTTCATTTATCATCATTCCCCATCCAAGTCTAATCCCGCCCCGTCCACCCCTAAAGCGCATATTTTTCTCCCATCAGTACATACTTGACTTTTTGGTTCATTCTCACTAACACTCTAAGTCCGCCATGTTGGGGCAATTCTGTGATCACTAACTTTCTTTATCGACATTATATTCCTTTAGTGCAAGTCTTTCCAAAAAAAAAAATAAAGAAAAAAGAAGAGATAAATGAGAAGAACAAGCTCGCTAGGTTGAAAACCCGCAGAGAGAGGCTAGGCAAAAAGGAGCGCCGGTGGATTGAAAACTCGCAAAGAGCGGTCGAGCAAAAATTAGGGCATAAAAGAAAATGCAAGGAAAAGAGCAACGCATGTAGATAGATAAATTGTTGTCGGGTTGTACGAAAAATAAGCAATCGGAATTTGAAATGAAGTTTGGCCATCTCCCCACAACCTCAAGAAAATCCAAAATCCAAAAATTCCCTTTCCTGCGCACCTTAAGCCAAGAAAATCCCAAAGAGAAGGAAAAAATTCCCCTCCTACCCACCTTAAGTCAAGAAAGTCCCAAGATATCTCCACCACTCTAGACAAGGATCAATTCTACATCGAAAATGGTATATCATCTTTATCACTCACCGTGTCTAAAGAAAAGAAAGAGGTCAAAAGGAAAAGAACACAGTCAAACAAAAAGATTCAAAAAATGAAAATCTCAAAAAAAAAAAAAAAAAAAAAAGACCAAGAAAAAAGAGAAACAAAAGAAGTACAAATTTTTAGCTGATATATCTCACCATGAAACACCAGAGATCCTTGTCTCCATAAACTTTCCAACACTTTGTTGTGTATAATCACCTCTCCTTTCATAAAGACCGCAAACATTTTCTTTGGCCTCAACATCTTACCCTCCATAAACCCTCAGCCATTCTACCATGAAACACAAACTTGTCCTAATAAATCCCCAAGCACCTCACCAAACCTAATAACCATAAACCATTGACCATCGGCCAAAACCAAACAAGACCCATTCTCCCCACCAACCCCAAACACTTCATTAAGCTCAATCATCCCCTTCTCCACATCACAACCCTAAGAAGTCCATTAGATCAATGATGATTGCTTTCGTTTTCTCAAGTTTTAATCTTAGGACAAATAAGTTTATCCATTTTTACGACGTGTTTGCTCGAAAAAAAAAAAACAAACAAGCGAGAAAAAGAAAGTGCTCAAAAAAAAAACAAACAAACAAACAAACAATCAAAGAAGGACTTTGACTCCAAGATGCACTCATGTTGCATTAAAACAAGGTTTAGTGGTCACCAAGTGGAGCCTCTCCTCATACCAAAAAGTCAAAACTTTCATTGCATTTGAGTTGTTCTTAAAGAGAACCAAAAGTGTGTACTAGGGGGCATTTCCTTCACCTCTCACTCCACTCAACCATGGGGAGATCTGGTTCATCGTCTATCCCATTCACATACCACCATCTGTTCATAACCGTCACCATAACTTTGTCACCTTTCACAACCTCACTCAAAGAAACCGTTTGAAATGTCATTCCAAAGTGGGGCAAGTGAATTCCCATTCCTTCACCTCATTCGTTCCCATAAAACCTCACCGGGGCAATCTCTCAACTCACTATCCTAAACAAGGCCTAGTCGTTCTAATTGGGGCAACTTTGTCTCGTCATGACTAGGGCAACACCAAACTCTGTGGGTTGAGACAAAACCCCTTTCACTCCACCTTTCATCCCAAGAGCCGAAGTGTTCCCAATTCATCACCTTCTACACCCCTAGTTGTGGTCACCACTAGACAGGGGCAAGCTATTCACTCATCAAAGACCTGAATTGGGGCAATATTGTATCACTTGATCCCTCATGAGCTTCGGCAATAACCATGTCTGTCATTCCTTCACTTGCCATAAATGTCCATGCCCTAAACCAATGCCAAGCTAGCTGACTCATTCATTCACATTTGCACTCCTATGCATGCTTACTAGACAATGCTTCAAAGAGAGAGAACACAAGTTAGTCATGCGATATCTAAGGTTCAGTCGTCATTGGAAGGAAGAGAAAACAAGTGAGCTTGTTTGTAAATAAAAACCTTGAGAACACCGGAGTTTGAATCAAATTCAATTTTTTCAATAGAATGGTCAATAATCATCTCACCTTGCATTCAAAGTCTTGCATCTCATCATCACAAAAATGCTTAAGTACCCCAATCATTCATATCTTATTTTTCGCCTCATGCATTTAGGCGTTCCATTTTGTTTATCATAGTGTCCCATTTGCATCGTGCCGACATCATCATTTCATGAAAGGCAACAAAAAAGGAAGCAACGGATAAAAGCAAAAATCTTCCATCTCATGCCATCAAGCATCAAAGCATTGCATCATAAAGAAAGAAAAAGCAAACACGTCATCCCATGTCATTGCATTTGCATCATATTAGTGTTTGCATTTCATAAAAGGAAAGAACCAAAATCCTTGCATCAAAGCATTACATGTAAGGCAACACAAAGACTTCCCATGTCATTCGTCATTCCATCATCGTTCATTTCTTCATGCCACTCATCGAAACATTGCATTCGCATACCCACATTTCATGAAAAGAGAAAGAAATGAAAGCGAGAAAATAAAACAAGAGCATTCCATTCATCAAAACATGAATCATTGTCATCAGATCGCACACTTGCATTACAAGTATCAATCTCTGCATCAAACATCAAAGCACTACATTCACATATTCGCAATTCATAAAAACAAAATAAAACAAGCAAAGAAAAACAAACGATCGTAAAAAGAAGGTCGATCAAGAAAAACAAAAGCAGACAAAAAGAAAAGCTTCAGGAGTGTTCCATCACATTCATCATTACACCGAAGTCCTTGCTTAGCATGCACCCATATTCCATGCATCATTCCTTGCATCAACCGGACGTATGCGGTACCTCAATCCAATGCAAAGAAAGATTGGCTATTTCAATCAACCAATCAACAGATTCGTGAATCCTTCGGGACCCAAGCCGCCCCTTCAAAAGCGCAGACTTCACCTCGTATTCGAAGTGCGGGTAAGTCCTTCGACCCCATTGGGTCGAATAAAAGGATAGCCGTGTTGGCCTAAGACATGGCGCGATCTAAGGAAGTATCGAGATCTAGACTTGATATTGTCCCCGGCCGCTCTTGAAGACCACCATGCCCAAGTGCAAACTCGGATCGTTCGTGATTCGTTAAAAGGCTTTAAGCGACCTCGATGTCGGCCATCGGGCGGTACCTTCTTTTTTGCTTTCTTTATCGCTTTCTTTCTTGCTTTATTTCCCACTTTTCTCGCCCGAGGGTTGGCACCAATCTATTTCTGTTGTGTTGGCTTCTCGAGGGTTGACAATTCATTTACTGCTTTCGCTAGCTTACTGAGGGCTGGCACCAAGCTTATTTTCTGCTTTTGTTGGCCGAAGGCTGACGTCCATTCAAAAAAAAAAAGAAAAAGAAACTCATGCCTTGCATTCATCAGATATAGACAAAACAGAAAAAGCATCTCACCAAAATCAATCATTGCATTCATGTACATCCAAATACTCAAGTGCATCAGCACCGAGTTAGTAAACTCCATCAGCACCGAGTTAGTAAACTCCATCAGCCCAGAGTTAGTGAACTCCATCAACCCAGAGTTAGTGAACTCCATCAACCCAGAGTTAGTGAACTCCATCCACCCAGAGTTAGTGAACTCCTTCCACAGATCACAACATCGTGTACGAGCACGCGATGGATCCATCAGACTTCGTTAAGTCCTTCGGATTAGTTGTGTCAGCCTAAGGCATAGCGTAAATCCTTTGATCAAATCGATTCGGACCGATATTGATCGGCCGCTCGAAAAGGCCACCCCCAAAGCTCGGACTCGACAAGAGTCCGTTAGAAGGTTTTTAGGCGACCTCCGAATTCCCAATTTACCGCTTTTTTCCAATTTACCGTCTTTCCCAATTTATCGCTTTTCGTTAATGCGATTTGAGCGTTAACCCCCTTTCTCAAAAGGAAAATAACAAAAGAGAATTCAAAATTTTCTTAAGCGGACAAAATTAGTATTATTTCTATATCTTTATTTCCATTTTACCCAAGAAATATGGAAAGACCAATTCATATTTCTTGGCAAAATGTGAAATAAAGAGGGGCAGCTGTAATACCCCAATTTTGTCCGCCCAATTTGAAAATCAAATAAAAATGTATGGTTGTGAACGTTTGATTCTAATCGATATTTCTCTATTTTCGAAAGTGTATCGTTTGTCATACGAGAGTCGAATTTAAAAGGTTTCGTAGTCGTTAGCAATCTTGTGTCGTGTAGGTTGTTAGCGATCAAGAATATATTGTTTTATGGTCGTTAATAATTTCGTGTCGTTTATGTTGTTATTAGTAGAACTTACTCTTTTTTATTTAATTGCAAGAAAAACTCAGGTCTAGAAATAATTGGGTATTAGTATTAATATCCATTGAAGTTCAATATAAGATTAGAATTTAATTACACAAAGAAATAAACACAAAATCCAAAACTAAAGCTTTACAACAAAATTAAAAATTTTAGGTGATTGCTTTATCCTTCATCGCTGCCTCACGTGAAGCCTTCCCTTTCATATAGAGCTTGAAACAAAGTGTACTCCTAAACTTGCTCAGATTTTTTTACCATTTGTGGCTCTTGACCAACAAGCTCTCTGAATAACCCATCAAAGAACTAGTTTGCGGCTAATGCTCGCATCAAGAGTCAAGCAAAACATAGGCTAAATTAGTGTATGTAACTGAGGTTTGGGATAGAAAAACACAACCACAAGCAAACTTTAAGCATAAAACGTGAAACACCTTAAAAAATGCATAACAGAGAAATTTGAATCAAAATAGACAAAGACACAACAACATTCAAAGGAAATCCTCTATAAATTAAGCTTTCAAACACGGATGAAAGGGGAGAGATATGCAGAGAACCAAAAAACAAAACACAAAAACACAAACTGAGAAATACCAACACAGCAACCAGAACACAAAGATGCACATACACAACACAAACACAGTTACGGCAACAACAGAAAACCTTAAACACAGACACTGAACCACTGAACCAAGAAGGAAGAAAACGAAAATCAAGCTTCAGAGATAACTGAAAGGGAGGAGGAACACACAGAGAACACCACACACAGAGCAAAGAAAAGGAGAAGAAGTGAAAAAAATAGAAACTTACTGTACGGTTGTCTCCGCCGTGCCTACGCCGCCACCACCGTGAGCCAAACCACCACATCACCATCAGACCCTCACAGAACCTAACACTCACAGAACCACTACCCACAGAACCAAAAACCACCGCCTCTCTCTCTCTCTCTCCGTCGCACGCCGTCGCAAACCACCGCCTCTCTCTCTCTCTCTCTCCGTCGCACGCCGTCGCAAACCACCACCATCTCACCCCTTCGCCGTCGTCTCGCGTCACTGCCACCACCGCACCACCGCGTTTCTCTCAGTTCAGTTCCGCTTCTCTCTCTCTCTCTCGCCTCCCTCTCTCTCTCTCTCTCTCTCTCTCTCTTTGTTGAAGATGGATCTAATTTGGAAGATGAAGGGAAAAGGGGATCTAGGTTTCTTAATTAGAACGTGTTATATATCCTGCCTTTCATTTTAATATTTTGTTTTTGTTGTTTTTTTTTCATTAAATTCGTTTTATCTCAGATTACTATATACACCCATATTTTGATTCGCACACACCCCCATTGCAAGCCCATTCTAGCAGACTGGGCCCCAAAACAAATGCTGGGCTTGTTTATTCGCACCCCTTGTTTAATAACACGACCTCCTGCAACTAACTACACCTCTGTTTATTAATATAACACCCAGCAGCTAAATAACACCCCATTTCTACTAATCTCCTCCTTCAAACAATTCCTTTTCGAACAACCAAACTCTCCACAAAAATAATTTCTTGCTAATGGTCATATCGTTAGTAACGACTTTGGTTTTTCGAATGAGTTAGTAGCGCGACCACTCTAAACCGTTGTTGTTTGGTCGTCGCGAATACTCGAATCAAAAGCAAAACCGATTATCATTAACGATCACTCGCGCCGTTGCCGTTTGGTTGTTAATGATAATTTCATTTTCAAAAGAGTTAGTAGTATGACCACTCTAAACCGTTGTTGTTTGGTCATCGCGAACGCTCCATCCCAATTGTGCATTCCTTTTATCACGACGTTCTCGCCAATTCAAACCAACGAAAACACTTTTTCCAAAAAAAAAAAAACAAATATTTTCAAACATCAAAATCAAAACTAATTGTCACTGATGATCACTCGCGCGCCGTTCTTGCCGTTTGATTGTGAGTGATAATTTAATTCCCGTGGGAGCTAGTAGTGTGGCCACTCTAAACCGTTGTTGTTTGGTCTGCACAAACGTTCCCCTTCAATTGCGAAAACATTTTCGGTGCTTAAAGTAAAAACCGGTTGTCATCAATAGTCACTCGCGCCGTTGCCGTTTGATTGTTGGTGACGATCCCATTTTCAAAAAGAGTTAGTAGCGTGGCCACTCTAAACCATTTGTTGTTTGGTCATCGCGAACGCTCAACCCCTTTTCGAAAAATTCTAAAAAGATTAAAAAACAAAAACCTTTTTCAGGACCACGAGAACTACGTAGCTTTGATTCCTCATCACAGTGGGGATACGTAGGACCGGGTTCATGTCCCGTCAAGCACACTTTCAAAAAAATATAAAGAACAAGAACTACGTAGCTTTGAATTCTCCATCGCACCCGGAGATACGTAGGAGCGAGAGGCCAACTCTCGTCAAGCGCCAAAAATAAAAATTTTCATTAAGTTTCCCCATTCGTCTTCAAACAAGGAATAAATAGGCAAATCTAGGTATTTTTCAAATCAAACGTTAAAACCACACATTTAGTTAGAGTTTCCTTTCGGTAGAAAGGGCGTGTCTTGATGCTAGTACCTTCCTCGCACGTAATCGACCCCCGAACCCATATCTCTAGTTTTCGAAAGACCATCCGCCTTGTTCAAAAGACCTTTTTTCAATGTTTTGGTCTTAAAATTAAAATATTGGTGGCGGCTTCAAAATTTTTCCACGTTGTACATCGAGAAACCCAAACCGGATTTTTCGGGGTGCAACAACTGCTAGAAAAGGGATATTCAGTGAATATGGAGGATAATGTGATGACCCTGTTTGATAAAAATAAGAAAATGATCTTCAAGTCTCCACTTGAGAAGAACAGAACCTTCAAAGTGAAGATTGAAGTCGTGAAGCTCGGTGCTTGAGTGTTACAAAGGCTGAGGATGAGAGTGCATTGTGGCACAAGAGGTATGGTCATCTCAATTATGCGAGTTTGAGTCAATTGCAATCCAAAGGGCTTGTACTCGGCATTCCAAAGGTAACTGCTAGTAGTGTAGCTTGTGAAGTGTGCATGAAGAGTAAACAATCTAGATTACCCTTTGCATCAGAATTACCTCCAAGAGCAACACTTGCCTTGGGTGTGGTACATTCTGATGTGTGTGGACCGTTTGAAGTTCCTTCCTTGGGTGGAAACAAATATTTTGTGACCTTCATTGATGAGTTTACTAGAATGATCTGGGTTTATTTGATTAAACAGAAAAGTGAAGTCTTTGATCAGTTTAAAAGGTTCAAGGCATATGCAGAAAAACAGAGTGGCTGCAAGGTGAAAGTATTAAGGAGTGATGGTGGTGGAGAGTACAGCTCCACCGAGTTCAAAAGGTTTTGTGACGAGCAGGGCATAGAACATGAGGTCACGCCACCCTATACACCCCAACACAATGTGGTGTGTGGAATATGCCACATACACTTGAGTGCAAGTATACACTGTCCAAAAACAAGTAGTAAAAAGATCGAACCCACAGAGATTGAAAAACTCACTTTTAAATGATATAAAGTAATATAGTGCAAAGTCACAAAGTAAATAAATAATTTTGGATTTTGGTTGATGATCACAACTAAGTTAGAAAGAAAGCAAGTAAAGAATGTTGATAGTGTAAAAGAGAAAAGCTAGTTGGAATGTCTTCATCAAGTAATTTACTTAAAAGAGTATGATGCAAAGTATGTGATGATGCAGTGCACTTTGAATCTTTGTTGCATTAGCTATGTGCCTTTCGGTCACTTTCTTCTTGAGTTTCATTACCAAACTCTTATGATCCTTGTTCTATGCAAGAAAGAAAGGGGTGTCAGTGCCAATCTTGCCTCCTAACAAGTATCACTTTGCTTAAGTGAATTCACTCTTGTATTTTAAGTACCCACAATTATCCTATGGACTATACTATCCTATGTCTAGGACTTAGCATGGTTTTCACAAAGTTTTCTTTATGTAAAACACTCACCCATATTAGTTCTTGAGTTCTTAATTGTAAGCCATGTCCGGTCATTTACAATTCATACTTATTCTAAGTGATCAAGTTTAAAATAAGTAATAAAAATATTATCAAGCAAGAACTAAAGTACAAACATACATACATGCAACATACTTACTTAAAAGCTCATTAAATGATTAGAACATTCCAACTAAGAAAGGTTTAGCTAACAAGAGACATTGCAAGATATATATATAAACCTGAATAGACCATGTTTATATATATAGAACTCACTAAAGAGAAACAACAAGAGTAAGGTTACAAATGTTGAAAATCTTTATATGAAGTCTTCTAGCAATGCACTAGCATTACTCCTTAGCACTATACAAACACTATGAAAATGAGTAAAGGAGGATTTGTCAATTCCTTCCTCTTCCTCTAAAAATATAAAAACTAACTATGTATATTGAAATTTTGATCTAACTTATGGATTGTGATATATTTCCAAATGAAGATGTGAGGTCCTTTTATAGCCTTCAAGTGAGGTGCTTCCTTCCTTCATGTTGAAGTCATCTTGAGTGGATGATAGCTGTAGTTGCTTTCAGAGGTTTATCCATGTTGCAATCTTTGACTTAATCATATAGGGTGGTTCCATGGTGTTAGAACAAGTGTCCCTATGTTGATGACTCTTCAAAGCTATGCCTATAGCTATGTGTGAATGGTAGGCGCCTACTATACATTGTTGGATGGCATCAGGGAAGCAAGTAGGAGGTCATCACATTGCATGTGGATGCATATGAAATGCATCGCTTATTCACCAAGTTGCCTTGAGAATTGATGCAGGATCAGTGCAGGAGCATTGATGCAGACAGCATTGAGACTGCACTGAACAAAAACATCAAACATACCACAATATATCCAAAATGGCCTATAACTAACTATATCCATTCAAATCACTCAAGATATCATATATCACACTAAATACTATATAAACTCTTTATTATTACTTGAAAGAGAGCAAATACTAAGTTTAAACATATGAAATACTCTATATAAAATAGAGTTATCACACCCCCAAACTTAAACCATTGCTTGTCCGCAAGTAATGACAAAGACAAACTATAAAAACTAAAATTTCTAGAAGATAGATCAGTTTGATTTGGATTTTTATGAGGAGTTCCCTATGAACTTCATTTATCAACAACTTTTCTTGTGCCTTTATTTCTTCAAAACCACCAAAGTTATTCAAACTCTTTTGTGTGTGTGTGAACCCAATTGAGTTGAGATTGGTTCCAAGACTAAGTGAAAAAATTTCCTCCTAGCCTTTGAAAGGATTGGTTCATCTTTGGTCACACCAAAATATTTTTCAAAAGAGAGTTTAGACTCACAAAATTTTCTCAAGTGTTGGGAGTTTTTTTAAAATCAAAGGGCTTGATTGAATTTTTCAAAGCTTTTGAGCCAATGCAATTTTCTATTTTTTGTGTGGATCTTTTTGTGCAAATGCAATACTTCTTTGAAGTGTTTTGTGCATTGATTTTTTTTTCTCGCATTTTGCTTTTCTTGATCTGATTTACATTGATGCAAACAAATTTGTGACCGATGATGCTTTTTCTTTTCTAGCTCATACCTTCCTCACTGACCTCCGGATGCAAATGCACTTTGCACAGTCTTTGACCTCCGAGATGCATATATTTTTTCTTTGCACTTTGGCACAGTTCGCTTTATTGAACTATCCTCCAGATACATTTATTCTGCGCATGGCATGTGTCTTTGACCTCCAGATGCATTCATGTACTTAAAGCACGTGTATAGTTTCAAAAGATTGAGATATGGCTTGTCCACATTTTTGTTTTCTTTTTCTACATTGTTTACTCTTCACTTTTGAAATTCAGCCTTTGTTTTTCATAAAACACCCCAAACTTAATTCTTTAAGCTCTTCTTTCTTTTTAGTAAAGCTTTGTTTTGACCTAAGCTTACCAAAAATTCCCCTTGCATCAGATTGATCTTTAAATAGCAAGGTTCTTTTCACAAACTCAGTTTTGAAGTGTTGAAGTGAAAATAATTTTGGTTTTTCTGAGAAATAAGGCTTCTTTTTCTCTTTTTCATCATTGAAATTCCATCCATAGGGTTTTCACCATATTTTTGAAAAACTGATTTTTTCTACTAAAATATTTAGATACTACTTTGTTAAGTACATCTAATATTTAAACAAACTAAAAACTACTTAAAACATATATATTTACTAAATAAAACATTTAATTTAAACACACAACATATTAGATAGAAACAAACATAATTAAACATAACATGCAAATCCCCCCAAACTTAAGGGGTTGCAGTGCCTCTCACCGCAATTTGTTCAAAAAATAGAAACCATTTGTTCAAAAATAGGGAGAGGGATTAGTACAACCAGGAAATAGTTATAAAGAAACAAAACAAGCATATAGCAGTTGTAGGTGAAAGCTTGTAAATTGATACTCATGGTTTGGCTCCACTCCTAATTGCAGTGCTATATGCGCTTGGAGGAGTGTGTTTCACCTTCCGCTTCTTCTCCTTGGGCTTGCTTGGTGTTGCTTCAGAGGTGCAGATGCACCTCCTACTACGGTGTAGTTGCGGGAACTTGTTCTCAGATGGCGATGCAGTGCATCGATCTTGATCGCATCACTTTTCTTCTTTTTGGTGTTAATTTTGCTGCGCTTTCCCGCAGTTGCCAAGAACTTTTGAGTATTGTGCGAGCATCCTCTTCTGTTTTGCCATTTCTTCCAGAACCATTTTGATTGTTGCCTCATCATGCACGCAGTTGTTGTATCTGTTGTGATGCAGTGGCAAAGTGATGATGCAGAGCATCACTGCATTGCAAATGCATTGAGCTAGAGGCTCTGTGCGGATGATTCTTCTTCTTTGTCTTGTTTGTCGAGTCCTTCTTCTTCTCTTTCCTGCAAATTCTCTTTTTCAAGAGCGAAACAACATTTGAAATAATGTTGCTTGGGTTAGAAAGGTACCGCTTGGTCCGTTGGCATAACAGGGGTTTGTTACGAGATTGGTTCTTACGTGTGAGTTGTTTCTTGTGTTTCTTTTCTTGGAGAGGATGGTGGAGGGGTTGTTTGTGGTGGTGATTGTGATAGGACTGGTGGATCATTGAGGGAGGGTAATGGTGATTTTGGAATGGAGGAGGATTCTTGGTTTGGTGAGATGATGGGTGATTTAGTTCTTGGTGAAGTGATAGGTGTTTTTGGTTGGGTTGATGCAGAAGTTTGTTTGGCATATTTCTGCCTAGCAATTTCCTCTAAGATCACACCTCTAGCTTGTTCCTCTTCTTCTTCATCAATTTCCTCATCACTCTCTTCCTCCTCTTCTTCTTCTAATTCTTTATCCATTTCTTTTAATTCCTCATCCTCAGCTTCAGATTCAGAATCATACAATTCTTCAACTACAGGTTCTACCACAACCTTCTTCTGCACTTTGTATTGTTTTCTAGCCACTTTCTTCTTAGTGCTAGGTTCTCCTACCTTCTCCTTTCCTTTCCCTTCTTCTTCAACTTCTTTCTCTTCTTCTTCTTCTCCTTCAGATCTCAATACCCAACTAGGAAATTCAGGGGCATTCACTTGGCCCACAAGATCAAAGATCTTGTCAAAGACCAATTGAAGCGGTCATGTTGATCATTCGAAATTTCAGATCGCCTCCGCTTCTCGCATGTAATGCTCTTGCATTGCAGTGCGGGGCCTCTTACATTTCTCAACTTTTCCTTCACTTCAAAGACTTAAATTACTGTGGGAAACTTTCTTTGTTCATTAGCGTTAAGCAATAGGACTCCTTCTTTCATGCATAGCTCATTAATAAGACAAGGGAAAACAGAAATCCCTTTGATTTTGTTGAGCATGCAAGAATTTCCCTAGCTATCAATCGCCTATGTCTACATGTCCTCGTGAGAGAATTGTATCTAGCAAGATCAATCTCTCTTTGGTCATAGCATATGTATGTGATGTAGTAAGCGAATTGAATTGGCTATGAACAAATGCCAATTACCTAATGCATTTACCAAATAGTTACTTCTAAGCTTAATCTCATTAGGTGTGAATTTTTCCCAAACAGACACAGTATAGCAATCCTACTCCTTATTTCTTCCATTTCTTTCTTAAAGGCATTTGCCACTCTATTTTCAAATTCATTCCCATTATATTTCAAAGCATATAATGTTCATTCAATTTCTTGGCATGGAAGTGTACAAGTTTACCTCTCACCATGGAAGTGTAGGAATGTTCTCGCTCCTTCTTGTGGTGTGATGCCAAAGATAGAATTCTCTTACCAAATCTTCAATGTAGCCTCCTCGTGGTAGCACAAAGTGGTCCCAATTGAGATTGGCCATCGTTGACATGAATGATGGGCTTGCCTTCTTCAAATCATACCCTCTCGGGCATTAGATGCATGTTCCACAGATGAACATTGTCATCGATTCGATTGAGGATTCTTTGGCTTTCCTTTCCTTGATGATGATGATCCCGCATGCATGGCTTTCTTTCTTTTTGGGGAGTTTTGGCCTCGCTGCTCGATGATTCTGTCTTTGATTGCTTCTTCACCATTGTAATGAATTTCTAGGTTTTTGATTGCTTGTGTGTTTTGGAAAAGATTGGATTGAGAATGAGAAGATTGATTTGTGTTTTGAGATGAGAGAATTTGTGAGAGTTTGCGAATGAAGGGTAACTTGGTAATAATGAAGGCTTTATGTTTCGGAAGAGGGAAGTTAGTGGAGTTATTAGGTAGCCGTTAGCATTGCGTGTCGCGCGCATGCATCTTGCCAAGTGTCTTGCTTTGGCTACCAATGTGTCATTAATCTTACTTATCCTCCTTTGATCTTCCTGAAGCCTTTTGATTCACACTTAACCAATTTTCTTCAAGTTTATAATTTTCTGATGCAGGGCACGTTTTCCTCAATGCGGTGCATTTGATGCATTTGCATTAGTTTCTGCATTTTGCAAAAAACAACTAAAAACATAAAATTGCACAAAAATAATTAAAAACAATGGGTTGCCTCCCATTAAGCGCTTGTTTTAAGAGTCTTGTCAGCCTGACTACCTCTTTTCACTTAGAGATTTTACAAATGGGTGGTGATTTTGTCTCTCACCACATGTTCACCATAGTACATTTTAACTCTCTGACCATTCACCTTGAAGACAGTATTTGAGGTTTTATCAAATAAGTCTACTGCTCCATGTGGATAAACCTTTATCAACTTAAATGGTCCTGACCACCTTGACCTTAGTTTTCCAGGAAATAGCTTCAACCTAGAGTTGTATAGCAGAACTAGTCCTCCTTCTTTCAATTCTCTTCTGAGAATTTTCTTGTCATGCCATTTCTTAGTCTTAGCTTTGTAGATTTCAGCATTCTCATAAGAGGTTTGCCTAATTTCTTCTAACTCATCAAGCTCTATCATCTCTTTTTACGCCTTGTTCAAATTGAAATTGAGCTTCTTGATAGCCCAATAGGATTTGTTTTCCAATTCTACTGTGTAAATGGCATGCTTTTCCATAGACTAATTTGTAAGGGGACATTCCTAAGGGTGTTTTGAATCTTTGTTCTATATGCCCATAAAGCATCATCCAAATGTAAAGACCAATCTTTCCTATTTGGACTTACCATTTTTCTAGCATTCTCTTAATTTCCCTATTGGATAAGTCGCTTGTCCACTAGTTTGAGGATGGTAGGTTGTAGCTATCTTATGCTTAACTCCATACTTAGCTAGAAGGTTTTCTATGATCTTATTGCAAAAGTGTGAACCTTCATCATTAATGATAGCTCTAGGAGTTCCAAATCTAGTGAATATATTTCTTTGCGAGAAACTTACTCACCGATTTAGCATCATTATTGGGTAATGCTATCGCCTCTACCCATTTGGACACATAATCAACAAACTACTAAGATATATAAATTGCCAAAAAGGGTGGAAAAGGTCCCATGAAATCCATGCCCCAAACATCAAATAATTCAATTTCTAAAATATTTGCTCTAGGCATTTCATGCTTATCGAAATATTTCGCTCTTTGACATTTATCACGAGATTTGACCAATAAATATGAATCTTTAAATAAAGTAGGCCAAAAATAACTGCATCAGTAATACCTTAGTCGCTGTCCTAGTGCTTCCAAAGTGTCCTCCATAAGGTGCAGAATGGCAATGCAGAAGCACTGCTTGTTGCTCCTCTTCAGGTATGCATTTCCTTATTAATTGATCAGGGCACATCTTGTAAAGGAATGGATCATCCCAATAGTATTGTTTAACCATGTGGAAGAACTTTCTCCTTTGTTGATATGTCATACTCACTGGTACTACTTTGCTTGCAAGGAAATTTACAATATCACAAAACCATGGTGCAGATGCATTTGATGCTCTGCATTGCTTATAGCAAATGCAGTTTCATGTTTTGCATTGATTTGTGATTGCCAATAGTTTTTCATCTGGAAAGCTTTCCTTGATTTCTTCTCCTTGTGTACCAAGTGATTCTCCTTCAATCCTTGATAAATGGTCTGCTACTTGATTTTCTACTCCTTTCTTGTCTCTAATTTCTAGATCAAATTCTTGTAGGAGTAAAATCCACCTTATCACCTTGGCTTTGCATCCTTCTTTGAAATTAGATACTTAATGGCGAGTGATCGGTGTAGACAATAATTTTAGTGCCAACTAAGTATGATCTCGAATTTTTCAAATGCAAAGACCACAAACTAATAATTCCTTTTCTCGTGGATGTGTAGTTCACTTGAGCTTCAATTAATGTCTTGCTAGCATAATATATGGAATGAAAGACCTTATCATACCTTTGCCCTAGGACTGCTCCTCTTTGCAAAGTCACTAGCATCACACATTAATTCAAATGGCCTCGCTCCAACTGGAGTTACTATAATTGGTGCTTTGTCACCAATGCCTTTTAAGCTTGTCAAAAGCTTCTATACAAAAGTTATCAAAGATAAATTCTACATCATGTTGCGAAGCATACATAATGGTTTTGAGATTTTTGAAAAGTCTTTGATAAACCTTCTATAGAAACCAGCATGGCCTAAGAAGCTCCGATACCTTTAATTGTATTGGGTGGTGGTAGATTCTTAATGACATCAACTTTAGCTTTGTCTACCTCTAGACCTTTCTTTGAAATCCTATGTCCTAGCACTATGCCTTCTTGTACCATGAAATGGCACTTTTCCCGATTTAAAACTAAATTTGTTTCTTCACATCTCTTGAGAATTTGTTCCAAGTTTGTTAAGCAAACTTGAAATGTTTCTCCAAAGATAGAGAAATCATCCATGAATACTTCCATTGATTGCTCAATGAAATCGAGAATATAGACATCATGCATCTTTGGAATGTAGCGGGTGCATTACATAAGCCAAATGGCATTCTCCTAAAAGCAAAAGTACCATAAGGGCATGTAAAGGTGGTTTTGTGTTGATCTCAGCTCAATGGCTATTTGATTATAGCACGAGTAGCCATCTAGGAAACAATAAAATTCTTTCCCCGCTAATCTATCTAGCATTTGGTCTATGAATGGTAAAGGAAAGTGATCCTTTTGGTAGCTTTGTTGAGTTTTTCGTAATCCATACTGATTCTCCACCCGTGATGATTCTTGTTGGTATCAACTCATTCTTTTCATTGGCTATCACCGTCACACCCCCTTTCTTTTTGGTACACATTGGATGGGGCTTACCCAAGCACCGCCTCGATATAGGGGTATATGATTCCAACATCTAGCCACTTAATTATTTCCTTTTTCACAACCTCTTTCATGATAGGATTTAGTCTTCTTTGACTCTCTATCTTTGCTTTTGGAATTTTCTTCCAAAATGACTCTGCATGCATATAGAAGGACTAATTCCTTTGATATCCGCCATTTGCCAACCTATAGCTTTGGTATGCTTCTTGAGAGTACTAATGAGATCACTCTCCTGTTTTGATGTTAAATCAGAAGCAATGATAACAGGTAAAGTTTCATTTGTTCCTAAGAATGCATATTTAAGGTGTTCAGGCAGTATCTTCAATTCTAACTTAGGAGGTTGTTCTATTGAGGGTAAGTTCTTCTTGAGACTTGGATCCTCAAGATTGAGTGGTTCATAAGTTCTAGCCCATACTTCCTTACAAGAGTTTTCTATTGGCGATTCTCTTTTCTAGTATTTCAGCATCTAGCAATGCAGCTGCATCTAATGCATCTGCATTGGCTAAGTGATCATACTGCTTGTAAAATTGTTTTTCTACCAATTGATCTAGAGAGAATAAGGATGAACACTCTTCTGTTTCTTCTGAAGGATACTTCATAGCATTCATTATATTGAATTTGATCTCTTGATCATTCACTCTCATAGTGAGTTCACCTTTCGCACATCAATTATGGTTTTACCGGTTGCTAAAAATGGTCTTCCTAGGATAATAGGCACTTCCTTATTCGCATCAAAGTCAAGGATAACAAAATCTACAGGAATACGAATTTGTCTACCTTAACTAGGATGTCTTCTATGATACCTTCAGGATAGGCTATTGATCTGTCACCTAATTGAAGTGTCACGTTGGTTGGTTTTGCATTTCCTATTTCTAATCGGTCAAAAATAGATTTAGGCATCAAGTTGATGCTTGCACCTAAATCACATAAAGCTTTACGAAGATAGGATTTTCCTATAGAAAATGGAATTGTAAAACTACGGATCCTTCAATTTCCTAGGGATCTTATTTTGCATAAGCAAACTACAATCTTGATCATGGCAATCTGTTTCAAACTCATCTAATCTTCTTCTCTTAGTAAGCACATCCTTCATAAATTTTGCATAATTTGGCATTTGTTGGAGGCTTCTACTAAGTGGAACATTGATGTGTAATTGTTTTAGTACCTCTAGGAATTTACCAAACCGCTTCTCCTCATGTGCTTTTTTCTTTGAGGGTAAGGAGGAGGAGGGTATTCAGGTACTAACTTAGGTAGTGGACTTTGAACTTCTTGTGATGCGGGAGCACTAGATGCTTTCGCATTGGTTTTTTGATTTTTGGTTTTTTCTCCCTTTTCTACACTTTCCTTCTCGATTAACTCTACCAAATCCTTACCACTTCTCAAAGAAATAGCCTTAACCTGCTCCTTTCCTTTGGTTTGAGAAGGTGTAGCTTCAGATTTGAAGGTAAGGCACCTTGTGGCCTTTGATACAGAGTGTGGCTAATTGACCAACTTGATTCTCTAAGTTCTTGATGGAAGCATCTTGGGTTTGTCTAGCAGTTCTAGATTCACCTATGAATGCTTTGAGCATGGTTTCTAGAGAATTATCAGTGGTAGGTTGAGAGGTTCTTTGGTTATTTTGATTTGGGAATCTGGTGGGTTGGTTGGTGTAGTTGGAGCGATTCTAGGTGCAGTGCACTATTGTTGCTCCATCTAAAATTTGGGTGATCTTTCCAACCAGGATTATAAGTGTTGGAATAAGGGTTGTTATTCCTATTATATCCTACATAATTTACAGAGATAGGGTTGCTAGAACACTCCTCATACAAGTGACCTCCTCCACAAGTACACACAACTAGGTGTGCCTGGAGGTACTTGTTCTCTTCATCACAAGAATGATTGTTGTCTGGTGATGCTGTTTGCATTAGATGCTTGATAGCATTGCGAAGTGAAGTTTTTCATCAAATTAGCTAGAGTGGCTACTTGAGCAGATAGAGGCGGATATATCATTGATTTCATGCACCCCGATGGTTTCTTTTGGGGGCACTTACCTCTCGGTAGGCCAACTAGAGCTATTAGTCGCTATTCTATCAATTAATTCACATGCTTCATTGTATTTACATGATTTAATAACACTCCACCGGATGATGCATCAAGCATTATTCTAGTTTGAGGTTCTAAACCATTATAAAATGTTTCCATTTGAATAATAACAGTAAACCATGATGAGGACATTTTCTTAAAAGTTCCTTCCATCTTTCCCATGCTTCAAATAAAGACTCAAACTCTTTTTGTCTAAAAGATGTAATATCATTTCTTAACCTGGCATTTTTGATAGGTGGGAAATATTTTCCTAAAAACTTTTCAGCCATTTCATTCCATGAATGAATAGAGTTAGGCTCTAAAGAATTTAGCCAAGCCTTGGCTCTATCTCTCAAAGAATATGGAAATAACCTTAATCTAAATGCATTTTCACTAACACCAGGTAAAATAAAATTACTACTGAGACTTCTAGAAATTGTCTTAAATGCAAATGAGGATCTTCATGAGGAGATCCTCCAAATTGACCAATAGTTTGAAGCATTTGAAACATCATAGGTTTAAATTCAAAATGCATAGCATCAATATGAGGTCTGTTTATGCTAGTTTGCATGTTTTGATGATCAAACCGAGCATAATCCTCATAGGTCTATCTCTATCATTAATCATACCTATGTGATCCATGTGGATGAGATTTTCTCTATGAACTTCTTCTTGAAGAGCATGTTGTGATCCAGGGCCTCCTCTCACCGAGTGTGGCCTTGAGCTTTGTTCTTCTTGAAAGACATGTTCTTTGGCTTGTTGATTCTGTTTTTGGAGTCTTAGCAATCTCCGAATTTTCTTTCTATTTCTAAATCTAAACTATATTCTCGGAGTTCTGCTTTTCAGTTCTGTACATATACTAAGTACCATGTAATCGTGGTGGTTGTGAAACTAAAAACCAGAATTTATATACAACACTAAATTACTAAATATCGAATTTTAAAAGAATTTACTTCAATCCCTAACAGCGCGCAAAAAACTTGGTGTGTGGAATATGCCACATACACTTGAGTGCAAGTATACACTTTGTCCAAAAACAAGTAGTAAAAAGATCGAACCCACAGAGATTGAAAAACTCACTTTTAAATGATATAAAGTAATATAGTGCAAAGTCACAAAGTAAATAAATAATTTTGGATTTTGGTTGATGATCACAACTAAGTTAGAAAGAAAGCAAGTAAAGAATGTTGATAGTGTAAAAGAGAAAAGCTAGTTGGAATGTCTTCATCAAGTAATTTACTTAAAAGAGTATGATGCAAAGATGTGATGCAAGACCTGAATGAATCTTTGTTGCATTAGCTATGTGCCTTTCGGTCACTTTCTTGAGTTTCATTACACCAAAACTCTTATGATCCTTGTTCTATGCAAGAAAGAAAAAGGTGTCGGTGCCAATCTTGCCTCCTAACAAGTATCACTTTGCTTAAGTGAATTCACTCTTGTATTTTAAGTACCCACAATTATCCTATGGACTATACTATCCTATGTCTAGGACTTAGCATGGTTTTCACAAAGTTTTCTTTATGTAAAACACTCACCCATATTAGTTCTTGAGTTCTTAATTGTAAGCCATGTCCTGGTCATTTACAATTCATACTTATTCTAAGTGATCAAGTTTAAAATAAGTAATAAAAATATTATCAAGCAAGAACTAAAGTACAAACATACATACATGCAACATACTTACTTAAAAGCTCATTAAATGATTAGAACATTCCAACTAAGAAAGGTTTAGCTAACAAGAGACATTGCAAGATATATATAAACTGAATAGACCATGTTTATATATATAGAACTCACTAAAGAGAAACAACAAGAGTAAGGTTACAAATGTTGAAAATCTTTATATGAAGTCTTCTAGCAATGCACTAGCATTACTCCTTAGCACTATACAAACACTATGAAAATGAGTAAAGGAGGATTTGTCAATTCCTTCCTCTTCCTCTAAAAATATAAAAACTAACTATGTATATTGAAATTTTGATCTAACTTATGGATTGTGATATATTTCCAAATGAAGATGTGAGGTCCTTTTATAGCCTTCAAGTGAGGTGCTTCCTTCCTTCATGTTGAAGTCATCTTGAGTGGATGATAGCTGTAGTTGCTTTCAGAGGTTTATCCATGTTGCAATCTTTGACTTAATCATATAGGGTGGTTCCATGGTGTTAGAACAAGTGTCCCTATGTTGATGACTCTTCAAAGCTATGCCTATAGCTATGTGTGAATGGTAGGCGCCTACTATACATTGTTGGATGGCATCGGGAAGCAAGTAGGAGGTCATCACATTGCATGTGGATGCATATGAAAGCAGATCGCTTATTCACCAAGTTGCGCAGAATTGATGCGAGGATCGGTCACGAGGAGCATTGATGCAGATAAAGATTGAGATCAGATCGAACAAAAACATCAAACATACCACAATATATCCAAAATGGCCTATAACTAACTATATCCATTCAAATCACTCAAGATATCATATATCACACTAAATACTATATAAACTCTTTATTATTACTTGAAAGAGAGCAAATACTAAGTTTAAACATATGAAATACTCTATATAAAATAGAGTTATCACAATGGAGTAGTGGAAAGGAGGAATAGGATGATACTTGATATGGTAAGATGCATGCTTAAACAGATGCAACTACCAAACACTCTATGGGGTGAGGCTGTGGCAACTGCAGTATACATCTTTGAACCGATGTCCGACAAGGAGGTTGAAGAATAAGGTGCCTTTGGAGATGTGGAGTGGTGAGAAACCTGATGTAAGTCACTTGAAGGTATTCGGCACCCTATGCTACAAGCATATACCGGATGCTAGGAGAAGGAAGTTAGATGACAAGAGTACTCCAATGATATTTGTAGGATATCATTCAACAGGTGGCTACAAATTGTATTGTCCTACAACCAACAAAGTTGAAGTTAGTAGAGATGTGATTGTAAAAGAACAAGAAAGGTGGAATTGGAATTCAAATGCAAGAACATCGATTGACATTGACAAAGTGCAATACTTGAAGAAGATCATAGTGAAGTACCAAAGATGAGGAGAGGTACCGCCCGCATGAAATTGAACAACAAGGAATGATTACGACGACTGGTCCGATGATGAAGTTCCAAAGACAGGCGTGCCACGAGAGACGAGAAACTTACCACCTCGGCTCACTGATTATGAGCTAATTGCAGACGATTTGATAGACAATGATGGTGATTTTATCGCAATTCGCACTAGTAGTAGCGAGCATCGAGCCACTTAGTCATCTGAAGCGATGAAAGATAAGGTGTGGAAGGCGCAATGATTGAAGAATTGAACGCAATTGAAAGGAATAAAACCTGGGAGTTAACTGTGCTACCTCCAAACAAGAAACCGATAAGTGTGAAGTGGGTCTTCAAAGTGAAACTGAAGCCCGATGGATCAGTGGCAAGACACAAAGCTCGGCTTGTGGCTCGTGGATTTCTGCAGAAGGAAGGTCTAGATTACAAGGAGGTGTTTGCGCCTGTAGCTAGACATGAGACAATAAGATTAGTGATAGCTCTAGCATGTAGTAGGGGATGGACTATACTACATCTAGATGTTAAGTCGGCATTTTTGAATGGTGCACTAGAGGAAGAGGTTTATGTGACACAACCACCGTGCTTCGAAATAAAAGGGAAAGAACAAATGGTGTTTAAGCTGAACAAGGCTCTATATGGCCTTAAACAAGCTCCAAGAGCTTGGAACAAGAAAATAGATGCCTTCTTTGGAAACTGTGGATTTAAAAAGTGCAGTGTCGAATATGGAATATATATGAAAACATCTAGCCGAGGTAAAATGATCCTAGTTTGCCTCTACGTAGATGACATATTGCTAACCGGTGACTGTGAAGCCGAAGTGAAGTCTGTGAAGGAAAGGTTGATGTCCGAGTTTGAGATGAGTGATCTCGGGAGAGTTGTGTACTTCCTGGGAATGGAATTCCTTTACACTCCTAAAGGAATAGTGTTACATCAGAAGAAATATGCAATAGAAGTGCTGAAGAGGTTTGAAATGTTTGATTGCAAGCCTGTTCTAACACCAGCCGAGGTAAATCAGAACCTGACGACTGATGTTGATGGAGAATGTGTAGGTTTGAAATGTTTGATTGCAAGCCTGTTCTATCACCTCGGTTGTGGGGTTAGTTTAGTCTTTTTGCATTGTATCAAAGGGATATAAAATCCCTCTCGGTGTAACCGTAATAACTGACTTTTCAATAATATTTCGTTTTACTGTTACGCGCGTTTTTCCGTCGTCGTTCTTGCGTTCTCGGCTCGTGTGTGTTCAAGTCGGCTAGTGTATTCCGACGTCGACCACCGTCGCCTTCTCACCTCGGTTATAAGCATCAACTATGGTGATGATGCATTGACAGTTACAAGACCTGTAGACCAATAATATTTGTAAATAAAGAAAAATCGGGTAAACAATCATTTTGTTTCTGGAAGTGTTAATTAGACGATGTCATTTTGGTTCCTAACTTAAATGAAATTATTACTAAAGCCTTAAATTTTCAATTAGTTAGTCACTACTGGTGATGTCGCTACGGAGAGACGGGTATGGGTCAACTTTTATGGGGTTCAACTTCATGTTTGAGGTGAGGTTTTCTTCGAAAGCTTTGTAATTACCTTTGGCAAATTCATCAAGATGAACGAAGTGACGAGGAAGATGAAACAGTTTGATGTTGCCCGAATTCTTGTTTCCTCTACCTCTCGTAACACCAATGACTCATCAGCGCCCAGGTCTCAATAAAAGAGAGTATTTAGAAATCAAGATGGTTGAGGACATATTTATTTTATTTTTTTTACCAAAGAGATGCATATTGTCCGAATTTATTAAATAAAAGAAAAAGGAAAAAATAGAGAAAGTGAAGAGGATTAGACTAAAAAACTCTCACAAAGAAACAAAATAAAGCGAGATAACCTTTGAGTAGGATGGCCCTAAAACATTGTAGCCTACATGCTAGACAATAACCAATCTAACTAACAGAAGATAGAAGATAGTCAAGCTAGAGATACAAGCTAGAAACAAGTCAGATTAAAAGGAATCCGAGACAGAATTAACATTTGAGCGAGTATTGTAACCAACAACCAAATGTTGTTTCGGTCTGATTTTCTTCTTTTGAGACTTGGACAAACGACCAATTGATATGACGTAGCTATTCCACGCGAAGTCGGAAGTCATGAGATCACCAACATCATCCGAGGACATGTTTATTTGATTTGGAGTGGTAGATTTTTGAGTTTGCTTTTTTGCTCGGTTCCTATTAGTGACTATCTCAGTTCATCTATATAAAAGTTTTTGTGTTTCTTAAAAACACACTATATATATCATATACTATTTTTTGCCCTTTAAAAAAAACTTATTCTAGAAAAGAATCAATTTTGACCTCTTTGCATATATACCATGTTTTCGAGTAGATTCTTTCTAGATGAGCTCTGACCTCCACCAAGTTTTCCAGCAGTTTCTTTCGAGATGAGCTCGTGGATATTGACACTAGCGGAGGATCTGAGTCTGAGATATTCCGATCATTTAAACAGAAAAAGCACAGCACGTACATTCAAGTGTGTGCAGCAAAAGAGAAGTCCTACTCCTCTATGTCTGACCTGTCTGGATTACTGTAGTTCTTACAGTCTTCTATATATTATACTAGTATTACTTTTGCTTTCAATTATCAGTGTGAGAACCTAACATTCCGTTTAATCTCTCCTTTTTATGCTATGAACAGTCTATTTGTAATAAATGCGAGCTTAATATTCAAACCAGAATGACTTTAATGAGTTTCCAAGAATCTCCCTCTCACACCCTAAAATAAACATGGAATATTTGAATTGAATAAATCTAGTATAAAACTAAGTTTGCACATATGCAGAACTTAATTTAGAAGAAAAATGTATAAAATAGCCATACATTATATGTAGAGGACACGGTAATTTCAAAGCAATATATATAGTTACTTTAGAGTTTAGATTGATAAACCAAAGCAAATGGTATAGTTTTGTAAAAAAAAAAAAAAAAGTAGTATAATATATATAGTTGATATCTCGGGATATCACGTTTTACAAAGAAAATTGCAGCATCTTATATACTACTATTTCATACCCACTACTATATATGTTTGATCAGACCTGATAAGCAGCTGAGAATTGATGACCATTGATCGAATCTCTCCTAAGTTAAACTCATTGATTCAATATAAATGCATGTTTGAATAAATACAATTTAGTTGTTGACAGCTTAATTAATTTCAACAGTAGTTAAGATGCTAAAAATGGTTACTTAAACATGAAAAGAAGAATCTAAATCCAGGGAGAAATATATGTAAATGAAGTCTCCATTCCATAGGAGAAATAAATTGTATACAGAATTAATTAATTAATTAATTATGAATATATATATATATATATATATATATATAAGCAGAATTTGTTGAAGGGTTGGGAGAAGAAATGGACGGGAACAACACATATACTACTACTACTACTACAGTTGTATTAATATGGAGTATTTATCTAGAACACGTTTGTGAGCAGTGGTGATCCAGACAAGAAGGGAACTGTTGAACAGGAGAGAAGACAAAACTAAAGGTTCAAAAGAAAGGAGTAAATAATTAATTAAAGAAATGGGTGGAGCTTGAATACTACTCCCTCCGTCTCATATTAGGTAAAAAAAATTGTCCCATAATACATAACTTTTTACAATACAAATGCAATATCAATTTTTCTTTTACCCTTAATTATTTAATATATCACTTTTTACAATTCTACTTTTTTATGTTTCTAATGTTATTAATGAAGATAATTTGGTAAATTAACTCACAATCTTTTTTTCTCATACAAAATTAACTATTTTTCTTAATTCGTGTGTCACAACCTTAAACGACATATAATATGGGACGGGAGAGTACTATAAGAAGAAGAGATCAGAGTGGAAACTCACCATTAAATTTGACAGCTGTACAAGCAGCTTCTACTGCTGCAAAGCGAAAATGTCTAACTAAACCGCAGCATGCGCAGAAGCAGAAGCCTCAGTGTTGTGAACCACAGCCCAACAAGGCTAACAGAAACATTAGAGGATAGAAGACTCTTTTCTGCCTATCATTAATTGCAGCGAGCCAAAAGAGAGAGAGAAAGAGTATCGATCCAAGAAAATGGAACCATAAAATATACTAATAATAATAAATAAATAAATAAATAAATAAATATATATTTGCATTGTACATATATATTATATTATATATTAGTATACACAAAACACAATTGAAATGTCTAGGGATTTGATTCCGGCAAAACGAATTTTCATTTCTTGAATATCTCTATATATCACGATTCGATGGAATCTCAATCTACAGCAAATTGAACAGTTTAAAACGTACTAAGCAAGCATTTGAAATGCAAAATATGATAACCATGAGGAAAAGAAAGTTGGGGAGCTAGCGGAGGTCTTAATTTCCTTTGTAACCGATCGATCCGAGAGATGAGAAAATAAAAATAAAAACAAAAATGGTGGAAATAAAAAGAGAGTAGTAGTAGTAGTAGTATAGCTAAGCTAAGCTATAAGCTAGGCCAACTAATTAGTTTGAAACTAAATAAATCTTGTTGGTTACTTAGCCCTGGAAGGATGCAGTGACGTGGTTTCCTCTCTCGGATCCCCAAGGCTTGGAGTGGAAGAGGGAAGTGTGAGTGGCACTGGCAGTGGCACGTGTGGTGTCGTTGAAGCCGAGGAGGAAGAAGCACATTCCATATTGACCCCAAATAACCTCAGCCGTTTTCCGGGAGTATTATTATTATTACTGGTGGGAATGGCAGCTGGAGGAGCTGGAGCAGGAGCAGCAGTAATCAGAGGGTGGTGATGATGAGCAATGGGCACAGAATCAATGATCATTCTATCTGGTTGTTGTTGTTGAGGAGTTGGGGAGGTGAGATAATAATTATCATGATGATCAGGATGAGGATGGGGAAGAGGCCCAAGAGGGTACTGCTGGTGTTGATGTAAAGTATAGTAATTGTTGTTGTTATTGTAATTGGGGTGTTGTTGCTGAAAATGATGATGATGATGATGATGATGACGTGGGTATGGGTGTGGGTGTGGGTAGGGAGGAGGAGGAGGAGGATGATAAGGATGATGAGGATTGGAAGAGTATAGTAATGATGATCTTGCATTGGCATTGGCATTGGCATAGTGAGTAGTAGTAGGGAGAAAGTAATTATTAGGAGGAGGTAGTGTGAAGATGGAGTTTGAAGGGTTGTGGTGGTGGTGGCCATGGTAATGGTACTGCTGGTACTGGTAGTGGTGATGAGACCTTGGCCTCCAATCAATGTAGAGCATGTGTCGGTACAATTCACCAACGCCGCGGTGGAAGGAAACAACGTCCCCAGCATCCAGCTTCTTGTCCTTCACAAAACGGCTCCATCCTTTAGTCATCACATAGCTCTGACTGCTGTTCCAGTATGAATACCTGAATCGCCACACCTTCCCGTTGCGATCCTCGAAATTCAGAAGAAGACCCTTCTCGTTAGATGAAGAGTCCAGAGGGAAATACTTCTCCGCATGCTGCTTCGGAATCACAAGTCGGTTCAGCTTCCCCACGTCGCTGGGAGTCACCACTTTGTCAAACATGTGCTCTTTCTCCACCACCACATCCACTTCTTGCCCTAATTCTTCTTCTTCTTCTTCACCTTCCCTCCCTCCTCCTCCTCCTCCTCCAAGTCTCAATTCTAGCTGCTTCCCCTCCCGCCTTCTCTCATCTGCCTGTAACCCTAATTAACAATATTGAATCAATCAATTAACTGTTAGTTAGTTATTGCCGTGGATCTAGATATATAGATCATCATCATCGATCACAATCCCCCCAACCCAACCATAGATTTAATTTCCTGGGTAGGTAAGGGTATTATTTATTTATTTATTTATTTATTTATATCAATCACATGAGCAAATAAAAATTAGATCTAATTTTTATTAATAATTAGATGGATGGATGGATGGATGGATGGAAAGATCAGATGAAGTTAAAAGGATCGAGTGCTAATTAATTATATATAATACTGTGCTATAGTACTTACTGCTGCTGCTGCTGTTGCTTCCTTCTTCTCTTGTAGTTGCTGCTGCCACAATTTCCTCTCCCTCCTCTTCTTCTTCCCTGCTATTAACTTCTTGCATCGACGACTCCTCCATCGAATTGACTTCTTTTCTGCTGCTTCCAATGGATCTTACAATCCAATAAATAGAGGCGAGGCAAGTCAGTGAGAGAGAGCGTAAAAGGAAGAGACCGTTTGGAGATATGATTAAACATATATAATAAAAATATTAATATCAAATCTGACCAGAAATGGAAAAGAATTGAGAAAATCGGAAGGGTGGGAATGAAAAGGAAAAATTATTAAGGTGAAATAAAAAGGTGGACAATATGAGATATTTTACCCAGATTGGCGAGGGAGGCTAGCTGGAGCTGACTGGCTGGCTCTAATGAGAAACAAAAACAAGGGTGACCCAGCTGGACGGAGGATCCAAACCCAACCCTAAGCCTTAGCAATTAGCTATAGCCATGGAGGATCGATTCAAAACAAACATGGTTCGAATCGAGTCGAGTTTTTGTCACTCACAGTTGACCTACGCAACACAACGCAACGCAGCATAGTAGTACTACGAGGTAGTGAGTGAGTGAGGGAGTGAGTGTGATATGTTGGTTTGGTTTAGTTGAGTTGCCTCATGGTCGCGGGAAGCTTCTTTAATTACAACTAACTTGGTGGGATGGAAAAAGAAGCATAAATTAAACTTGTTGGGATAGTTTGGTTCGTTCCTAGAAGAAGAAGAAGAAGAATAGAGAAAATGAAAGGTAGAGATTGATACACTTACGTGGGGGCCATGAATATTTTGTACCTATTGTGTTCATGTGAGCAACTTGTCCTTTTCATCATATTTGCTATAATAATAATAATAATAATATTAATATTAATCTCTAAAATATATATATATATATACCGCCACGCCACGCCACACCAGTACTTGTTCCACAACCAACCACCTTAATTAACCCTCTTCAATTATGATATAGTATCAAATTAATTCAAAGAAAGAATAGGGCAATCGCATTACATACGATCGATCGAGTACGGGCTTATCTATGGCTAGTATAGTTGTTGTTTGTAGCAGAGGGAAATGGCGATCGATGGCGGTGTATTAGAAGAGAGGATAGGGTGGCCACTCATATATTTTTGACTTTTAGCGTCATTGATTGTATGTCTTGTGGATGTGGATGTGGATGGTCCCCAACCATGGAGAAGAGAAAGGAAAGTTAAAGCAAACAGCTAAACTAAGAGAGAATGTAAACAGACCACCACCCTGCAGGAGCTCTCCTGCTAGCTACTGCTCTCTCTCTCTCTACATAATAGTAATATATGGTTACCTTTCCTGCCCTACCTTCCCCATCCCATCCCTTCCATTTCTTTTTTCTTCCTTCATTCCTCACTTTGTTTTTCAATCCCCACTACATGAACAGCCGTGTCTACAATTAATTTTGGAGGGAATTGGAGATGAATTATTTTTCAAAAGAAGGCGATGAATGCGTTGACATATATATATATATATATATATATATATATATATATATATGTCAGCCAACGCATTCATCGCCTTCTTTTGAAACAGATAATATAGAACTTGAGCGTCTTTTGACTCAATTTTTTCATTTGTGATTGATCTTAACAGAATAGTGGATAAATTTTTTCTTTTGATTCATAAAACATTTACCATCATCTATTCCAATTTATCTGTTACAATAGTTTTTTTAACGGAAAATATATTTTATCCATAAGTTTTTATTTTTTGGGGAACTTTTATCCATAAGTTATAGCATGAGTAATTGAGGTGCTCAAAAGCATTTACATAGAGTGCTCCAAATAGACACAAAAGGTATAAACAACTCAAATATTAATGATCTTTTTCGAGAGAATTTTCTCATTAATTTCTATTTCTAAAAAAGCCGAGAGAACAAACTAGCCATAATCAAGCTCTTCCTATTTCAGGTTTGGAAGACACCACGTAGAGGTAATGAGAATAGGGAGATCAGGTTGTAGCACCAACATAACCCCTAGCCTACTAAACACGAAATATACCAAACCCTCACAGATAAATCACACCTCAAAAATAAGTATATATATCTTCAATTTCTTGATGATCCAACAGGAAACACAAATTGCTTATACATCAATTGATATTCCTCTTTGTAATAGATTAGTTTGAGATGATAGTCTATTTCGAAAGAGACGCCATGCAAAGGTACTATAATTTGAGTAGGTTCATACCTCACTATTTATCTAAGACATAAACCTCAACTGACTTGTGCATAACTAAAGGCGGATTGCATTATTTATTTTTTGAACGACAAAAATAGGTATTATATATAGTTGTGATGTGTATTAAGGAACACAAAAATCTATATACAAAATGATTCTCTCAGTCAAAGAGAGGTACAAAAACTAGGAAGCAAAAGACCCAGAAAACAAAAGAGCAAAAAGACCAAAACAAGACCCAAAACAGAGCATCTACGTCACTCCATCCGAGTAAAAGTTATACGACACAATAACTGCGCTCCTAAGCCCCGGAAGCACAATCCAAGGGGTCAGTGATTTTATAATTCATGATGTATATGTCTTTCGCAAAATGGTATATCTACTTGATCAAAATAATTTCTCATTTCAACATATGGAGCCACTATTAGGGCTGGCCAACAAGGCTTAATGCATATTGTCAAAAAAAACAAGGCTTAAAGCAAACTTTCATATACGTTTTTGAAAATAAATAATAATACTTTATTAAAACTATATATTGTAGTTTAATTTAAATTTATATTTTAGAAATTAGATATTCAAAAAGCTTGTATAAGGTTTCGTGGCCTTATTGATGCTTAGATAATTAAGATGGACTCATTTCGTTGTTATGGATCATTATTCTATGTTATAATTGTTGAATAAAGCCTAGCTTGATATTGTGGTTTACCTTTTGTATTAGAAGTAATTGTGTATTGTAATAATAATAGAGATAGATAGATACTGATAATATAGCAAACTGTTATATCAGTTTATCTGTTATAACTGATATAACAGAATAAACTTTCTGTACATGTAAAAGGCCTATATAAGGCATAGATGAATAAAGCAAAGTGTGAATTTTCCCTCTATCAATTCTGTTACATCTTACAAGTGGTATCTAGAGCTTGAACGAGAGGGACCTGTGAGAAATCAAGAATCGTGTTTTCACCGCAATGGCGGATAAAGAAGGAAATGGGAATTACATGCATGCCTCAATTCCAAAGTTCGATGGTCACTATGACCATTGGGCAATGCTTATGGAGAATCTTCTCCGTTCCAAGGAGTACTGGAACATTGTTGAAGGAGGAATTCCCAAGCTATCGTCTCCGGCGACGGCGGAAAATACGAAGGCACACGAGGAAGCGAAATTGAAAGATTTGAAAGCTAGAAACTATCTCTTCCAATCAATTGATCGTGATATCATTGAAACAATTCTTGATAAAGAATCGCAAAAGCGATTTGGGATTCTATGAAGCAAAAATTCCGAGGAAGCAGCGAAGGTGAAGCGTTCTCAATTGCGAAAGCAAAGAAAGAGAGAATTCGAGCTTCTTGGCATGAAAGATGAAGAAAGCGGTGTCGAATACTTTGGAAGGACCACGCAATTGTAAACAAGATGAAAGTCTATGGATCGAAGGTTGATCAAGAAGAAATTGTTGAGAAAGTCTTTGAGATCAATGCCGAAAAATTCAATTATGTGGTAATTTGCTATTGATGAAGGAAATGATGTAACCACAATGATCGTGGATGAACTTCAAGGAAGTCTTCTAGTTCATGAACAAAGAATGCGCCACACAAAGTAGAAGAGCAAGTCTTGAAGATTAGCAAAGACTTTGGTAGAGGCAGGGTCGAGGTTCTACAAAAGAAGGAAGAGGTAGAGGCGGACTATCTTACAAAGATAATCTGCGATTGTTACAGATGTAAGAAATTTGGACATTTCGGCATGAATGTCCAAATAGTGAAGAGAAAGCTCGATTATCTTTGAGCTTGATGAAGAAGGAAGAAATTCTCATTAATGGTCGCAATTGAATGCGCTTTGGAAAGAATGCGGTTCTTGGATTCAGATTGTAGCAACCACATGTGTGGTGAAAAGAATGGTTCTCTAAGCTAGACACTACCTTTAGGAGAGGCGGTGAAGCTTGGAGATGGATCAAGAATCATTGTTGAGTGGAAAGGAAGGCTGTGAAATTGAAGATCAATGGTATGATACTTGTAGTTACTAATGTGTACTACATTCCAAGACTAAAGAATAACTTGATTAGTCTTGGACAACCGCAACAAAAAATTTGAGTTGTCAATCACCTTGCATCAAGATCAATGCAAGATATATCATATAGAGAAAGGGCTCATCATCACCTCAAATATGACTAAGAATAAAGCTGCTTTTTCTGTGATCGCAATCGCTTTTTTACGCTTCATGCCTATACTGACTAAGGAGGATGAGTCCTACTGTGGCATCGAAGATTTGGTCATCTAAACATGAAGAGTTTGAAGGAGCTAGCTCAAAAGAAGATGGTTGAAGGCCTACGGACATCAATGATGCAAACAAAACATGTGATGAATGCATGAAAGTGGAAGCAAAGCACAGAGTTGAATTTCCTAAGGCATCAAGTTGGAGAGCTTCAAGCAAATTAGAATTAATTCATTCTGACATCTGTGGACCAATCAAACCTGAATCAAGTGGAAAGAAAAGGTATGTTCTCACCTTCATTGATGACTTTAGTAGAAAAACATGGGTGTATTTTCTAGCTGAAAAGTCAGGTGCCTTAGAGTGTTTTAAAAGATTTAAGGCATTAGTTGAAAAGGAATGTGGAAAGAATATTGCTTGTCTTAGCCCGATAGGGGAGGGGAATTTACTTCCACTGAGTTTGATGAATATTGCTCTAAACATGGAATTAAAAGGCAATTAACTGCTGCCTATAGTCCTCAACAAAATGGCATAGCAGAGAGAAAAAATAGGACTTTAATGGAAATGACAAGGAGTTTGCTTGCTGGCAAGTCTGCGTGCTAAGAACTTACGCCCTGAGGCGATAGTAAATTGGGCTGTGTATTTGATAAATAGAAGTCCAACCATGATACTAAATGATGTAACTCCTGAGGAAATGTGGAGAGATAAGAAACCAAATGTAAGTCACATTAGAGTATTCGGATGTATAGCTAATGTTCATGTTCCTAGTGTCATGAGAAAGAAGCTTGATGATAAGAGTGAGAAATGTATTTTCTTAGGAATCAGTAATGAATCAAAGGCTTATAGATTGTATAATCCTATTTCTAAGAAAATTATTGTTAGTAGAGATGTGATTTTTTCTGAAAATGAAATATGGAACTGGAAAGACAACTCTGCCAGTGAAGCAAGCACGAGCATGGTTATTGAACATGAAAATGAAGAGATAACTACAGGAAGAGAGAATAATACTGAACAGGTTGAAGCAACAGAAGGAGACAGTAATACTTCTAGTGTACAACAAGCAGAAGATCTGCAGAACAGTGAAGAAAATAACAGGCCACAAAGAGAAAGGAGGCCACCAGGTTGGCTAGATGGGTTTCAAACATCTCTCTTCAGCAAAATAAGTGATGAAAATGATGACCTCATGAATCTGGCTGTAATGAGCTCAATAGAGGATCCAACCACCTATGAGCAAGCTGCTAAACTTGAAGTATGGAGAAAGGCTATGGATGCTGAGATACAAGCCATAGAAAGGAATAATACATGGAGACTAACACCTCTGCCCAAGGGAGGAAAGAAAATAGGAGTTAAATGGGTTTATAGAACAAAGTTGAATGAAGCAGGTGAAATAGAAAAATATAAAGCAAGACTAGTGGCTAAAGGGTACTCTCAAAGACATGGAATTGATTTTGATGAAGTTTTTGCTCCGGTAGCAAGGTGGGATACTATAAGGAGTGTCTTGGCGATTCTTTGCTATGAAAAATTGGACTATTTATCAGTTGGATGTGAAGAGTGCTTTCCTATATGGTGATCTACTAGAAGAGGTTTATGTGGAACAACCATTGGGATACAAAGTCAAGGGAAAGGAACATGAAGTATACAGATTGCAAAAGGCTTTATATGGATTAAAACAGGCCCCTAGGGCGTGGTACAGCAAAATTGAAACATATCTTGATGAACAAGGGTTTGTCAAGTGTCCATATGAGCATACATTGTTCACAAAACATGATTCAAATGGAAACTGCCTGATCCTAAGCTTGTATGTAGATGATCTTATATTCACTGGCAGCAACAAAGATATGTTTGAAGAATTCAAAGCATCAATGAGAAAGAAATTTGATATGACAGATCTAGGGAGGATGAGATACTTCCTAGGCATTGAAATTGTTCAAAGAGAGAATGGAATCTTCATATGCCAACAGAAATATGCTGCAGAAATTCTGCAGAGGTTTGACATGCAGAATTCTAAATCCATGAAAACTCCAATTGTAACAGGAATCAAGCTATCAAAGAGTGATGAAGGAAGGGCAGTAGATGGTACTGTATATAAGCAGATAGTTGGAAGCCTTATGTACCTCACAAAGAAACGGACTGATATAGCTTTTCTTTGTGAGCTTCATTAGCGCATTTATGGAATCACTGTTGAGAAACATCTTGTAGCAGCCAAGAGAATTATGAGATATGTGCAAGGAACCTTAGACTATGGTTTACTATATAGAAAGGAAGGAAATACTAGGCTTGAAGTCTATTCAGACAGTGACTATGCTGGAGATCAAGATGATAGAAGAAGCACTACTGGCTATGTTTTTCTGCTAGGAAATGGTGTTGTGTCCTGGTGTTCGAGGAAGCAACCCATTGTAACTTTGTCAACAACAGAAGCAGAATTTATAGCAGCAGCAGTGTGTGTGTGTGTGTGTCAAGGTATTTGGTTGAACAGAATCCTGGAAACAATTGGGGCAGAAACTCAAGAAAAGCTAGCTGTACTATGTGATAACACTTCAACAATTAAGCTGTCTAAGAATCCAGTGATGCATGGTCGAAGTAAGCACATTGATGTGCGTTTCCACTTCCTCAGAGATCTAAGCAAGCAAGGAAGGATCGAGCTAGTGCACTGTGCCACACAGAATCAAATAGCAGATGTGATGACAAAGGCTCTAAAGTTTGAAACCTTTGAAAAATTGAGAAGTTTGGGAATGTGTAGAATTATCGAGTTAAACTAATTGCCTTTGTGCAAGTTAGTTTAAGGGAGGATGTTGAATAAAGCCTAGCTTGATATTGTGGTTTACCTTTTGTATTAGAAGTAATTGTGTATTGTAATAATAATAGAGATAGATAGATAATGGATAATATAGCAAATTGTTATATCAGTTTATCGTTATAACTGATATAACAGAATAAACTTTCTGTACATGTAAAAGGCCTATATAAGGCATAGATGAATAAAGCAAAGTGTGAATTTTCCCTCTATCAATTCTGTTACATCTTACAATAATCATGTGCACTTTTATAAGTCTTCCTCCTAATTAGAGGGTCAAATGTCAAGGTTTGGATTCGCTTTGAGATTGTTCTCTGTGGCTTCAGCTTATCAGCTTCTCTCTTAGTCTTCGTCTCGTGTTTTGGGGCTCTCGACTGTGGTGCTTGAGATTCTAAACAATGTTTGAAAGAGTTTTGTTCCCTCCAAGGTGATTGCCTTTTCTAAGAACTTCTCTTGGATCGAGTACCCACTGCGTCTCAATAATTTTATTTATTTCATAAATGAATATTTTGTTTGTATTTATCTTATTTTGCTTTTATTTAAGCATTTTTTTATGTGTGTGTGTGTGTGTGTGTGTGTGTCAAACAACGGTTGCACCTATCACGATCATCAATATGAATAAACTGAACAAACAAAGACTGCAAATCCTGTTGCATCACAAAATCGAACCCCAACCAGCTAACAATAGCATACCACAAGGCCGAAGCAAATCTGCAACTACAAAAGAGATGAGCAGACGACTCCTGAAAGTCTCCACACAGGATGCAAATAGTAGCTACAATATCAATAGTGACTCCTCTACTAAACAGGTTGGTCCGATCGAGTAGGCACTCGATCCAAGAGTAGCTGTCTAGAGAAGACAACGACCTTGGAAGGAGCAAAACTCTTCTAAACTATGCTTAGAGACGCAAGCACCTGATCAGAGATCCTCAACACATGGACAGACGAATGAGAGAGAAGATCGATAGTAAGTCGAAGATACCGAAAACACTCCAGAACCACGCGTTGTCCAAACCCAGCTATCTGGCGCCGCTGACAATGAAACATATCCTAGCAGCAGGTCGAGGTCCCCCATGAGATCCTCCTCCCAAGCGAACAACTGTCTCCTCCAGAGGATGTCCCATACCCAATCCCCATTGGACTAGCGACCACAAGAACAAACATGGGCATCAAGGTCAACTACTACTGAGAATAGCTGAGGGAACCTAGACCTCAGAGATGAGTCCCCTATCAAAATGTCCTTCCAGAAAAGGGCACTGTTACCATCTCCCAATTTAATCCTTGAATTGTCTGAAATCCAGTCCCGGTCCTCAGACCCCGAACTACCTATATGGCATAAGTTCTTCCACCAAACAGAAGCAGAGTTAGGCGCATTAACTTGGTGAAAAAAGGCAGTCGACCCAATGGATTGCCCATATCTCGAGGCCAGGGCTTGCCTCCATAAGGAGTTACCACCCAAAAGTAACCTCCATCGCCACTTACCTAGAAACGAAATATATTAACTACCCTGAGATCCCTCACCCCCAAGGCCCCCACCATTCTTGGGTTTGCAAATATCTGACCACTTAACTCACAAGATCTTCTTTACCCACAAGGCACCCCCCACCCCAAAAAAAGTTCCTCTGAAGTAGAACAACCTCCTTCCACATCCTTAACGGCATCTTCATAAATGAGAGGTAGAATATAGGAATACTACTCAATACAGAGTTGAGCGCAGGACTATTCTCCCATCAAAACTAATAGACTGATACTGTCAGCTTTGAAGTCTCCCTCTAATAACTTGTATCATGTGGTCCCATGTTGCTACTCGACGAAGGTTCACCCCTACTGGGAGGCCAAGATACTTGAAAGGAAGAGTTCCTATCTTACAATTCAGGAATCTAGCACAGATAGCCAAAAAATCATCATTCACATTTACACCAAGCAAACTGCTCTTGGCAAAATTAACTCGAAGTCCAGAGGCAAGCTCAAAGGTTCACAAGACAGTTTTCATAGCCCACAAATTTTCAACAGATGCCTCGCCTATCAGCAACATGTCGTCTGCATACTGTTAAATCTACAATTATTTGTTTATACAAAATATTTTATCATTAATTAAAATTACTATAAGATAATAATATACTATTGTTCAATTTTATAATTTTAATTATAAGATGGCTCATACCATTTTGAGATAAATACCTTCAAGCATAAGAGTTACCTCTTTTTGACTGCAATAAAGAGTTAAATTATTTAATAATATTGTTTTATGAACCAAAAAGATTATTAGAAAATAATATATATATATATATATATATATATATATATATGAAATTAAAATTAAGGTCATTACATATTTTTCAATATACTTTTATTTACATTTAATAAAAAGAACTTATATCTTCGATTCTTTCGAGAGAGATATATATATACCGGTAATGCAAAATGAGGGAAAATAAATAAAATTTAGCCATTCAAAATCTTATATAAATGGTTGAAAAATTCTGTTATGTTAATATAACTATTTATAATTAGATAATCTATTATGAATGTTAAAATAATATATATATATATATATATATATATATATATATATATATATATATATATATATTGATTATTACATTTGTATTTATTACATTATTTATCTTTTTGTTTTAACTATCTTTGAACATAAATATTAATTTAAAACCTCGATTCTTCCATGCATGTCGTTGTTTAGAAATTAAACCTGAGGTGCATTCTCCTTTGGATTGGGATATGCTTCTCGGCTAGGATTGGTAAAACCATTCTAGTTACTTCTAGGAGTGATTCTAGGAGTGACTCTTCTGTTCTCCGGCTCTCTGGTTTGTTGCATTTTATTGTGCACTATAAATTTAATTGTGTCAACAAATTGTTGAGACATTTGATACATGATATCGTGTATCCCCATATCAATCGGCTGTCAAGATGTAGCCCTGGCTTCAAGAAATTACGTTGATGAAGGAATTTTGTTCCTTAGCTATGAGTTTTTTAACTACTTCAAAAATACTTAGGATTAGGCTTTTGGAACTAGCATTTCAAATGTAACCCTTCTAACTTAGTTGATCTCTCATCGTCTATGCTTATAATGGCTTAGCCATTTTTAGGTGTTATAACACATACTTTAAGATCAAAGCAGTTGTGGAATCACTAAGATAATGCGAATTAATATGAAACTTTTACACGGTGGTGTGCAATAATACACTTCAGTTTTGTATAGGTTCCTTATTTTGTCTTCTCTTGTATTTCAAGTGGAAATTTAACCTGATTGCTGCTGCTTATATTTGAATTAGCTAGATAGATTATATTTGCACTACTAGGCTAGAGTTTGGGGGATGTACGTACGTGCGTTTGGGAGGGGGATGGACCAAGTACTTTAAATTGAAGAGATGCATAAGAATTAGGACACAGACTATAAATTTGTCATGTATAGAGACAACTACATATGACATGTTCAGGCCAAGTATTTTAGAGACAGTTATGGGTCATTATACCGCAAAAGAAGTTAGCTGCTTAAAAATCAACCTGAAATTCAGACTTCTTCCTTTCTTCCTATCATTTATTTCTTCCTTTTATGGACACTTACATTATCAGTCTTGTTAGGTGATAGTTTGGGTAATTTAAAGCCCACTTAATAACAAGTTTTTATAATAACGCGGTATATTATATGACTTTTGAATTATTTAGCTTACACATTGAAAGTTATTTAAGGATCTAGGCCTGTTGGTCATCCTTCATGTTAGAATGCTATAAATGGCGTATGGATTAGAAATCAAGAGTTAAAATAAATAATGAACTTCATGACTACAAATTTTTCATGGAACAGTTACTATATGTGTGTGTACATATTCAATAAATGAATTGAGCAAAAAAAGCTAGGGCCACGTTTGACCCCTACATCCGTCCCTGATAATTAAATGATATGCAATTTTGTGCATAAATATTTGTTTGCCTCATGTGTTCTATATGGGCCGGGAGGAATCAGTACTTGCATTTGTTTGTGCAGTGTCATTTCGCCCATAGAGTATAATATGCGATCTTTCGATAGTTGGGGTGGCAACTCCCATTTCCACCTGACCAATCCCACATTTTCTTTGCTTTCCGTGCTTTTGCCCAAGGGCAAGGGAGCGGGGTCTGAGTTTGATTTGGCACTCTGTATTTGGGCTTCTCCGGGATATGCCAAATGATTGTATATTTCTTGCTAAAATTTCAGACTGCGATGAAGGAAATAGTCATATAAATATATCGCGTTATTATATGACTATGATGTTTTTACTATGAGTGTCATTGTCGCCTCATTTTTGGGATAGGGCACCCCTTTTATACACACACGCACGCGCGCACACACACACACATATATCGCACACGCGATCTTTTGCTTTTCAAAAAAAAAGTTTTGTTTTTTCATTCCCATAAAGGTTTGAGTGATTACGATGTCACGAGTTTAACTCTTTTACTAATGACTAACATTTGTCTTTAAAACGAAGGAATATAAACTTGTAGTTTTCTCCACCAGTTTTAATTTTATGTCTCAACGCTTTCAACGAAAGAATAATCTCCACTCGTGCTTATGAGTAAATTTTGCACCGGCCAACACCGAGTTTTTCCACTACAAAAATCGAGCGCGAGCAGTAGAATCGACTCTGGTGTCCCAAGGTAGCTTACGTCAATGGGCTTACAAAATTGGTTACAACTACAACAACTTCTGTTGTATAGTATTTTACAGAAATTTATCAAAAAATAATATACAAAAGGCTCAATTAAGGTAGCTTAGTTTTGATTGAAAAAATGTTTACATATATATACTACTCTAAATTTGCGTATAATTACCAACATGGTGTGATACAAGTGGTATATACTTAGATCTCTTAACCATTTGGTCTTGGATCGATCCCTGACTGATGCTGAAAAATATTTGTTGAGAGAGAGATCAACCCCTTAAATGGATCTTTGATACCTCGAAGGATTAGTCTTCATAGTCATCGTGGAGGATACCTTGATTTACCAAAAAAAATTGATTATAATTAAAAGAGTATAAATTTGGTGGACTGTATATAAGTAAATATCAACTGATAGCGGATAAGCTAACAGATAGTGGATAAGCTAGCTTATAGTGGACGGGTTGATGGTGTATAGCTGATAGCAGATAAATTAGCGGATTGAGTTTAAAGTGTTTGGTAAATTTAGTAGTTGAACTAGTTTATAAATATAAAATGACATAAATAGACATTTGTAATTAATGCTTAAAAATGAGAGAGAATATTCATTTAATAGTGGGTAAATGAGGGCTTAAATTAAAATAAGAAGAGTAAAAATGGGAGAAAAATTTGAAACGCTATAAGCTATATATAAGCTCAAACGTTATAAACTAGTAAAAAAATGTTATAAGCTAGTCATGTCAAACACCTACAACGAGCTTATCCGCTACAAGTCATTCGCTTTTTTTTTTTTTTAGATAAGCAATACTTTCATTGAAGGGAGCACATGAGGTGCCCAACCCTTACAATAAAAAATTTAAGGAAGGGAGGGCCTCCTCAAAAACCTCACCGAGCCCAAAACCCATTGGGAAAAGACTCGGTGAGGAAAAAGAGTACCGTGCAAAAAGCAGCACAATGATGACTAGTTCATTTGTTTCTCCCCTTCTAAAAAATACATAAAATCCAATCATACTGATACAATTGTTATAACATGTCCAAACAACCCATTGGCGACTATACCGGTCGACCAAGTCACCTGCAGATTCCTCGCCTCCTAGCCTTGAACCGGCTCCACGCCACATCCTTAATTCTTCTTTGTTATACGAAGGAGAAAACCTCCCTTTGAAAATAACTCCGTTAAAAGTGCTAACCAAACATTCCAAATAACCGCCATCCAAATGAGATGTCGACCCTCGCTGCGTTTTTGCCTTTCACAAACTCCCCAAACTCCGTAAAGTGGTTGACAATATTCTCCTCTTCACCCATCACAACCCCAACCAAGCGAAGATTCTCCCCAAATTAATTTAACAACCCCGCAAGACATAAACAAATGTTCTGTTGATTCAATTTCAAGTGTTGCATAATATACAATTTATTTTGATTGGAGATTGGATTATACCTCTCTTATGTAGCTCAAGCGAGTAGCAACCCGATGCAACAACACCTTCCACGCGAAAATTTGAACTTTGGACGGAGCGTCACACACCCAAACCGAATTACACGCGGCGCCACACGGTTGTTGCAGTGACCGAACTGCAGCGGTGTAATTTGACAAAGATTTCGTAACATTTCTTGGCCGTGAAACACCGCCAACGAGTCAAGGACCCAAACCCAAGTATCTGCGCTCTCGGGGCGGTACCTGACAGATCGCAATTCTTTGTAGAATATTCAAAGAGACAACCAAAGCGTGCACTGCTGCTGCAAGTTTTCGGTCCAAACCGAATTCCATCGCCATCCCGAATTTGTCCAAAAACCGTGATCCTCTACCGTGGTTTCCTTGGACCTGCAGAAAACAAATAATTCCGGGAATAAGTCAGCTAGTTTGTCACTTCCAATCCACTTATCTCTCCAAAATTTTGTGATGTTTCCCTTCCCCAATTTTATTTTCACTAGTCCACTAGGGGTTTGGCTTTGCCAAACAAAGCCTTAGAGACATAATTTCCTTTGAAAAAAACACTAAGAGACAGATTTTACCGTTTTTCATCTCTAAATTTCTTTTGCTATTTCATCTTTTTCAAGTAGTGATTTTTAAAAATACTCTTAAATTAAATTAGTAATTTTGTGAGGAGACACTATTAAGAGGTATTTAAGTAAATATATATATTTTTTTTACATGAAATCAAGAAAAAGGTAAAATGAGCTTATCATGCCACGGAATAGTAAACGTTTATGTGGAGGAAGAATATTATTGACTTCCTAAATTTGAACTTTGTACCTCTTTCTTATACTCTTTCTGTGTCAATTTGCTTGGACGAAAGACCTAATGCATTGTTCTATATTCAAGGTGTGTGGATGTATTATGAGGGTGAAAAAGTTTCGAGAAGAATCTTCGAATTAAATGGCAAAAGTATGTATAAGAAAATAACATAGAGATCTAATTGACAAACTTTGGTGAAGGTTAATAGCAAAATATTGAAGTCTCCCACATGGTGGTCCAGTTTCTTTTTGACGCTGTTTTTTCAAGCAATTAAAATAGTGTTGAAAAGTTTTGTTAATCCATCCAGGTCCGTAAGGGAGTTTAATTAATTAGTATTTTGAAGCAAACAAAATTTGGGGAGCGAATAAGGCAATGTGTGGCGTTAGTTTGTTAAACATAGATATGTAGAATAGATATGCAAGAAGATTTGTGTCGTGCTAACTTACTATTCGAGAGAGAGACAGACAGAAAAGATAGTAGTAATACCAAAATGGTGAAATTTACCCTTTGATGGATAGGACAAAAGAAAGTGATATAGGAGTATATGTATATCGGAGTTAAATGAAGGAGAGACATGTGATGTGCGTGGTGGTGTTGCTAGCTGCTAGCTGCAAAGGGCAAAAGGATAAAGGGAGACCACAAGAATAGGGGTGGGACCATTATGTAAGGAAATGGGGACACATATATACAATTTACAATTACACAAATAAATTAAATAAATCAACCAAATTGCTGGAAAAAGAACTATATATTATTCAGTGGTATGAGTTTACCCAAATAATTCCATTTGAGAACGAGTACTTATATATGGGGCACAGTATGGTGATGAGATGAGTATTTTTACTTTACTATTGAGTAGAGTATATATTTATTTATATATAGGCCAAATAATAGCTGCAGCTTGCAGCTAGCAGCTACAATACATAGCTGCTAGGTAGGTAGGTAGGTAGCTGTAGAAGCATATGTAATTAACTAATTACAGTGTTATGCATGTAGATTGAGAGAGTAAGGAAGGAAGCAAAAGCAAGGAGCAGCAGCATTTCCTCTCTTTTATCCTTTAACAAAAATGTGAAAACTAACTAACCCCACACTACAACTCTACTCACTCTCTCACTCAACACTACCCTCTGAGAAAACCGTTGGGCTTTCTTGCCGTTTAGTCGCTTTCCAATCTTCAATTGCATTGCATAGAGAGTACTCTATAGTGTGGTTTTAGGCCATTAGCTACTACTACTACTACTACAGCCCCCACCCCACCCCAAACCCTTTCTCTATCAATTATTCATGTATTGCAGTTGCATATGTTGCTTTTGTTGCTTTCCACTGCAAAATTTACATGAGTATAATTAATTACGGTGGGTGGTGGACGCCAACCTGTATTCTTACCTCCCAGGACTCCACTCCAGCTACCATTTCATTTTATTTCTCACTACTCAATTTGAGCAATTCTTAGATGGTCGCGATATTTGAGTCACATTATTTATCATACACACAAAACATCAATAAATACAATAATAAAATAATAATTTTGTGTTTTATAAAGTGCATTTATTGTTATTTTGTGTGTGTGTCAAATATTTCATACCACTAAGCTAAATACTCACTTAATTTGCCTTCATCTGTTTCCTCATTAATATTACTTGAATTCAATATCACACTATATACTGTTATTACTGTGTAGTCTGTGTTCCCAGCTTCCACATCTCTTGTGCACAACTGCCAAACTTTCATACACACCCATTCGGCCTTTAAATTTACTCCATAAAAATTTCATACATTGTTAATTCTTATAACAAAAATAATGTGTTTTCAGTCCTGGGATAGGAACTAAAATTAAAAAACATGGTTTTTCATACATTATACAATTTAAAATGAATAAGATTTTTTTCATACATTATAGAATTTTTGGTTCAGATTCAATTTTTTTTGGTCAAAACGGGTGCGTCACAAACGTTGAGACTGTTCCGAAAGTCTTCAAATCAAATAAGAGGCAATCCCTTAGTGAAAATATCTACAATCTGATACTGGGAAGGAACATGATGAACACAAACCTCTCCACGTGCAACTTTTTCTCTAACGAAGTGTGAATATCCATTTCAATATGCTTTGTGCGCTGGTGTTGAACGGGGTTCCCGGAAATATAAATGGCACTCACATTGTCGCAATAGACCATTCTAGCCTTTTTGAACTGGACAATGTGGTTCCAAGAGTAGATTACGAATCCAACCGGATTCTGAAACCACATTAGCCACCCCCTGTACTCGTCCTCTGCACTAGAACGAGATAGAGTCGATTGTTGTTTTGACGACCACGAGAGATCAAATTGTCACCCAAAAACACACAATATCCTGACGTGGATCGTCTAGTATCAGGACATCCTCCCCAATTAGCATCAGTGTAGGAGACAAGATTTACAACTAAGGAAGGATAAAGATGTAAAACCAAGATGAAGAGTTCCTTGAAAATAACGTACGATACGCTTTAGAGTGTTCAAATTCTCATCTCAGGGGTCATGCATATGCAGGCAAATCTGTTCAACGGCATAGGAGATATTCGGCCTTGTAAATGTGAGATACTGTAGAGCACCTGCCAGACAGTGATACTTCGTCAGATCCTCATATGGAGTACCTGTTTAAGCACTGACCTTCGATAAATAGTATGATGGGTACATGTCGGCAGGACCAGGTGGTGAATAAAACCATGTGTACGTGTTTTTAACCAATCCAAAGTCGAAATAAACCTTATAGCAGGAAGTCATCAGAGCAAATAAAATTGAGTTTACATGTAGTATTCACCAATGAGGTCATAATATGCTCATTAATGACATGTTCAATGGGTGAACTCTATGCTCCGAGTGTTGTAAATAGTTCAGTGGTCTGGTGAAATATGTAGCCTACAAAGAGAGATGAATTAAAAAAAGTAGTACACAGCGGATTGTGAGAGAATATTTGTTAGCGCAATGCTAATTTAAAGAGATTAAAGAGACAATACGATAGTACTCAGAATACGGTGATTAAAATTACAAAGAATAGCTTCGAAATAAGCATGAGAGACTAAGCAAACATTTTTTAATCTGGCTTTTTGGAAAAAAGTGACATTATGAATTCATACTTTGGAAAAAGAGTATGATCCTTCAAACAACTTAATTCATGTGGTAGTCCATCGCTTTCTCGATGCTAAGTATTGAAAATAACAAATGTAACATAATATGCACTATGGTGTTGCTCAATAGTAAGTAAGTATTATGCAAACAAAAGTATAGATTTTTACATTGTGCGAAGCTCGACACAAGTCTTGCCAATCAAGCTAGTTGTGTCCTCATCAAACATCACAAACAAGCAGTGCGTGCAGCGTGTGTCATCCCTGACATACATCTTGAGTAAATACCGGAAAGGAATTTGGGGTTAGCCTTGAGAAAATCTAAGGAATTTGAAACCTCAAATAATTAGTATAATATATCCGAGAATGGGCAAGATGTAAGATGTGTTGTACTTTTGACAACTTGATGATGTGTCGGTCACACTTGTTACAAAAGTACATATCAGTCGCGTGAAGCACTTCTATGGCACTTTTGCATGCCATGTAACACCACTTTGATTCATTGGTGAAACCATCAATAGTTGCCGATCGCAACATACACATCCTACACACAGCAACTTGAGTTAGTCGTAAAGCGTTGGAGACTATGGCGCAATTTAATAGATTAACAAATGAACCAAAAAATTACCCCGAGTTTGCCGGTTTACGAATCTTTGGAGGAACACGGTGCTTTCATAGACTCAATTGTGTATTTAGGTGTATATTTGAGGAAATCATCTTCTAACTTTGTCTTTTTCTCATGGCGGCTTAATACCTTTGGGGTAGTTTCCAAGGTGGGAGGAACTTTTGATTTAAAGGCCAACGCATCAGGAATTGTTGGGTTAAACAGTACCCTAGTCGAGAAGTTGTTGCTAATAGAATTCGCTCTTATACAGTTTAGGATAACATTTAGACGAGATTACATAGGGGATGATGAAGACCATGAAATAAGACATTAAAAAACTGTTAATATATTACCATTATAGTCCTTTACTTTCGCAAAAAGTAAGACAACAACAGTAGTGGTATCATGGGAGGCAGAGCTCGCTACGAAGCTGTTGACCTCATCGACCAAACCTCCAAATAGTGTAACTTTATAACGATAACTGTTATGCATATTAAAAACCGAAATGTAAAAATATTATAGCAATTAAGAGTGTCCAAAGATGTAAAAAAATTTATTGAAAATGAGTAGGTACTCGAGTTCAGTGTCGTTGTTGTCGAGTGACATTATAGAAAACATACCCATCGTTTTCCAGTTCCATTGTTATGAATTTAGATTTAAGACCAACTTTTGTTGTGAATTCTTTTTCGCCACTCACTCCTGTTAAGAACCCCATTATGTCTGCAACACAACAAAAGGGAAACAGAGATATAAGGACAACTAAATAAGAATTTATCATAGGTGGATATTTAAAAATTAATATAGTTCAAGGGCATAGTGAGCTTACCAACTAAATAACCACAATCAAAGGTGGGCTTAAATATATCAACAAGATTAGTCCAAGTATTGTAGGTGACTGATGGAAACAATGCAGTAGTTTGCTTTGATATGATAGTGTTCTTTTCAAATGAAATCTTGTACTGGTGTCTGCTTCCTCGAAAATCCCTTCCGTTAGGGTTGACTTTGAAGTTTGAGAGCATGTAAACTGCATCCTCTTCTACTTTGTGACGAAAGATGTAAAAAAACTGCCTCCGTATGGTTGCAACAATTATGTCACCCTGCACAATGAAATTAGGAGTTACAATATTCGGCTCCATGAATATAGTAATACGAAAATTTGAATGAATGAATATAGCATGGGTTATGAACATATACATTTTTGTCAATGAGAACTAAATCCAGTGAAAAATACTCCTCTGTACTCTTGCTTGGATCTTGTACCAGCCATTTACGGACAACTCGAACACACAGACGTAAACTTGAATTGTTGGGGACAACATCACAGATCAGGTTATAGTTTGGAGCCATATCCCGGAGCCGTGATGTACAGAACTCAAGGAATTTTTCAAAACATCGTAGGTTAAAGTTTTATCCCATCAGTGGTACTATATATGGGTTGAAAAGTGTAAGGGTTTATTGTAGTAAGGACTGAAGTCACGACCTAATTGTGGGTTAATGAATTAGGACTCAGATCCGATAAATTAGGGCATCCAAATTAAAATTTGGAGCTCACGTGATTGCCGCATATTGCACTATGTATTATTATTTTGGTTCAATGCAAATTAAAATTAAAATTCTGACAGTTGTGTTTGTATAGGCATTAATGGTTGGATATTATTTGATTGTCTGAAATGGAGAAAGGTGAGAGAAGGAAGGATGTCGTCAAAGGAAGTCTTGTATTTGGACCCATAAATCAGTCAACAAATTTGGTGTGACAATATTTGATTAATGCTAAATAACTGAGATCCGATTTTTTTGGTTTTCTATGTAACACAAAAGAATTTCTTGGGAAATTGTAATGTGGCACCATGTGTCTCGTATACTAATTAGCTGATTTTTTTGTTTGGGTTATTCTAACTTGAGAAAAGGCAAGGAAACGATGGAAGGAATATTGGTATTATAATGTAGATTTAATATTATAACAATTATTATAATGTGCATTAAATAGGGAATGTGCGTTAATATTATAATAGTTATTATAACAATTATTATAATGTGCATTTAATATTATACAGTGCAATAGGATCCATATTTATTTTTCGTAATGAAAGGAGATTATATGCATATTGACCATAATTCTATAGGGCGATTGAATATTAAAAAATTGATTCAACGTGTAATGAGGTTCGGATAAACTGTTGGCGAAAATCAACCAATTAAATGGTGTCATGTGTATTATTATTGTGCCGAACCTATGTGCAATCGACACGTCATCATAGAGCTAATATTTTATTCACAATTGTATTGTATGATAGGAGATGCTTTTATAATCATGAGTTAAATTGGTAGTTTGGTATTATATATCAAGGGATGGGTGTAATTTTAGATTGCTATCCCTTTATCGATCAGGGCTGATCATTGATTCATCAGATAACAATTTTTTCGTTTTTTTTACTAAGATAGCCACTTTTTTGTTAAATTTGAGGTAACATACACGTAATGGTGCTTCCAAGAAATTCCACCTCAAGTATGCTATATAGTCTGAATCAATTGGCCCCAACATAGTCTCGTAAATTTGCATTTGATAAGAAATAATACAAGTAAGATTCTCATGTCATTGTTATAGTTGTTTGATTTAAAGAGTTAGTGGGAAAGACTATTGTAAATTTTGTTTGCTGTGTGTGTGACAAAAAGTTAGTAAATAAAAAAAAAGTAAGTAAACTGATTGGAATGGAAAATTCTCCTTTCCATTATTCTTTAGAATGTTGACAGCTAAGCGACACTTCTAATGTACACGCAGAGTACCAATGTATTGGAATGTGAACTGTGAAGTGACCGTAGGTTTTAGTTAACTATATTCACCAATACAAATGAAGTCGGTTCATGTACATCTCCTACATTTAAAAAAATTGCAGATCGAACTACAACAAAAATGTGATACCCAAAGTAATTAAGTAATTACTTTGACTATTATGGTTGTTTTACATCTTTTATATATTTGCCATATAGTTTAATTTGTTTTAAATAATTGGTTGGAATTTGATCGTACCTTGACCAATGAAGAGTTGAAGTGTTGGTGATTAAGTCAAATGGTAGGTCGTTGAATGAGTGAAAGGGCCAGGTCACGGGCAGCAGCGTTGAGCACCTCGGGTGGTGCGCGCAAAGACACTCTCGAGCGATCTAGTGAGAGGTCGCTCGAGGCGATAAGCACTGAGTTAGAGAAGCGTCCACGATGCCGTATGCGAATGGGTATATATATACTGCGGTAGGCCGACCGTTAGCGAGATTTTCGTGCGCGAAGTGCGCTCAAGCGGCGTGCTTGGGCGGATTCTTGTTGCCGGGCGGGCGCGTGATTGCTATTGGGAGCCCTTGTAATTGGCGATACACCGGAGCGAGTTGCCCCCGGACTGAGTCGGCAGAAGCGGTGAGGCTTGAATCGCCGCCCAGGTGTCGTGTTGTGGCGGCGGGTTGCATTGCGCAATCGGTCTCCATCTCTTGAAGTGTGTGGTTGCTACCACGCTAAGTCGGGAGGTGGCGGCGCCGCCTTCTTTGAGGTGTGGGCGTTGCCCGCGAGTACTTCCATTCATCTTTGAAGCGATCAATTGGTCGGGACTCGTGGCCGACCTCCTTAACTTACGAAGTCTACTTGGATCTTGCTCGCTTTAGGAGGTGCGATCATTCTCGGGTCGCTCAAATTCGTTCAAGTGTTGTCACGCATTGCCTATTTCGTTTGTAAGCGGCTCGATCGTGACCTCGGCGAACGTATCGTAGCGGACTTGTTCGGCGCATTTTGCGATTTTGGCAGCGGACTTACAAGGTTCGATCTAGAGCGGCCCTTATTGCGATAGTTGCGATCGGTCTCTTACGGCGTGTTCGGCAATCAATGCTCGTTATTGGGTCATTGCTTGACCTCGGTCATTCGATGCAGCGATGGTCGTGCGACTTCGGTGGCAACGGCGTGAAGTCAATCGGTGACATTCGATTGGGCCAACTTCGGTGGTGGCTTTCGATGTAGACCGCTCGGGGCTACTCTGTTGGTGGGTCGCCGACCGCCGGGCCATTTCGATGGCACTCGATTGTAAACGCTCGGGGCTACTCTGTTTGTAGGTCGCCCGACCGCCGGGCCATTCGATGGCGCTCGATTGTAAACGCGCTCGGGGGCTACTGCTGTTTGTGGGTCGCTTCGACGCCGGGCCATTCGATGGCGCTCGATTGTAAGGCGCTCGGGGCTACTGCATTTGTGGGTCGCCGACCGCGGGCCATTCGATGGCACTCGATTGTAAACGCTCGGGGAACTCTGCATTTGTGGGTCGCCGACCCTTGGGCCATTCGATGGCGCTCGATTGTGAAGCGCTCGGGAACTCTGCACATTTGTGGGTCGCCGACCGCCTTGGGCCATTCGATGGCGCTCGATTATAAGACCGCTCGGGGCCTACGCATTTCTTCTTGCTACTCGCACGCGGCGAGCTACCAATCATACATTCTTGCATGCGAAATAGATTACAAAGTACTACTTTTAAAAGGTCGGGCCTCGGTAAAAAACCACGGTGGGAAAAAGAGCACCACTTTGGCATTTATTCATAAATCGTTAGTGCGTCTGTTATCACGAGGGTGTCTTGTTCTTCAAGCGACCCGTCTCGCTCTCTTCTGCGGGCGCGCGCCTGGCGACCTTTCTAGCGAATAGTGCTTCTTCATAGGCCGTATGATCGTTGGCCGCCGTAGGAACATGGTCGGATCCATGTAACGATTTAGGCGAACTCTTACGCAAAGGCGTGGTCGGTCGATCCCACGCTTGAGACACTTCGACTTGTCTCTGTCGGTCGGTCGCGCACCTGCTCGGCCTCGGCGTTGAATCGCTCATGTCTTGTCTCAAAGATTCGTTGTCCTCTTGGATAATCGTATCCAAGTGCTCTTCATGTCGCTCACAGGCATCGGTTGGCGTGTAGTTGGCGAGAATGTTCTAACGGCCGTCCCGAGGCGAGATGGTGTCGGGCGGTAAGCTCTCCCACCACTCGGTGCTCGTTCCTCGGCGGCGTGGAAAAAGCCTACATTTCATGGTCGATCCCGACTCTGTGCGGTGGTAATTGTTGAAATACAGGAGGTGTTTATGCAGATCCCCTCGCCGTCGAACTTATTGAGATTGGGCGGTTTGCGCATGAAGTCTCTCGGAATTTTTAACGCTTTGATCTCTCGAGAGAACAACCATGCTCATTACGGATGTAGATTCGACCCAAAGGGTTGCATAGCGAGGCATGCCTCGTTGCCCGACATTCCATAGAATCCTCGAAGGGCGGTTGGTGGAAGTTGAGAGGCCTCTGGGTCGCTTCGCTTTGGCCTCTTCTCATTTGCAGTGAAAGCGTCCCCTAATTCTTCCACCTCTATAATCTTCCGACTCTTCACGAGAATCCCGAGATCGCTTCTCGACCAAGCGTGACCGGACGACTCGTTGGAGGAGTACACGGTCGGTGGCGGCCGGTGTCGGGGCGGTAGCTAGAATCTTCATAATCATAGGACATCGAGCGGCGTCTACGCTCGTTCTGCGAGAAGCGTCTGTGTGCCTGCTTCTTGCTTGCTTGGGAGAAGCGATGGGTAGTGCTCTCTCGGCGAGAGATGCTCGCCGAGGAGGAGCGGTGTCTTGGCGGCCGTCGGCGGCAGCGAAGGTTCTCCGTCTTCCGCGTGGCGGCGCCGAAGCGAACCTCTGCCGTCGCGAGAGATGAGCGCATCTCGATCTGCGATCAACGATTTTTGTTTTGCGGGAGTTGCAAAGCGGCGGAGTTACATGATGCGGTAGAGGTTCACGAATGCGCTTCAACCGGCTCGGCGGCAAATCTCGAGGCGGCCGGATGGATCTGGCGGAGGGCCGGTCCACGGCGGGTGTGTGTGCGAAAGGTTCTTGTCGTGGAAGTCCTTGAGATTCGTAATTTGTGGCGGCCACGCCCTCGAGTCTGCTGCTGGTCTGCCGGAGGATTGAGTCGAGAGGTGGCCGCGTGCGGGGCGGTCGCGTGGAGCCATGAATGTGGTAGGATAGCGCCGCGGGCCTCCCACTTTGTGGTCGCCGATTGATCGTACCTTGACCGATGAAGAGTTGAAGTGTTGGTGATTCGTCAAATGGGCGATCGTTGAATGAGTGAAAGGGCCAGGTCCACGGCTCGCAGCGTTGAGCACCTCGGGTGGTACTGCAAAGACACTCCGACGATCTAGTGAGAGGTCGGCTCGAGGCGGATAGCACTGAGTTAGAGAAGCGTCCACGATGCCGTGTGCGAATGGCGTATATATCTGCGGCCGGCCAGTTAGCGAGATTTTCGTGGCGGCGAGTGCGCTCAGCGGCGTGCTTGGGCGATTCTTATTTACTGGTCGGGCGCGGCCCGATTGCTATTGGGAGCCCTTGTAATTGCTGATACACCCCGGAACAGAATTGGGCGTGATTGAAATGATATTCGAAGTTTAGTTAAATGTAGAAAAAATGGGGGTGTATGCAGCAATTTTGTTAACACCACATATTAGGCTGGGCCATGGACTTAACCCGATTGGCCTGACTCAATTCCTTCGTTTTAGGGAGTGAAGAGGGCAATACTTCATACAACCCTAAGGCTACTCGATGAGACACCCCTCATTTATCAAAATCCCCAAAATACCTCTCCTTCAAAATACCAAAACCCTTCCCTTTCCCTCTCACCCTCACACACACACACCCTCCATTCCTTCTCTCCCTAAACCTCTGAGCACTACCTTCTATTCTCTTCTCCCTCAATTTTGCAATGTTCTCCATCAATCTCGCACTCTTTTTCTCCCACATTGCTTCGTCGTCGCCCTCTGAACCAATGGGAACCACCATTTTTTCATTTTCGCGTTCGGTTTTTGTTTTTCTGGTTTTCGCATTGTTCGGAGGAGAACCCTTGAATTGCTTCGACACCGCGTGGTCCGAACAACGCGAAGTTTTGCTGTCTGTTTTGTTGTTTTGAATGGGTTTGAAGCACCGTAGTCTGAACAGGTTCGAATCAGCGTGATTCGAACGAGTTCGAAGCTACGTGGTCTGAATGGGTTCGAGGCATAATGTCTGAACCACACTGTTTTTCACTGTTTTCGGTCACATAGAATATACCAGAGATGATGACCCTGTATGATGAGATGGAGTTGCTGTTGGATGGTAAGATTCCACGGCATACCCGTGCATGGAGCATGCTTGAGAGGCTGAAGACATTGGAGAGACCATTCACACAAGGGCTGAGGAAGTATGGCTGTGTCTACCAGAGGAGAGAGAGAAGCAGATAAAGTAGTTGTATTTTTTTTCATGAACAAATTTGGGTTGTATTTATAAACAAATTTGGGTTGTAAGACATATATATATATATATATTGTTAACCTTGTTTAGTCGTATTTGTAATTTCCTTGTGTCCTTTTAGGAAACCTTGTTTAGTGACCTTGTTAGTTTGTTTGTAGCAATGTTATTAAAACCGACCCGGTGGTCGACTCGATAAGGACATGGGGTCATTGGGTCAATGGGTGGACCGTTGGGTCACTGATCAGCCTGCATGACCCGTGACACTACTAAAAATTAATAAAAATAGGCATCATGTGTATAAATTCATGTTTCACAGAGCTATGAAATTTTTTTACCATATTTTTTTTATGCATCATGTGTATAAATTCATGCTTCACTGAGCTAAAAATTAACAATAATAATAATAATGGTCTTATAAATACTATTCATATTCACTAATATTTTAAATAATAAATATGTATGTTCTAATAAAATAATTGTTGAATGTGATACAAAATATTAAATAATTAGAATATAAATCTAATATATAATAACACAAATCTAATTCCTATATGATAATTAAATAAAGCAAATTTTCATTTTTTATATAATCATAGACTTGGGTGAGGGTAGAAGGCGATTGATTGATTCTAAATAATAAGGTGTGGAATGCTTTAAGTGTTTGTATTAGTTAATTAGATATCAAAACAGTTAATAGATATAAACTAACATTTGCAAAAGATTTTATCAAAACGAAAAGTGGCCCAGCGGTAAAGTATTGCCCATGTTACTTGAGGGATGCAAGTTCAATACCTGATCCTTACACTTTCTATCCCATTTTTAAAATATAAGCAACCCGGCCCGGGTTAAATAGCACGGATGGGTCGCCGGGCTGCACGGGTTTCACTGGGTCATGACGGGCCACATGCATATCCAATCCAATGTGAAAATCGAACTTTCTATCCCATTTTTAAAATATAAGCAACTCGGCTCGGGTTAAATAGCACGGGTGAGTCGGCCGCCATTGCCGCAGGTTTTTTCAGGGTCATGGCCAGGCCACATGCATATCAATCCGATGTGAAAATCGAGCCTAGCTCACCCGCGGGTCATGGTGAGCCGGTCCAACCACCAGGGTCGGTCCGGATTTCATATCACTAGTTTGTAGTAGTTAGAAAGTTGTTCAGATTAAACTAATTATTGTACCCGATTGTAATTAAACTGAGTGAACTATATATGTTCAGCTCACAAATTCATTCTATCGAGAGATTTCAATCTACACTTTGTCAAAGTACTCTATCAAATTGGCACCAGAGCTCTTTTGAGGGTCCTGATCTTCAAGAACCACAAACAGAAACGAGGATTAATGCAAATTCTTCAAATGACAAATGGAAAGCGAAGAGAACCCGCTCAACCAACAATTCCCAAATTTGATGGACATTACGAGCCTTTGGAGCGTCTTTCGTGTGACAAAGTCGGTGTTAATGAGTCTGAAAGTTTGCGTAAACACGCTTGGTAGATATTAGTATTTCGTTAAAGCATTAAGACTCTTTGCAGCCAACAGTGAACCAAACAAAAAAGAGGTTATCCGTTATTTGTTTACCAAACAAACTCTTAATTAGATATGGATCCAGTGTAGTATTGCGCTCATTCGCTCAACCCATTCTCTTCTCTATCGTAAATGCTGTGTTAATCATTTGCAAAAATGAATTGTGATTATAATATGGAGTGATATAAAAAGAAGGCACCGCCAAGAATCGTAGGGTGTCGCAGGGCTTGATGTTTAAATGAACAGCAATCAAGCATCAAAAGAGCGCCACGTACCGGTCACTGAAAAGCGAGATGCCACGTTGGCGGAAAACAGCACCAAGAAACGAGACGCTCCATAGGAAGGAAGGTAACCACCGGATGGATGGATGATGCTATTGAGTTTGCCACGCAGGCAGTGGGGCCACATATGGTGACGCTTTTACGGACTGGAAACCTAAGCCGTGGAGTTTGTGGGTGAGATTTCACTTGGATGAGAAAAGACTCCAATAAGAAAAACAGAGCCAAAAAAAAGTGCAATGGGGCGTTGGAACCACTGGCTACTAAATTCGTGACACTTGTCACCATCCGTCTGATTTTCCCCTTCCGCCCTTGCCGACCTCAAATTAAAGTTTAAATAAAAAAAAATGAAAAAAAAGGGGAGAAATTGTAGTGGCTGAGATTGCTCGTGAGTGTTGAACAGTTGGATGTGGATGCTTCTGGTTCCACGTAGTTGTAGGTTGCTCCCGCAAGCACCTTCCTTCTTCTTTTATTGCTACTTCTGCTTCTGCTGCTGCTGCTGCTCTCTCTCTCTCTCTCTCTTCTTTCCTATTCCAATCATTTCTTCCTTCTTCCGATCCGAAGCTTCAGATGAGTCGGCCGGTGAATTCCTTCGCTTCACATGCATGATTGCACTTTCAACCTTCCCCTTTTTCTTCAACATGCCTTTATTGCGAGGTACTTTCGCTTTTTTTCTTCTTCTTCTTTTTATTTTATTGAACACTAATTGGTTCCGAGAATATTTAATCACAAAACAATAGTATTATTCTGCATCTCTCCATTAATTAACTTTCTGGATTGGAATAAATCCCCATCCGTTGAGTTGAACTTCGATTGCTTTGTGATTAATTTTTCTCGGCAACCAAAAGTAGTTTAAAATTTCAGTTGTAGTGAAGTGCATATAGTGAGTGACAGGGTCGAATTAGAACTTAAAACGTACTACATGTTAGAAGTGATGATATGATTACTAATTATAGTTGTTTCCGCGTTTGGAAGGTTTTGGCGCTGTGGATTTCCTTTTGGTGAGGATCCTGATTAAGGAATTTCCTCTATGTTGCGGTGGATGGATTATTAAAATTTCTTAAATCTGTTTTTTTTTTTCTTTTTTCTTTCTTGAATTTTAAATGCTTATGATTTTAACTGCTTATACCAAACAGAGACGGATCTCTACCTATTGTTCTCGCTTTCTGTTTCTTTTGCAGTAGCATCGCCATCACCTTAATATCAGCTTCTGCTTACTTTCACCACAACGGCTTTCCTATTTGCTGTGCTTCATGTCACAAAAAAAGAAAGGAGGTTTTCCTTTTACCCACTCCTAGTCAGGGAAGATCTGAAGCAGCGCTAGCTGCACACCTCCTCTCATGGATGCATATTCCTCTGGAGAAGAAGTGGTTGTTAAGGTCTGTTTATCATGCTAGATAAGCTTTTATTTCTTTTCTTTAAAGCGGACAAATAAATTTATCAACGTCATCATCTGAGTAGATAACTGTCAATTGCAGACAAGAAAACCATATACAATCACAAAGCAAAGAGAACGATGGACCGACGAGGAACACAATAGATTTCTCGAAGCCCTGAAGCTATACGGGCGAGCATGGCAACGCATAGAAGGCAATATTTTGTTATTCATGTATATATTTCATTTTCTTCATATGCATATCATTTTGGATTTCCAAATAATTTAGATATCCAGATTCTTGATTTTGAACTGTCCTATTAGGAAATGGTGATCAAATCTTAATTAGAACTCTCTTTTTCTCCTCCCGGCCCCCTTTGCCGGCGTTTTACTTTTCCTGCAGACCACATAGGAACAAAGACTGCTGTGCAAATCCGGAGCCATGCACAAAAATTCTTTTCAAAGGTCGATTGGTTCCTTCTCACCTTGGATTATATGTTTTTAAAAGTTTTGGTCCTTTTAGTTGAATTTATGCTTTATTTTGACCTGATGTTGATTTATCAATCAGTTTAGTGTATTATTTGATTCAATTTAATCATTAAAATTCCCATTAAAAGGCATGGAATAGTACCAGGTCTCAAATTTAAAATCTATAAAAACTCTAACAATATGACCTACTCTTGGTGAAATTCAAAGGTGGAGGAAACCACAGTGTTTCTTCTCTATTAAAAAGGGTTAGTTATGTTTTTAGTCCTCACAATTCGGCTAATATTTGTTTTGTCCTTGAAGTTTAAAAGTAGTTTTCCTTCCCAATCTTTAGAGATCTATCATCCATAGTTTCCCAACCTGATTCCGATGGCTGAGGCATCTACATAGAATAACAACACATACCACCTGTTCTACTTAAATTACAGGCAAAAAAAAAACTAATCACACCTCCAACTCACCTCTTTTATCCCTTATCCCTGTTCCTCCCCTACCTGCCCAAAATCTCTCTTCCCACACCTACTCCCCACCCACAGCTTTCCCCTTTCCCTTCCCTATCCCCTTGTTCACCTGGTATTGATGCACAAGTGTATCAAAAACTTTGGTCATGCTCAATCTCACGCTCACCATTTATACTTGCACAAAAATTAAATTTTGTGTTTCCCAAATCTTCTTCTCCTAGTCTATTCTAAACCTTTAGGCTTCTTCTATGTTTGTCCCAAATTAGAGTTAGGGACAACAATTTGGATGGGTAACAGTGGTTCGATGGCGGTTAGGTGGTGGTAGTGGGATTGCTTGAACATGGCGGGGTGTCTGGTATGAGGTTCCCTTCCCCTCCTTCATCCACCCTCAGGCCTCTGGGATTTTGAAGAAGACCGATTGTGGTCGAAATTCGAGTTGAATCTCAAGAAGAACTTCGGTTTCCCCTTCATGCATGACATTGAGGGAAAATATTGATTGAATGACCCAAATCGAGCGCACTATGGTTATAGAGGGTATGATGGAAGCACAAATATTGAGAGAGAGAGAGAGAGAGAGAGAGAGAGAGAGGAACCTTGAGAAGTAGGAATTTGAGGGCTGCCGCCTACCGGTGAGCAACAACAAGGGACAAGGGGACCATATGTGGTGGCAAAGGTCCATCTGCGTGCAGCACAGAGGGCTCCATCCCCTTCTTTGGTTTTATTATGTTGCATTCTTGTAAAGACATATGGGCATTACCTACTTCATTCTTATTTCCTTTGATTTCGGTGTTGGTGGCAAGTGGGAGACATCGCCGTCAAAAGTGATGTGATGTTACAAGCCGATTTTGTAAGGATGACTTAGGTCTAAAATCCTAAGATGGTATCAAATCCTACTCCAGGTGTGTTGGACCACGCGCTATTGGGTGATTTGTATCTCACTCCATTTGTTGAAAGTCTTACATCGGATGTGATATGCCTCAAAAGTGTTCGTAAGTGGAAATTCTAAGAGGGTCACAAATATTTTAGTTTTTATTTTTTCGGTAAGGATGGGAATAACGGTATGTGGAGGTAGCATCTGGCGATATTGGGACAATGTTATGTGGGGTTTAGAGGAGAGGAAGAGGAGGAAGTTTGAAGAAGGAAGATGGAGTCCCACATTGGATACTAGTATGGTCTCGATAGTGGTTATAAGTGGGGGCAACCTGCACTCCTTGAGGCAGTATTTGGGGTTGAGTTAGGCTCAAACTAAAATTCTAGGATGGTATTAGAGGCTATTATGATCCGTTGGGCCACACGCAGATGTCTAGTCCAACAAGCTTCACGCTCCTGACGTCCACCAGTCTTGGGCGTGAGGAGGTGTGTTGGATTCCCACATTGGATAGGTATATGATGGTTGAATTCTAGCTCTTGGATGTTAGCATTTCTGGCAATTCAGTTATGTTTGTATATAGACTAATCACAAGTAAATAATAAGGAGATTCAGGCTTTTCTATAAAAAAGAAATGAAAGCAAATCACTTAATGCATATAGTAAATGAGTTTAGAGGACTGTTTTCCAGCTGTAACAGTGTCAATGTCAATAATGAGGCAAGATAATAATACAAAGAAAGAGTCAGAGAAATGAAATTGTTTCATAAGCCTTACAAAATTCGTATCATTTCAATTTTATTCTTCATTGAATAACACGAGAGATAGTGAACACCAGGAATATATCTGTGTAATATACTAATATGTATATGTTTTGTCCAAAATATAGGATTAGCGCTTTGATTCCTCTGCTTCATTATGGATAAGGGTCCTAATGTGGATGCTCTAAGGGCTTTAGTTAAGAAACATTTCATACATCCTATTAAATGCTTTATATTACTAAATGATATTGTATTTTCAATGTAATTAAAGCTTATCTTTTCATTAAGTAATTTCTACTTTTGTTTCCTTAACTGATTCCTTGGGAACTTTGATAGTTTACTTTACGATAAATATTATGAGAATTTTATATAAGCGAGCGCTTATAGGTGCTTATGTGAGGCAATGATCAATTAGATTGAATCACTGCTATTGTAAGGACGTTATTCATTTTATATCCTTTACTAAACCATATGTAATGCTGAAATTACATTACATATCCTGCAAATAGTGACAATGCCAAGTGTGCTTGAAAATTTAAACATAGATGAAGAAAAATGAGAGATATAACTTAAGCCTTAGGCATTCAAATGGTTTACATTTTCAGATGCTCCTGTGTTTTCTGTTAGGTTTAAGTCCATAACTTTTTGGAATTGAATTATCACATATCAACCTTTTTCTCGGTGGCCATATTGGAAAGATGAGAGGGTTCAATGCTTTAGTGATGTCCACAAATGCAATGGAGAGATATAGTATAGAACCACGAGCTGAAGCAAACACAAGTGGCTGAAGCACATGTATATTTGGAGAACCTGATACTTTTGTGAAAAAATGATTTTTGTAGAGATCTTTAAGAATATTAGTGAGCTGAATGAAATTTTATTAATTAATAATATAAGATCACAAAGAGGAACATTTTGAAATGCTTTTCATTGAATGTTTCTGGGATATACAATGGTTGAAAAACTTGATCAAAGAATAAACTATAATTAGTTTAAAACATTGTTAGATATAGTGTTAGTGGTCTGATGCCAATTCACCACTGAGAGAAGAATGTTCAGTTTTTGACTGCTTTAAGCTAAGGTTAACTAGTATTCAGATAGGAAGGTCCATCCAGCTTAGCGTCATGTGCGTCTTGAAACCTCAAAGCATGAAAAAAATCCCTTACATTCGCAAGGCTTTTAGGTTCTATGGGTCTTTGTTTCTCGCTCTAATACCTTTTCTAGATTTCATTACTTATTTTTCTTACAAGGCTTTTTAGGTTTCAATGGCATGTTCTGGCTATATACTTTCCTGAATTCATGTTTAATTCTTCTGTTTGGCCTTTTGGAAATAAAAACTTCATTGAAAAAGAATTTTACCTTGTTTATCCTTTCCTTGGGTTATACTTGAATATAACGATACTTGCACAGACATACACTCACACACCGCTCATCATTCCATGCAAGCCACCTTGGTTTCAGTGTAACTTTATTATTTGGCCAAAATTATGCACATGTCTCATATTTTGTGCTAGTATATTTTCAAACTAATACCAGACATTTCTCATTCGCTTGATCAATCTTACACTTGGCATATGAGTGATACATGCCATATTTTAAATGCAATAAGTTCCAATAAGGGATGGTAGAAATATAATTGGTCTCGAACAACTTGCGCTGATAATAATTTTAAAAACTATATATTTTCTAGAAATGACATGAAGTTTTGCCTATTTATGTCAAATGTGTTTGTTCTGAACCCATGATTGTTTTGTCTAGTGATCAGGAAAGTTATTTTTAGTCCTTTGAAGCATCAACCACTAGAGAAAGAAAGTTTTTTTGTGTTGAAACAATAGTTTCTAAGAAAAAGTGGAAGTCTTTTAAATGTTGTTCTGGTTTAAAAAAATATTTTCGCCCTTATACATGGCATCTATTCTTAATCTACTCAGAAAAAGTTATTAAGCCAGTCCCAATTATTACCCGTTTTATCTCTACCGTCAGAACCTTAGAAACAGCAGTCACTAGTGAGTGGGCGGTAGGGACCAAACACCTAACAGTTGCAAGTGTTGGGTGTTTAGGGACTAAAATATTATCATAACCTATTGTTTTTAAGTTTGTCAAACTTGCTTTTGTGCCGCATTCCTATCATAAACAGTCCTGTTTATGTACAAGTCAACAATGACAATGTTTGCAGATTATATATATATATATATATATATATATATATATATATATATATATATATATATATATAGTCATATGATCCAGGAGGTTACATTTACTTATTTGACCTGTCTTGTTCCATATAACTACTTAACTGTACTTTTTGGCTTGGAGAACTTGATGCCAATAACTCCCTACATCAGTAGAGCCTATATACTGCACAAGTTTTTATCTTTTTTAACTACTATCACTAGCTAACAAACTCTGTGAATAATGCTTGAATACACCTAAAGATGATTTATTTTCATATCTTGATGGTAGAATTGTTTAGACATTTTCTTGGCCATCTTGGAAGTTAATACTTGATTAAAAATCATTCTCATAATTGATTCCGCTTTATACTCGAATGCATTGGAATTTTAGTGTTAGAGCTATTACAGAATCTGGTTAGTATTTTGGAAATTCCACAAAAGAATCAATGCTCAAAGGCTCCAATTAGTGCTTTTCAAAAAAAATTGGTAAAACTTAAGCTGCTGAACATATTCTTATACTTTTTACTTTCAGTTGGAGAAGGAAGCCCTTGTAAAAGGCGTTCCTGTAGGTCAAGCTCTTGACATAGACATTCCCCCTCCACGGCCCAAAAGAAAACCAAGCAATCCTTATCCTCATAAGACCTATGTTGGTGCCCCAACATTACCTAGTGGAGAAAAGTATGGAAAGCCTCTTCCTATGGTTGCATCTTCACATGGTAAACAAGCACTGGACTTCGAGAAAGAACCACTTCCAGAGGTTGATATTTATTTTTTACATTTCACTTGTCATTCAAAGATTATGTGTTTTCCCTTTCAATAAAATCATCATTCTTTTTCCTTATTTTTTCTAGAAGAATAATGATGACGAAAGGCCAACGACTGTAAAAGAAAATAAAGATGAAAATTGCTCAAACTTATTTACCATCCTCCAGGAGGCACCGTGTTCATCTGTATCTTCAGGAAACAAGAGTTCAATCACAATGTCAGTGCCACAAAGAAATTCCTGCACCTTAAGGGAGTTTATACCATCAGTGAAAGAGGTAATAACTCGAGGTGAAACAAATGAATCTTTTACCACTACTGAGATTGAAAATCAGAAGTTGGAGATAGATGATGGCAAATACACACAAAAGAGTAGTGGTACTTGTACGACCTCTAAGTTGGAGAATTATTGTTCTCCCAAATCAGTTCAAACTGAGAAAACAGATGGACTTACTTCTGCATTAACAATAGATGAGATGCAAGCTAATCAGAATTACCCAAGACACATCACTGTGCACGTTGTTGATAGGAACCTTGGAAATACTGCTCAAAATCCATCACAAGATAAGTTGATTCAAGACTCCATATTTCAGCCAATAGAAGGGGTGAATGGGCAACCTAATTTTTCACCAATCCAGCTGCATCAAACACAAGTGAAAGTCAAAATAACCCAGCACGATCCTCTATTCTTCAATCTTTTTTCCTTCTAGTCCTCCCTTTGCACAACATAATCATGAGGATTACCGATCTTTTCTTCACATGTCCTCTACATTTTCAAGTCTTATTGTCTCTAACTTGCTGCAAAACCCTGCAGCCCATGCTGCAACAAGTTTTGCTGCAACATTTGGCCCTATGCAAATGCAGAAACTTCAGTGAATTCTCCTGCTTGCTCTCAAGGAGGTTTTCCATCTAGACAAATTGCTCCTCCTCCAAGTGTGGCAGCTATTGCAGCTGCTACGGTAGCTGCTGCAACTGCATGGTGGACAGCTCATGGACTGCTTCCCCTGTGTGCTCCACTCCATGCAGCTTTTGCTTGTACTCCTGCATCAACAACTGCAGGTCCATCAATGGATATTGGTGAAGCACAGCCAAAGACAGAGCAAGGAGATGTTACACTACAAAATCCTCCTCTGCAAGATCAGATACTAGATCCAAAAGACTCGGAAGCTCTGCAAGCTCGACATTTGGCTTCTAAGTCACCAACTGTTTCTTCATCTGAATCTGAGGAGAGTGGTGATGCCAAATTAAACACTTCATCAAAGGCCACTACTAATAATGAGATAAACCAAGAAGTTTCTGAGAACCCTGACTCCGACAAATTGAAGGGCAGAAAACTGGTCGACCGCTCCTCATGTGGTTCTAACACACCCTCCAGCAGTGAAGAGACTGATGCACTAGCGAAGGATGAGAAAGAAAAGGAAGAACTCAAGACACCTGAAGCAAATCAGTTAGCTACTGAGCCTATTAATCGTAGTAGAAGTAGAAGCATTAGCAACCTTATTGATTCTTGGAAGGAAGTCTCTGAAGAGGTATCACAGTATATCTAATGATGAATTATAATTCAATGTATTTGCACGTATTGCTTCTTTCCTTATGCCACTTCTATTTACAGGGACGAATTGCGTTTCATGCTCTATTCTCCAGGAGGTTTTGCCCCAAAGTTTTCACCTCCTCATGATTTGATAAACAAGAACCATCAGATGGAGAACATGAAGGATAACGAGCAAAAAACAGACTACCAAGATCACCTTGAGAGCATGAAATGTAGTTCTAATTTGAATGGGATGCAGAGAAACCTGGCATTTGTAGAAAATAACAGTGAGGAGGAGGGACTGCTAACCATGGGCCTTGGACAAGGAAAGCTAAAAACTCGTCGAACAGGGTTTAAACCTTACAAAAGATGTTTAGTAGAGGCCAAGGAAAACAGGATGGGAACGACCTGCAACCAAGTTGAAGAGAAAGTTCCCAAGAGAATACGCTTGGAAGGGGATACTTGACGCTTGATCATATATGCATGCAAATGCAATCACGTAATGTATTGAGTTTTTGCGTATCATTTTGAAGTCTCTCCTTCCTTGCTCGCTCGGTGTCTGTCTGTCTCTGTCTGTATTGTTTAATTTCTAATTCCCCAGCTCACGAAACTTGTCGTGTAAGATGTGTGTACCATAGTAAATTACTACCCACGCTCTTTTACTTTGTTAATTGGACTCATGTTACTGCATTTAAAAACTCCTCCAAAATATACTTAGAAGGAAAACCATAAGTACATTAAAGTAATTTATGTATAACGGATATGCTTTATTCAGTCACTTTTTCGTTATACTTATAGTTATATGATTATCAACTATTTTCCTTCATTACAAACTCTACCCTTATTGAACATAATAGAATTTCATGAATTGAAGGATATGCTGGTATGGTGAATAACAAATGAATAGATGAAACTATGCATCATCAAGAAAGATACAGCAATAATGAAATTATTATTAATTTCACAGTGTAATATATTGAAATTATTAATATATAGACCTGGTCAATTTTTTCTTCACTTTGGCTTTGTTTTTTTTTTTCCTTCTTTACTTTTTTTGTTACCATCTCATTTGGTTTGCAATTTTCATGAACTTTATCGATGAGTAATCAACGTCGAAGAAAATTTGTTGATGTAATCTTTCCGTTTTGTCGAACGTGTGGTTATATCATCACAATAGAGTTTCTTGATGGTAATCTACATTTTTTTATATTTTTATATTTTAAAGTGGAATGTTAAGCGAGTGTGTTTAGTGTATCTTGATGGGGACAAAATTATTTTGTGTAGAAAGCAGCGTAATGTGAAATGTTAAGCGGTGTGTTTTGGGTTCTTTAGGATTCATAAACTTTTTAACTCTTCAAAATCGCCCGTTCGTGATAATCTATTTGATGGAAAAACAATTTCATGGCAAAATACATAAAAGTGTTATTAGTAGTGTGTGTCTTTAGAAACTAGAAAAAATTACATGTACAAATTAGCATTTTCTTCTTTATTTAGATAATTTCATCAAGAAGTATTAGAAGCATAATTAAATTGATATTTTTAAATCAAACTTTGCATGAGACTTACTACGTGTTTGACTTTACAATTATGTTTATGTACTTTTCTCTTTAATTATGAGTTAAGTTTTTATGTGTACATTTTTTTTGTATAAATTGGGTATCTCTCTACTGCGCAACTCTAGAGACTAATCTCTCGAGCAGGTAAGGCGGTATTATGGGTTAAGTTTTTATAGTTATATTTGATGAATATAGATAATGTTATTTTAAATTTGTTGTTTATTTTACAACTTTAAACTAATTGTGTTATGACTTCATCTAATATGTGTGATTAAATTTATTGTTTATGCTCCAAGTTTAAAATTTATTTGTGTTATGACTTGATATAATATGCGTGACTTTTGTCTTTAAATATGATCTCGTATATCTCTAATATTTAGAATTTGTTCGATGTTGTTATTTCTTCTTCTTTTTGTAAAAGTAATTCGTTTAATCGATAGTGAGACAACTCGTCAAGTGGACGGAGTGGTGTAGCTAGTTAAAACTAAATTAAAATATTGATTGTCGTGTCGTTAAAAAACATAAAATTTCTCCTAATTATCTAAACTTATGAGTAGACTTGCTTCTTTTTGTTTAATGACATAACAATTGATAATTGATCGATAGTGTAAAACATTTATCTATATATAATTTATGTCACCGAATGTTATGTCTAAAATTATATGCTACATAAATAGCTTGATGAGAAACAAAGTGTCATGATTTTCTACTCAATATGAATTAATTATTGTTTTAACTTGGGTTTCGGGGGGTGTAGGGGTTAATATGAAGAGAGAAGAAAAAAAGTAAGGAAGTGTGAAATTAGAAGGGAACAAGTCAATGTTGTTGGGCTGCTGTGTCGTAAGTCCCTTTGAATCGTTCAAATTGTTGAGCCTTTGTTGACAATGTATGATTGTACTAGTTCGGGTCTTGCCCGTTGTAATAAGAATCAGGCAATTACGACAAAAAAAAAAAAACAAAACAAAACAAGTGGAGTGTTGAGCTAAGATGTCTCCAATAAAGAAGGGGGTCCACCGATGAAATGACCGACCAAGTCTCGAACCTAATAATCTATCTATAAATATATCAACCATGCATCAAACTTACGTGATCTATCTATCTATCTATCTATCTATTTCTATTAATTGAAGATGAGTGATCAAGAAATTAGCCGTACAGCTCCCCGTTTGAATGAAAGGATTCTCTCATCTTTGTCAAGGAGATCAGTAGCTGCCCACCCTTGGCATGATCTTGAAATCGGTATATATATATATATATATTAATTATTATTTCCATTCAATTCACAATTTAATTACTACTTTCTAAACTAATTAATTATTATTTGTTGTTAATTTCAACTTAATTGCAGGACCTGGAGCTCCCCATATTTTCAATTGTGTAAGTTGAGTTCTCATCACTTCCTTCCCAAAATGAGGCAATTAATTAATTATTTGGTTTAAATAATAACATTTGAAATTAACTAGTTACTTGTTTGTTGAATTAGGTTGTAGAGATCACAAAAGGAAGCAAGGTGAAATATGAACTTGACAAGAAGACTGGGTTAATTAAGGTTGATCGAATTCTGTATTCATCAGTTGTTTATCCACATAACTATGGTTTTATCCCACGCACACTCTGTGAAGACAATGATCCCATTGATGTCCTCGTGCTCATGCAGGTATTATTATATATATAATTTCATTTCATTAATCTGTGATGATCATATATGTGAACTGATACATACATACATACATACATGATGATAGGAGCCAGTCCTTCCTGGTTGTTTCCTGCGAGCACGGGCGATTGGACTGATGCCGATGATTGATCAGGGAGAGAAGGATGATAAAATAATAGCAGTATGTGTTGATGATCCAGAATATAAGCACTTCACTGACTATAAGGAACTCGCACCTCATCGCGTATCTGAGATCCGACGCTTCTTTGAAGACTACAAAAAGAATGAGAACAAGGAGGTTGCTGTTAATGATTTTCTACCTCCAACCACTGCTGTTGAAGCCATCCAGCACTCTATGTATGTCACTACTATCTATCTATATTAATTTTTCAACATCCATTATATAGTATACTATATATATTCTGCAAATTAATTAATATATATGATCTTATCTTATCTCTCTTTGATTTTGTGCATGCAGGGATCTTTATGCAGAATATATTCTGCACTCCTTGAGAGATAGACAATAATGCTCTCCTCTCCTCTCCTCTTCCAATCAATCTCCACTAATCACAATAATAATAATAATAATAATAAGCCGCGGCAATCCACACCCATATATCTAGAAGATGGATTGATAATATATATACCACTTAAATATTATTCACTGATTCAATATTAAGTTTCTTTCAACAGTGAGTGCTTCAGTTATACGTACTATGTATTTTCTTCTTCTTTCATTTAGTTGGATATTAATTAATATACATTAATTACCACTTGATTGGTTCATTAAGTATGAATTGTATTGTATTGTATTGTATGCTCCAAATTCAACTGTGCATATTCATACATAGTAGGTACGTACTATTTATCCTAGTCGACTCGTTCGTTATTATACATTAATCCATCCTAAACTAGAGGAGGACATTCAGACAGCAAATGTATTACATTACAAAATTCATTCATCACGATCGATCAACACATTTAATATTAATTCAGTGATGATTTGCATATATGATAATAATATAAGTGAGAAAGAACCTCCTGTTGCTAATAAATATACTGTGAGTGACACATCGAGAGACTTAATTCCTTGTTTTTAAAGCAGTTAGTTAGGTAGCTTGTATTTTTGTCCGTCCTTGGGAAATTGAGATGAAGGTATATATATCCATGCATATATATACCTTCATCTCAATATTTTATCTTGAGTCCTGATTCAAGTATTTTCTCCAGTTGCTGCAACCCCTCTCACTAAGTCTTTATCCATGAAGAAGGTATATATATATATTTATTAAGACTGCAAAGACATATAATATACTAAGATGTCGATTCGAACTTATGATTCCCCTCTTCTTCACACTTTGTGCATCTCGCTGCTATGCCACTTTGAAAACAATTTATACATAGAGAGTGAGTCAATCCTTAATTAGTTGTTACTCTCATTTGGATTAAGTATAAGTATGTATTCTAATTTTTGTCCGTCCATGCATATATATACCTTCATCCCAAACACTCGAGAGACTTAATAAATAAACTGCTTCCAAAATATAGCCTTAAAAATAGTATAACCTTCATATATATATAAAAAAAAAAGGTAAAATAACCTTCAAACGAATAGCAGTGTCAATAACCTTAAAAATACTACTACTACTACTACTACAGGAGTTCTTGTTCTTGTAAGCAATCGATAGTTCATGAGTATAATTTGTTTATTAGTTCCAAGAGAAGAACAGCAGCTGAGTCTTTGGCCTTCTTGACGCTTGGCATAGGCTCTCAATACATTCATCCGTCCAACCTTTATCAGTAGTATTGACACGAACTGCGAATGTGAACCTCTTTGCATGTGCTGGACCACCCTCATTCACACACCTGTTACAAGTTATGTCATAAGTTTATCAGTAAAGCCATTAAGCTCTGTTATCATCCCTTCACAATGCTATATACGTAAAAGTCTTACCGGTAGAATGGCATCAGCCAATTTCTTCGCAAACAGATATCATTTAATGTTTGTCTGGTAAATGTCTGGTTTCCATTTTTTGTCCCGTTTTCATCATTCTTCTCCTCAGTCTTCTCTACTTCCTTCTCTTTCAAGGCAGCAAGGGCATTTCTGGCCGCTAACTTCTGTGCCATTTTTTTCTGTGAATTTTGAGCAACCCCTACTTGTACCCCATCAATGAATACTTCAACGGTGGCCAGATTGCCTACACGACTTGCTCTATACTCTAAGCCTTCTGCCTGCTGCTGGCATCGCTCTTGCAGCTCACGCACAGGATGCATTGGCAAAGTCTCTGGTGTAACCATAGGATGCAAAAGTGGCTGAAAAACCTGGGAAAATTGCAGAACCAAAAATGTTCTCCATTTTTTTAGCAAAAATAACATAGGAAGAAAGGATCTATGCTTGAAAGCTAGGTGCTAACCTTCCAAACAACAGAAGTATCCCTCCACTGTCGAGAAAAATGGCACCAGCAATAGATTCAACAATGTCACCAAGGACCTTGGGAGCTTTGCAGTCTCCCAGGCCAAGCGAATTAAACCCGGTTTAGACAATTCATTTTGAACTTCCTTCACAAACTCTTTAATCTGTAGACAATCAAAAGCACAATGTCAGGTGGATCCATAAAAGATCACCAACTTGCTTGTGAAATTAAGAGATGTAGGTTAGATGAGCCATCTCCATGTAATAAATGAAGTCACTAGAGAGAAATAAAACCTGTTTTTCTAGGGCACTGGACCCATGTCGCAGATGCACATGAAGGTTGTGCTTAACTGCAACACGTGCAAAATTTTCATTGTTTACAGCAGCAGCTCGAAGGTCAGTCAGACGTCCTGGAGGCAGATTTGTGTATGTGAAGAACAAGTGCCTGGTTATAAGATGGTCCAAGACAGCATCACCAACAAACTCCAGCCGCTGATAACAGGATACTCCCGAAGATGGTCTGGAGGCATGGGTTATGGACTCTATGAGCAGCCCCTTGTCTTTAAACTTTAGATTTAGAGCACCTTCTAAAGCATCAAAATCAACACTCTTAAGTATGATGTCGGAACAATTGATGGCTTTTTGCACAATCCATCTTATCAGGATCAATCTCTATCTGGATACCAACCCATTTCATAAGGTGGTTAGCAGCATTCTTACCACCTTCAACATAATATACCCCAATCAGAGCTTCCACAACATCTGCGAGTGTCTTGCTGGACAGAACTCAGTAAGAACTTGAATCACTCTCAAGCTCACCATCTTCCATTTCATCCTCAAATCCACCAGTGTTGTCCATCCTCTCAGTCTTAGAAATGGACTGATCCTGATCAAATAAAGATGAATCTCCATCCTTTGTATCCTCATCAAAGACAGGAAGCACCCAGGAGCTGCCCATCTGGGCCGAGGCAAAGCGATCTGCTTGAATATAGGATTGAAGCCCTTTAGTTAATGCATAGTGATACAGAACCATGTTACTAACCATCTGTTGCCTCATCCTAGTAAGCTGGCCTTCATGTTTCTGTGGGTATTTTAGGAAAAGAAAGCGACTAACAACCCATTTCAGGTAAGCATCTCCTAGAAGCTCTGCCCTTTCATAGCAGAATGTCTCCTGGCAAGAGGCAGCGGTCAAGGCTTCAAGATCTGTTCATGTAGAGAGCATGGGTTAGCTGCAGAAACTGGAATTTAAAGTTAACTACCTTGAGCTGAGAAGATACCTTTAAAGCCTGAACAGGATAATTTATCATATTCTAAGCTGAACTGCAAGGAGCATACTTTCAACCCTCCGCATTATTGAAGGAAGCCTTTGAGCACCACGAACAAGTGATCCAGGAAGTGGGTGTACTAGGCATAGCTCAGGGGAGGAAAACATAATAAGTTTTGTCATGAATCTCATCAGATTCACCTTCATCATGTGCTGCAATGACACAACATTTCCCATTAAATAAGAATCTACAAATTTGTGGAAAAGCATAATATTTGCAGGATAGGAATTATGAGAACACACCTTCACTGTGTTCAAATCGAGGACAAAAGATTCTTGCAGTATGATACACCACGTCCTCTTATAAGAGGTTGCTGCTTGTAAATCAAACTAACTCCATACCTAAACCAAAGCAATAAAAGAGAACAGTAGGCTGTAGTTAATAACAGATTGCATCGCGTGGCGCCAATCACTAAGCGCTATAGCAGTGTAGCGGGTAGCAGTATGGCGCTACGTCGAAGTCTCTGAAATTATATAAGCAATTTATACCTTACCCATAAAAGTTCAAAAATAGAAGAATGCAGAAAATTAGTACTCAAACATAGAAAACAAAATAGTGGTTGTGACTGGGTTGATGCCATAGCAATGGAAAAATCGTGAAAACAACACAAATTGCAGCATAGATAGAGGAACCATTGAAACTAGTGAGCGGGAAGAGAAACAATGCAAAACAACAAATTGGAAAGAGGAATAGAGATACAAAGTTGCACTGCTTCAGTAGGCTAAAATTGACTAAAAGGCTTCAAAAGAAGGAATGGCTAAACGTGAGGAAGAATTGAATTTTTAATGAAATTTCACCTTAGCGGCTGCTATGGCGCTATTTGGCGCTATAAGCGGCCGTAGCGGCCACTATTTACAGACTCGACCGCTACTCAAAACCGCAATGCAGCGACAAATTGCGTGGCGCCCGGGGACCACTACGCGCTATAGTGGCGCTATGAGCCTATGACCGCTATTGACAACAGATTAGTCAGTAGCCATATGCACCCTGGGTTGTGCAGGAAGAGGCAAAAAGCTTTGCAGGAAGAGACAAAAAGCTTCTGTAATCTGGAAGGATCAACAAGCTATTGTCACTGTCCAAGGGACATTATTGATAAAGCCCTCACAATCTAGATGTGACAACAGAAGCTTCCTTCATAGATTAAGATTAGCTCCTTGGTCTTCCTGCACAACATAGTGGGGTGCAACGTGGCTAACATGTTATCACTAAGATTTTTTCAAGACATAGAAACGAAAGAGTAAAGAAAAATAGAATAGGGAGGCTTCAGTGGATGGAAAACAATTTTAAAACAAAGGAAAAAGATAAGAAGACTAATATCATGTAAAAGAGAATGCACATCATACTTTTGCTTGTAGTAATCAGCATATGAACTGTACTCCAGAGGACCAAGATAACCTTCTTTCCTAGGGGAAAGAGTTCTCCTTGGACATATCATAGCGTATTGAATCAACATAAAACCTCTTCCCTGAATGGCGGCAGTTACAATTCTCCCTACCAGATCCTCTGCATTAGTACAGGTATCTGCCATCATCAATTTTCCTTTGGTAGCTATATTGATATGGTTTTGTGTTTTTGCGTCGCATCTCTGTTGGGAACCAATCCTGAAGCTTTCACCACATCAAACTGAGCCACAGCTCCTCTGATTCCATAGGTTGGATGTGATTTTTGCCCAAAAGCCATGCCATGACGCAATTTCCCAAACCCATATTCTCTTCTATCTCCACCTAAAGTTCTCTCATTAGTGCCAAGGTAAACATCTGGTCGAGCCCTCTGGAGGATTTTCCATGCATCAGCTCAATTATTGTCTCAACCAGATGCCAGTCAATTTGGTTCATGGGATCTGAAGACTCATCGCCAACCATTGGGACAAACAAATATGCTTTTGCAGGATCCCAAGGAGTGGTAGAAGGTTCAACGTCCACATCAAGACAATGCTCATTAATCTTACATGAAAGCTTTTCAAGGATGCCAACTGCATGCCATTCAAAAAGGTTTCATCCAGATATCAGAAACAACTTTTTTTTTTAAAAGATAGGAACAGTTAAGAAAAGTATATGTCTACCTGATTCTCAGAGATATCTATTGACCCTCTAAAGACAATAGATGCCTTTGTAGTCACTGTTCGAAGCGATAAATAGATCCATTGACATCGATAAGACCTACAAAAAAATGTGATCAGAGTGAGCTAATGAGTTATAATACTCAAATATGAACTTGAAGCAGTACCACAGATAGATTATACTACCTCTGCATCAGCTCATTGCCAAAAGTACTGCAAATTCTGAAACTTGGGTTAAAAGCGGATCCTTTGAATGGCCTACATTTTCGCACTCCACGGCATACATATAAAGATGAAGCAATTTGGAGTTATGTAAGCATCTTTTCCTGATAAGATCCATTCTCCTGAAAATTCAGATAGCATTAAGCAATAATGGATGTTTTAGATCAAGGCAATAGCATGATAAAAACTGTCATGGTAAAAACAGAAAGGTAAAAATAAATTCCTTCTTGCAACTGAAGACTAAATGATATGTTTTTTATAGAACAGATACATAATAGATGATATTTCATTTCCACATAAGTTTCCCAGTTCTTTATAAGTGGGAAAGTATCTTGATTGTCCTTGTTTACTATTTATCCTCTTCAATCCATTAATAATTCATCTCCAAAGCCTTCAAGGTCAGAGCATTTGATTGAAGATGTTATATACGAGACTTCTTTACAAATAATACATGACATTATGTTCTAGTCATTGAAAAGAGTTGTATTTAAATGGTTTGCCATTAGACATTATTTCAGATAGACACTATAGCACCATCTGAACCATCTAGCCAACCCCATCTAGTAGGAAAAGGCATGGGTTGTTCTTGTATGTTCTGGTTAACTATATACCAAAACCTATGTAGTCAATGGTGGATAGCATACGTAGTGGCCATTCCCCAAAACACTAAAGCGGTGTGGCGGGTAGAGATAAAGCGATATGTCAAAGTCTAGGAAACAATACAAGGCTGCAGAACAAGCACAACTTTAAAATTCAAATATTTTATGTTTAAGTCAAAAAAATTACTTTAAAATTTATCTGAAGAGCAGGTTTTCCATATTAGAAATTTTAAATTGGAGATCAACAAACAAAAGTTATCCTTTTAACCAGAAACTCATGGTGTTAAAACGTTAAGTAATGGATACAGGAAAGGGGAAAAAACATAGTTGAGCCTTTTCGCCTAAAGGGCCCAGCTCACATACGTTATCACTCAAATCAAAACCTAAAAACCTAGCAGCCCCTTCTTTCTCTCATCAGCTGCCTCTCCCCATCCCTTCTCAACTATTCTTTTACTTTTTCCTCTTATTTCTCAATTCACAGCAATTGTAAGACTCTCACTCACTGCCCCAACTCTACACAAGCTACAGCCACCCTCCACTTCTCACTCTTCACAGAGGCGCGCGGAGTCAAGAGTCGCGTTGAAGTCACGGAGAAGAGAAGAGAAGGGGTGTGCTGGAGTTGCAGGGCTGCGTCAGAGTGAAGGATTTTTGGATTTAAATGATTCATGTTTAACTCATGGATTTTGGTTTTAGTCCCTCATGCTTTTGTATTATTTCTTTATCTTTTATTAATAAATTTATGGTGTGATGCAGATGAGTGAGCTAGGGTACCAACATAGTCAGAATCATTTCTCCTCTAGTGATGCTGTAAGCCATGTTTGTTAAAAAAACTGCATAGCACCCACTCCGCCTGCGATTCACCCGTGTTTTATGGTACTATGGTGCTATGCAACATGAAGTCACTACTGCAGCTGCTACACCCGTGATTGACTACAAAGACTAAAACCCTCACAAAAATAACAGCTCAGACCACATAACGTGCAGAGCAGACCAACCTTCAGTATGTCAGCCACACCTTCAGGATAGAACTCCCTATGTCTGGCAGTACCCGGAAGTGGATCTCCTTCATCATTTTGCTCAGCCTTTTCCTTTTCTCCCCACTTCCTTTATCAGGCAATAGCATGTCAGTGAATGCTCCCATCTCATGGAGCTTCTTGCAAGCAGCTAGACAAACAGCCTGCAAGACACCACAACAATAACTAATGCTTGCATATAAAGATGAGCAGAACCAATGAAGTTCATAATACATGATGCCATGCCTGTTGTGCCAAGCGCATTGAACTGCAGATAGGACCCTCAAGATTTTCAAATGGTGCATTACACGGAAGCTGAAGCTTGCAAGAATATTCAGTGGGACCTCCAGGTTTTCATGCCTCTCCATAATAAATTCAGGACGAAGAATTGAATATCTGGATAGACCCCAAAATCATAATTTGAAGCTAAAAATAAAAAAGCTAGTAAAGCAGGCCACCAATATCAGACAGAAAATACGGCACCTGTCACTAGGTAGCTGGGAGCAAAAGAAGTGGATGAGACCTACAGCAGAGTTTAAGCTGACAACTGCACCAGTTGACTTCACCTGATAAACTGTTCCAGGATGGGTATCAACAGAAATCAACCTTGAAGTATCTTTCAGATGACTAAGGTCTGTTCTCTCTATTGCCTCTCTGCGTAAAGTTTCCTCACTATTCCTGGCATTCCTCAGGAATGCTTCATGTGTTTCAAATTTCCCCTATGTACAAGACAACAACCCAGAGAAGGGGGTGAGAAGTTTTCAGTTATTCAGCATTCATTATCATTGAAACACCAAGAAGGAAAATAATGCTGATCAATGCTGGATCAACAAAAATTCCCAGTGTCAATTTCTGCATGTCTATTGGAGAAGGAAAAGCAGAAACATTACATGGCACAATTAATCATTGATGGAGAAGTCAAACACAATTTGCAATTATTAAATCATTCTTACACTAAATCAATAACAAGTTTGATTAAAATAGAAAACTAATCAATCCCAGTAGCCTTAACTCAAGTGGCACCTAGTTTCTTAGGAGACTACTTGATCCCATGCTCAAATCCTTTCTTGCAACAACATATATATATATATATATATATATATATGATAAGTTGTTATTTAATAAGTGAAGAACTTCATTGAGATGAAGAGAATGAATTACAAAGGGAAAAGAAGATAAGAAATCCCTTATCCCAAAAAACCAATGAACAGAAAAATAATTTGGTTTGAGGAGAAATCAAAATGATAATAATAGTTTAAATGCACCCAAGAAAAAAATAAATCATTTGCTATTTACAGTGGTTCCAGGGGCAATATGAACCTTTCACCACTTGATTATTCATGACGGAACCAATGCTATTATAGCAGGCTATCAACTTGACTTGCAAACCAGCAGTATGAAAACAAGTCATGCAAGGAAGGAAAACCCCAGAGGCCGAACATATAAAATCCCTCCCAAAGAGGTTCTAATTATCTTGGGCTCATTAAAGCTCTAGAAAAAAATATTTCAACAACATGAAAAACAAAATGCAACATAAGGCACAACCATAACCAGTACCTCTCAACCATTAGGATGTAATCAGACCCAGGCTTTCTAGCACGGCCCCTAGACTGAATGTATGCTAGAACAGTCTTACGCAAGATCAAAGCGAATAACAACATTGCATTGCGGATATCAAGTCCCTCTTCAGCAACACTAGTGGCAACTAACACTGTGACCTACAAATAAGTAAAATGGGATTGAGAGAATTCAAGGGATTGACTGCCCCCATGGGAAACTGATCATGGAGCCAAGTCAGCGGTACAATTCTTACCCGCCCATCACGGAACTTAGAAATTGTATCCTGCATTTGGTAGGTCCTCATTTCCTGGCTATTGTTGTGACCAATCAAGCTTGCACACTTTACAAAACTAAGAGATGGAAGCTCAGTAAAAACCTGCAAGATTGACAGAAAATGGGCCAATTGGATTTAGATTATGCAACTTAAGCAACCAAAAGGAAATAGGGTGTAATGTATATATAAAACCTTGGGCAGAACTAACGCCGACACAACACGTTCAACAAAGATGATTGCGGAAGTCTTCTGTGTGCTGATACTTGAGAGTATTTTAATTAGTGCCTGCACCTTGGGGTCACCTTGCCATCGGCCACAGCAGCTCTATTACGACATCCACATGCTCCCCACCAGAGACAACTAAACAAAAGTGTGCCAGCTTTAATAAAAGACCAAACTACATACCATCTTAATCATTGGTATTTAAATAGCTTTACAAAATAAACTAGAGATATCAAGAATAATAACATGATGTTAAGTGGCAACAAGCACAATCTGCTATATTTAGGCTTTCAGTTTCAATAACAGTAATTCTCGATACTCCTAAATGGGAAGCAATACAGATTAGTACCACCAAGTCCTTAAATTCATGCATAAATGTGACACCAAATACTAATGCTATTTCACATGTAAAATATTTGGTAAAAATATTGGGAAGTCAATTTTTATGTAAAATGTTTAGTAAAAATTTTAGGAAGTCAATTTTTCATGCAACAGCTTATCAGGATAAATTACAATGAACTGTGAACAACTCAACATATGTAATTTGAGCCATTGCAAATTTTAACACTCCACGGCTCACCATGACTGTCAGGAAGCTCTCCTTCTTCCATCTCTTTGTGTTCAGACCCACTGTGAGTTGTACCATTCTCTGAGTCATCTATTCCAGCATTTTTGTCAGAAACCGCACCCTCCGACAGTTGACATTTCAAAGAGAAACAACTTTACTCAGATAAGACTCCTGAAACTTGACATCAAGTTGGTAGTTTGCTCTTTCGTCATTTTGAAGAGCTGCAAGGAAAGATTGTGCAACCTGAAAAGAAAGAGAAATTATAAAGATAGCTTTGAAATTCACATTCCTCGCTCTCCATGAAATTGTATGTACCTTATATGCACACCACTGTCCCAGCTCACCAAGTGCATAATTAATAGCTCTCAACTTCTGAATTAGGTTTGCAGCTCCATCACTTTCTGTTCTTTCAGAAACACCATATACTTGCCGCAGCTCTTCCTTAGCTCCAGCATCTCTAGCTCCCATAAACTGCCATTTGCTTTTTCTTGAACTAGATTTTGCAGCTTCTTCAACTTCAGCCTCCATCTGCTTTATCTGCTCATGTAGATAACATAGACTGGCTGCTTTATCATACTCCACCACAACTTCGGAGGGCATTGGCACATGTTTCTCCAGCTCTCTTCGATCTTTTATGGTACAAACTACGGAATCCAGCTTACTTTCAAGATTGCGAATTTTAATTGCACAATCTACTTGGCTAGACACACCTGAATATACCATAAGCATGAGTGACATTGAATCAAAGAGAAAGGAACGAAAATATTGGATACTAAATGAGTGGAAAAATGTTGAATAAAGGATTCAATCCCGGGTGTCGTAGCCCAAAAAAATAGTAACAGAGTATATGATCCCATCCCAAGTTCAGTTGAGCATTTTCATAAGTACCCTTTAAGTTAACAGGAGAAGCAGTCATTCCAAATATAGAAGGCCTCTTTTCTTTGGGTGTTGTATGGTAGAACTCGGACATCACCAGGGAATATGGGTGTTTCTTTACAGCATGATGGCATTCGTCCAGAATCAGGAGATGGATTGCTTCCATTTTTATTATGCTATGCCTCAAAATGTTCAAAAGAATTTGAGCAGTCATGACTAAAACCTACAGCAAGAATAACCAATTAAGTAATTTCAGTACAAAAACACACCAGGCCAAGGAAGAAGAAGAGTAACAAGTAGCAACAAGGCCAGGAAATAAATTTGAAAAAAAAAAAGAATCTTTGAACTCATAGAGTCGTGTCTTATCTTACACACACACACACACACACAGAGGCCAGCCCAACACTAATGGAGGCCTAAAGCGAGTTTTGAAAATGAGGCTCTTTTTGTATTTTAGTGAATTTTTTTGTAGAATATTTTATTTTTATTTAAATTTAATTTTGAGCTTTTGTGATGCGAAATCATTTATTAACCTATTGTAATCAAAACCACTGCCATAGCGGGACAATGACACTGCAAATCACAATCTATAACAACAATGATATCAGGCGAGGTCACCGTAACCAGAAGTGTAAAATTACATAATCAAATTGTGAGATTGTGAGAGGAGATTGAATAAAAATAGAGATTGCACAATAACAAATCTAAAAGCACAAGCAAAGCAGAGACTCACTTGTACATGTTTGTATCAAATTTATAAACCACGATGATAGAGTAAAAATAATTAAAATGCTAAATTGGAAAACCAACAGACATGTTGAAATTGCAAATAGAGAGATTTGGTCGAATTGAAGTCATTAATTGAAAAATTGAAATTGATATACGGCTTGCTTGAGACCATAAAAATTCAATTAAGATAAAGTTTGTTCATAAAGATGAACTAAAAAAACAATAGCAATTATATACCTCGGCCTTGATAAAAAAATATTTTTTTTAGGCCCCAAGCCCTTGCTTGGGCTGCTTGGGCCTAGTGCCGGCCCTGCACACATATAGCCTCTTCTCTTCCCCCTTTCCCCTCTACTACTAAGGCTATGTTTGGAAGTCTAATGGAGGGAGAGTGGAGCAAAATAAAATGGGATGGAGTGGAGTTGAATGGAATAAACTTACCTCTCCATTGTTCCAATATTTAAACAATTGGAATTGAGAAAAAAATTTGTTCCATCCCATTCTACACAAATTGGAGTGGAATAAAAGATTGAGTATTGAACAGAATGGGATGGAAATAATGGAATCCATTCCTTCCTAGTTTAAACAATCCAAACAATGGAACCGTAAATGACTCTATTCCATTCCACTATATTTTACCCATTTCCATCAATCCATTTAAGAAGTACTGCTGCTCGGAGTTGCATCCCGGCATGCATTTTACAGGGAACTGAAACATGGGCACCACAAACTGGAATGCTCGTCCCAAATAACAGTTTGAAGGGCAGTTTGGCAAATTTGGCAACACTGCTCATGCCCCAATCACTATAATTGTTTCCATTGCTATGATTCTGATACCTAAGCAAGATTTTCCTTCCATTTGAAGAAAACATACATTGACCGCATATGAGCGACTTATCCGAGAATAATAATGAAACAAACAATATAAGTAACCAGTAACCAACACAAAACGTAGAGGCAAACATGATCAGAATTCATATATCAAAATAGTATACTGTACAGAATAACAAAAAAAAACAGAAAATACTACATAAATAGACTCAAACACACTTAAATAAAAGAAAGAAAACAAAGCAACATAAAGCAGAGGCCAGTGCATCCCAAATAGAGAGTTGAAGACATACATGTTTAGCGTCAAATTCACGCTGCCACCTTGAGCATCCCAAAGTCTTGCCCCATTTCTCCACAATAGTGTCCTACTTGATAACCAGTCCGCTCACGAATTACTTCAGCTTGCTGTAATTAGAGAAATAGCTAGAATCACTTAATGTTGTTGTAATTAGACAAAGAACTAGAACTACATGAAGTTGCACAACACTGCATTCCTTAAATGAGCAAAAGCATATAAAGATAAGTAATAAATTGTGAGAAATGAAATAACCTGGTAAACAAGCGGAACCTTTGGAACCAAAAAGACTGCTAGCATTTTCCTATTTTGCTGTTGTAAAGTCTCTTGTATACTTTTCATGAGAAGAACAGCAATGAGGTTTTACCAGCTCCAGTTTCAAGAAAAGCTATGGTATTTTTCTGCTTTGCCTGTTCAAGAACATCCAACTGATACTGTCTGGCTTTTCCTCAGGAACTTTCTCCTTAGCCACCTCAGATTTGTTGTCAAGATTTCCATTGGTTTCCTTCTTGACATCATTAGCGATTTTGTTGTCTTGTCGAATCGATCAGCTTCCCAAGTGCGGTCTGAAAGACTAATTGAGCAGAACCTCTCTCTCTCTCCCAGTAACCTCTCTGTTCTCTATCATCTCTCCTGGTCCCATAATGTTCTCTTTTCCTGAGACCAACACCATCTTCATCCTAGGCCTCTTCCTATTATTGAAACACCTCTCCCCATCCCTCTCCCTCTCCCTCTCCCTCTCTCTGGATTGATAATTCATTCTACCGTGATAAGGCCTCTCATTGTTGTATCCACCAAAGCGAGCCCTTTTGCCACATCTCTCATCACCATTATTATTATTATTATTCACACGAACATGGCTGCTTTTATTGCTTTCCTGAGAATAACTGGCCAAAACACCTCCGGCATTCCCATTGGTATGAGCTTCTGAATGGTGAATGTCAGAGGCAATCCATTATCAGGAGGGGCAAAGACTGCTGCTGCACCTTGGAGGCATCGGCAGCGGCATTGGGTTGGGGTTGGGGTTGGGGTTGAGGTTCAAGAGGTAGACCAGCACCGTTTTTGATGCTGTCAAGATTCGATCAATACCACCAAAAAGTCTTGATTGGAAGCGTTATCGGGCTGGTCAGAGACGATGGAGGAGACATCAAAATCAATGAAATCGCAGGAGATGTCCTCGCAGGCGTCAAGCCAGTAAGATGGTGAAGCCCTATTCGCATCATCCATAGTCACTCACTTCACTACCTTCTTTGATTGATTTGATTTTTATGCTAAAATAAATAAAATAAAAAGGAACAAAAAGGGAAGGGTTTGTTTGTTGTAAGAAAGAGAAGAGGAGAGTTGAGGGTAGATAGACCGCACCGACAGGACCGCAGAAGAATAGAATGGAATGAAAAAGAGAACGAGATCCTGTTTTCTTTCTGGATTCGTTATGCGCCGCGGTCTATCAACGCCTATTCTGCTCCTCTTTTCTTTTTCTTTGATTGATGCTTTTTCGATTCAACGCGTCCCGCCCGCCCCAATCACACACACACACACACAGTTCTCTTCTCCTTCTTGCGCTGCTTCTGTCTCTTGTGTGCTGTGCAGTGCAGTGCAGTGCAGTGCAGTGTAAAGAAAAAGAAAACCACGGCCACACACAGAGACGGACGACACAATAGAAGAAGTAGAAACCCACACGCCCAAATAGGCAACATATTAAGTCAATTAATCAATTATTAATAATGGTCAAAAATTACAATATAATAATTAATTAATACAATCAACAATCATTTAATAACAACTAGCGCTCATAATAACGATGCGATATGCGGGATTGGCTAATTAATTCCTTTATGTATATGAGCGATAAATTTTTCTGCGTTTATTTATGCGCATCGTTATAAACATTATGATTGATTTCTTTTTTTAGCGTATACATGCATTCGTCATGAGAATTGAAGCTTGAAAACACTTAGTTTCTGCTGTGTTCCAAGGTAGTCTATGTCGATTGGAAATGGTGTTGGTTTGTAAAATATATAGTAAAATAAATGTGAATAAAAATTAAACTATAACTATAAATTAATAAGAAGATAGTAAAATTTAAAAAGAACATTAGAAAGTACCTAAAACAAAGTTATAAGGGTTTTACATTTGTAAATATAGTTAAAGTTCTGAAGTAGGTATTTATTATATATTATATTTTGCGAGAAATAGACACAACTCTCGATAATGAGGATCTGGCCAAAACCACGAAGAGAGAAGTTAATCATATAAATCGTAAATCCAAAAAATTAAGAAATACATTTGTGATGTGATAGTGATCGAACTAAATGGATTGATAGATATTTCAAGTTCACGATAATATGGTTCTAAAAAATATTAGGCAAAAAGTATAAAAGTAATGAAATTTATTTTTAAGTGGTGAAATTAATAAAAGGGTGAGTTGCGGGTTAGTGTCACATAATTTTTAGCAAGAACCAATTATATAGGAGCGGACTTTGAGTATTTGAGCAGTTAATTTTTTTCCAAATGCTAAAGTACCCCAAAAACACACCAATTAGCATATGGCATTTTACTTATTTTCTCACAATTATTATTTTTCACCAGCCAGGTTCTTGAAGAACAAAATTTGAATATTTGAGCGATTAAATTTTTGTGAAGCCTACGATAGTGAAAATATACGCGCTTAGCACTCACTTTACGTATTGTAAAAAAAATCGCACTTTAAGTATTTTGTCATGAAATTAATTTTTCACCTAATCGGTTTCGAGAGCGAGCGTCGCGTATTTGACCATCTAAATTTTGAGAATAGTAAAGTACTCCTTAAATTATGGAAACACATTGTCTAGTAGCTGCGCTTTGCATATTTTATCACGAAATTATTTTTCATCATTAAATCGATTATTTAGGAGCGAACACATATATGAGCAGTTCAATTTTTTCTTTCTAAACTCTAAAGTATACAAAAAACACTGCTTGCTTAGAATATCAACTTTCGTATTTTGTCAGTGAATTTTTTTCGCCTAGTCGGTTATTGTGGAGCGAACTTCCCATATTTGAGCATCTAAAATTTAATATAGACTTTAAAGTACTCCAAAATAGACTACTTAGCATCAAACTTTATGTATTTTATCACAAAATTATTTTTCTTCACCAAACCAGTTCTTGAATATTGAACTACGTCTATTTGAACAATAACAATTTTTTGAACTCAAAAATACCTTAAAATACACATCTCAAAAATCTGAAAAAATAATTACTGACGAACTATAGTGGAAAAATCACCTTCTATGGACCTTGAAAATGGAAAATGATGTAAGTAAATGATGGATATTGTAATGGAAGATGATATTGTTGAAGTAGTTGAAATAGTCATTAAGTTTTCCTTTCTTTCTCCATATTAATATCGTGTTTTTATATTTTAGTGAAGTTATCAGCGTTTTTATACATTAGTGCGGTTATCTACGTAGTTTAGATTGATTATTTTATTTTATTAGTAGATTTGATTTGATTTGAATTTGAAATTTGAAAAAAAAAAAAAGAGAGGAAAGTTAAAAAAATGGGAGTGAGAAGAAAGTGCATTGGGAGAAGAAATTTGAAAATAGGAGTAAATTGATAAATAGATAAATAGATATTAAGTTAGATAGTAAATAGGAGTAAATTATAGATTATTTAATATTAATTTAATTATATTAGATTATATAGTGGATTAAAAAAATTGGGAAAAAAATAATTTTAAATAAATGGTGTGGGGACACTAATAATAGATGTGTAAGAAGTTAGAAATATTGAGAAATGTGAGATTGAAAGAGAGTGAGTGAGAAATGAAGAAAGTAGAATTAAAATGATAAATAAAATTAAAGTGGTGATGTGTCAAAAAAAAGTAAGATATCTAAAATTGTAATTTTGTAAGTTGTTTGTTTATATAAATAGATATTAAATATTAGATTAGATAGATATTAATAATCGGTAGTTGAAATAGTCATTAAGTTTTCATTTTTTTACGTTTTCATTTTTTCTCCATATTAATATCATGTTTTTATTTATCGTGAAGTTATCCAGCGTTTTTATACATTAGTGTAGTTATCTAAGTAATTTAGATTGATTATTTTAGTTTATTAGTAGATTTGATTTGATTTGATTTGAATTTGAAATTTGAAAGAAAAAAAGAGGAAAGTTAAAAAAATGGGAGTGAGAAGAAAGTGCATTGGGAGAATAAATTTGAAAATAGGAGTAAATTGATAAATAGATAAATAGACATTAAGTTAGATAGTAAATTGGAGTGAATTGTAGATTATTTAATATTAATTTAATTATATTAGATTATATAGTGGATTAAAAAAATTGGGAAAAGAAATATTTTTAAATAAAGGGTGTGGGGGCCACTAATAATAGATGTGTAAGAAGTTAGAAATATTGAGAAATGTGAGATTGAAAGTGAGTGAGTGAGAAAAGAAAAGAAAGTAGAATTAAAAAATGATAAATAAAATTAAAGTGGTGATGTGTCGAAAAAAAGTAAGATGTACATAATTGTAATTTTATAAGTTGTTTTAGATTAGATTTTCTAAATCACACAAAAAAGAGTAGAAAATTTGCTTAAAATTGCGGACCTTGGAAAATTTATCGACTTCATTTGTTTGATATTACGCACAATCTAATATTGAATGAAAATCTTTCTTAAACATCCTTTGTTAAGACTTCTTACTTCCTAACATTATCTTTGTGATGATTGTAGGATAATGGTGAGAGCAAATGCGATGAGAAGCGGATGAAAAAGCTTAATTTTTTTGAGATAAGTGTGGAGAAGAGAAACTAACATGTGGAGATCTATTATTCATATGCAAAATATTGGCTTAATTGCTCTAAGAATATCCTCACGAAGATCAAAATGCAAGATATGAAGATCAAGCGGGCAGGAGAAAATAAACCATTGTTATTAATTTTAAGATAAGTGAACAAACTTAAGGAAGCAATTCACAAATTATCATATGTGTACATTACGAGCAGTCCAAGCAAAATGATCGAGTCATGCCATACCTATCACATAGAATAGAAGTAAGCTATGAAGTAGAAGGTGAAAGTGAATTACCAAGTGACCAAACTTATGATAACTTGACCCACTAAGAGTTTAATTCTAATTCACAGAAATTTGTTGAAATTACAATGCTAACAAAATGCCTCTCGAGGTAGAGCGCGCGGGTTGCTAAGCATTACATCAACGGGAAAACCTCAGGAGTGCCCAAAATATCACAGGAACAATGAAAAAAAAAGATATCTCGATACTTGAAAACAATAGGAGTGCTGTATTGGCGAGATCAGCGGTGAACATTTGTCCAAAGAAAAACAGCTCGGAAGTCAGGGACCTTTAGTACCCTACCCCGATTAATAAAAATAAGAGGTAGTAATGAAGCATAGCAAATTTAAAAATAAATGAGAGACAACGAGTGAAATTTAAGGACTACATGTCTTTTGCTTACTAAATTACCCACCTCTAAATTATAAGTGGCTTCTTAGAAGACATTATATTCAAGAAGGTTCGATCGGTGTGTGAGCATTAACCAATATTCAATGAGTATATTGTATTGTATTTCTATTCTAAAATAGGACAAAAACTTAGTGATATTTGGCATTTATAGTACTCGATAGTAGGTAAAGTAAGAAATAATATCATACCTTTATTTTGAATTCTTGCCCTTTGCACTGCACAATAGACAAAATATCAATCGAAGAACAAAATTGACTTGTTATAAAAGTAGGGAAGTAGGAATTCAACAAAATTTGATACAAAATTCATAAACATCTTTGAGGAATTGAGATGCCTTTGCAAAGTGAGTGTTTTCTTTCTTGGAAGGAACTTATGAGTAGAGGTAGCAAAAACCTATATCTTATTATGAATTGAAAGGTATTAACTCCTTTAAATCCACTCATTACAATAATTTTCTCTTAAAGTATGGTTACACATAAGCATAAGATCGGAAAATGATATCTTATTAAAATTCGGATATCATGCAGGTGGTTATGATTGATAGTTATTACCCTTTGAAAAATCGGATATAAGTAAGCTAATTAACCTTATTTGCATAACACCATTGCAATCGAAACAATTTCCCATTTAGATTCGAAAGACATCTTTTGAAAATTTGGAGAAAATAACTAATTGAAAAAATCAAGGCTCAAAACAAACCCATAAAATTAAGGCACTTGAAGCAGACAACAACAAAATACTCTATATGTAAAGTCGGTCTATCTTTAGAATTCCCATCAAGTATCAAATGTAGCCAATAGAAGTTGAGAATTTTGGTTAAAACACGGATGAAGAAATTACGGTTAAAAGAGGAAAAGTAAATGGATGTTGAGAATCACCACATATTCAAAAAAACCATTGCGGTGAAAACTCATTCAACTTGATCAAATCTTTATAAATCCTCTCAATAACCTTACTTGCCGATTTTGCCATCCATAGCCTTTTCTTTTCTAACTCAATCACCAATCTCCCTCGCATTGAGTCATGATTCCTAATATTTATTGTTGCCCTCTGCTGCTCTGCGTATATGAGAATCCATATTAGAAATTTGCATCACAAAGCTCTTAAAAATCATAAGGAAAAACAAAAAAATCACTTATAAATTCCAATTTTTTACATTTTATTGTTACAAAGATGTTACTATATGTAATGAGGTTTGAATTTATGCTAATAGTGTCTCACAAATCATCAAAACCTCGGTTATTGCATTGGAATGCATCGACATGAAACTTAAGACCACGCTTCTTAGCAACCTCTACACGTATGACTATTCTAGTGAAACCTCTCGCCTAATCTCTCACACAGTGCAATAAAAAAAATAGGATGACAACAAACATATCGAGAAAATAACCCCACATTCCGACCAATACAATGTGCACGATATTTTGCGACCATAAACTAAAATACTTGTTATAGCGATTGCTCGTTTTAGTGGTGAATATAGTTACTGGCTTGTAAATAGATTTTGTTTTTATAGAATGCTAAAGATTAGTTGATCACCACTTAGCAGCTTCACGTGTATGGATAGAGATATAAAACTACTTTGGTTCATTGAATGCAAACTATTTTTTAAACACTTGTGAAAAATGAGAAAGCAGATGGAATTTTATGTTTGTCAATACAATGATATATGTCGATAAGTTGCACAAAAAGTAATATCGTTGGATATAGAATAAATCACATAGAAAGATGGAAGTGTTTGCAAATTAGAACATTATAAGTCACGGTGAAGCTTAAGAAAGAAAAAAACAATGAAGCTTAAGACTCTCTTGCTGCGAAGCTGACTTAAAATTTTAGTAAGATGACAGATTAAACAAAATTGTCCCTTCTAGTTCTTTCTTGCTCTCCCTTCTAAGAAAGTTATGTATATTGCATAGTCAAATGGAAACAAAAGCAATCAATGAAAGGAATATACCTCATTTTCCACGGCATTGACATGAGGCGCATAACAACTTGACTCTATGCAAGCCCTGAAAAGTGTACAAAAGTAGGTAAAGTGAGGTAGATTATATAGATTTTGCTTCAATAAGAGGATAATGCATCTATTTTAATACCATCCTTATAAACACCATCGACCCGTTAATGTCCTACTCTACTAATACCATCACGAAAAGAAAATGTGCCACTCTATTTTAATATCATCCTTGCATCTAACTAAAGTAACATAGGAAGGAAAAAATTAGAGTCTACCATCCCGAGCCACCCGCGCTTTCGTCGCCATTCGAGTCGATCGCCGCCACCACACTTTTCGATGCTTTGACTTTGTATGCCGAAAAATTCGATCACTAAAAATCATGGAAGAAATTAGTTGAAAACACACTTTGATTATTGCATCAAGTTGTTAAAGGCGATCATGGTGAAGTTTGGGAAAATCTAGCACAAAATACTTTGTAAAACTTTAATAAGCGGTCAATTGTAAAGATTTAGCATAAGCAGGAAGCAGTAAAAGCGAATAAGATTCAGCACACATATTGCAAAGGAACCTAAGAAAAAGCGAAAACAATGCTACCTTAGTTGTATCCTTTGCAAGTTCGCGATTGTCTTTGACTTCTCATTTTCTTAGTTTCCCATTGTACGAAAAATGAATTAGTGAGAAGATGAAATGTGGAGTTCAAAGGAAAGGGAAATGAAACCACTATTGCGCTCTCTCACCTCACCCACATCCCTCTTCTTCACATTTCCTTCTCCTTTCTTTTGGTTCTCTCCTCCTTTTTTCCTTGGTGAAAGTGAGGTAGAGAGAAGACAAATAGCGAAAGAAGATGAATTTGTGAGATAAGATGAAAGTGATGGGAAAGAAGGGAAATATGAGCAGAGATTGAAGGTGGAAGAAGAAGGGTTTTGTTGAAGGAAGACGAGAATAGAAGATGGATATTGTTGGAGGAGAGAAGATATATATGGTCAAAATTTGTTCCTGTAAAATTTGAAAGAAAAAGTTGAATGAAGAAGAAATGTGGAGAAGGGAGAATTCGGTGGTTGGTTTGAGAGTAAAAGTGTTTTGTGAAGATGAAGTGAGTTAAAGAGAGTTGATTGAAGTGAGCGGTGATATAAAGTTGAAAGCAGAACAATAATAAAGCTGTGTATTAATGCATGAGGCAATTAATTTTTCGTACCCCTAATTATCGACCACACCCCCATAAGTATCAAAATGCCTAAAATGCCACGGCATTTAAAAAAAAAGCAATGGCCTACATAAAAAAAAATCCGGAATTGCAAAAAAAGAGTATTTAGAAATATTATAGAGTGATTTTCGGAATTAAGCGAGAAGAATTGGTATTTAGGTTCACAATTTTGAGCAGGAATTATCTCGAAAAGGTAATTAGAATTTTTGTGTTTTTAAATTAGATTTTTTTGAAATACCTTTTTAAAGGTATTCAGGTTCTAATTGTGAGCAGGAAATACCTATTAAAAGGTATTTCAAATTTTTAACATTTTAATTTTTTTAAATAGATGGTTATTACAGTTTATAAGGTGCCTTTACTACATCGAGATATTTCCCACTCGTGATGCAATGACACGTTGGGTTAGAATCTTGGGAAATGACGGATAGAAATAATAAACAAGTGTCGAAAAAAGTCATTTTTAACACTAAAAACATGTTTTTAGGCCACTTTGGTGTCTGATTACAATTAAGTAAATAATTTTGTATCTCGTTTTTTTAACCTCAATATCGTAGTATTATACTTTTTCTACAAGTTTGTAATTTTTTAAAAAATTTAAAAAAAATTACGCATGGTAAAAAGTGGCGAACATAGGTAAAAGTCATTTTCTTCAAGTAATAAAACATTTTTTTATTTCATTACTAATTAACGGCCTAGATCTTCTTGAGCAACTTTTAACGATCTAGATTTTCCCAACACTTTAAAGGGTCAGTTTTGCCGACCACTTTTCATCAGCGGTGGAAATTCATTGAGGTTTCATTTTTTCACTATAAATACACCCTTCCAGTTTCCATTTCATGTTTTACCACACACAACACTCGTGGATACTGCTGAATACACAATATTCTCGTGATTACTGCACTCACTTTGCGCCGCACCATCGAGGGCACAATCACAAGCAGAGAAAATGGTGTCTACGCCGAGAGTCAAACCCCATTTTATGCGGGCAAGGCGGCGTCACCTTTGAAGCTACGAAGAAAAAATAACATGAAGGTCTGGTGGAGGGTGTGGCTGGCGAAGTCACCGGATCATTTATCATTACCAGACTATAGGCGATAATAATCGTGTTCGGTGGTCCACCATGGATGTGAAGAACAACGATGGCGTTCGAGTGATGATGGACTCTTTAATTAATTTTAATTGATTTTTAATTAAATAATTTTTTTTGAAATACCTTCAAAAGCCTAGGTAATTCGGAAGGAATAAAAGATTTAAGATTACAAAATTGAGGTAATTCGGTTCACAATCACGAACGGAATTACCTCGATTTTTATTGATCGAAGTGCCTATCTTCTTCCGACCATATTCCTCGAGTAATTCAAGAAATTTTTATATATTCCTAGGGCATTTTTGTGGCAAACGTATAATATGGGGGTGTACAGGAGGGAATGAGGAAGTCAAAAAATGCTGTGCCTCTGCATGATTGTCCCGTCAAATTTGAAGAAAAAAGTTGCTATTTACATTTTTTAAAATTTTACAGTCAAATAAACAAATGTGCCCTTTTCATTGTTAAGCAAAAAACAGATGGCAATTAGTGTTGGAGGCTAATATTGATAGTTTATGAGAGGTTTATTTGAATAGATAGATAATCCAGTGGTTAGAAATAATTCATTAAGTTTTCATTCCCTTTCTCCATATTAATATCGTGTTTTTATTTATCAGATGCTGAAGTTATCCAGCGTTTTTATACATTAGTGCAGTTATCACAAGTAATTTAGATTGATTATTTTAGTTTATTAGTAGATTTGATTTGATTTGAATTTGAAATTTGAAAGAAAAAAAAAAAAGAGAGAAAGTTTAAAAAATGGGAGTAGGGAGAAAGAAAGTGCATTGGGAGAATAAATTTGAAAATAGGAGTAGAATTGATAAATAGATAAATAGATATGTAGATTAGATAGTGAAATTGGAGTGAATTGTAGATTATTTAATATTAATTTAGTTATATTAAATTATATAGTGGATTAAAAAAATTGGAAAAAGAAGTATTTTAAATAAAGGGTGTAGAAAGTACTTGTATAGATGTAAGTTAAAATATTGAGAAATGTAAGTTGAAAGTGAGTAGTAGAAAAGAAAAAGTGAATCTAAAATGATAAATAAAATTAAAGTGGTGATGTATCAAAAGTAAGATGTCTATAATTGTAATTTTATACAGTTTATTTTAGATTAGATTTTCTAAATCCTGAAGAAAGGAGTAAATTTGGCAAAATTACGGACCTTGGAGAAGATTTATAAACTTACATTTATTTGATGTCTGCACAATCCTAATATTGAATAGAAATCTTTCTTAAACATCCTTTATTAAGACTTATACCTAACATTATACTGTGATGATTGTAGGATGTGGGTGAGAGCAAATCACGTGACAGAAATGGATGAAAAAAAGCTTAATTTTTTTGAGATAAGTGTGGAAGAGAAAGCGACATGCGGGAATCTATTATTCATATGCAAAATATTGGAGCTTAATTGCTCTAAGAATATCCTCAACGAAGATCAAAATGCAAGATATGAAGATCAAGCGGGTGGGAGAAAATAAACCATTGTTATTAATTTTAAGATGAACATACTTAGCGCCCGGTTGACCCGTTATTTAAACGAGCTATTTAATAGCTTAAGAATTTATTTAGAAAGGCATGGCGCAAGATTCGAGGCATATGACGGGTAGTACTGGCAAAGCGAACAAACACTAACAAACCTTATCACGCTAATGTTAAAGTGCTTTATCATTATAATATATGTCTGATGAATGAATTGATTTTGACTTAATAGCATGTATATATCATACTCCTATGCTAATGCTTTTCCTTTATACTTTTTTTTTAATACTCCTTGCATCTATAATCTGATACTCCTAACTTTAATATAAGATTTTGGTGGGAATTTTTTTACACCGTTCTACATATATACCCTCTATTTCAGACTCAACTGCTTACCAATATATACCTAATTATATTTTTGACCAACATAATTTCTTAATGCTTATATTTTGTACTCCCACCATTTACCAATATAATTTCAGTATTTCAGATTCCCATCGCTTACCAATATACTTTCTACTTATATTTCTTTGACTGACACGACTGATAAATTTTTTTTTTGGTCTAACACTTTTTTTATCCACTTTTGGTGGGAAAATTTTATTTCCACCCATTACGCCAATATAATTTATTCAGACCCCACCGCTTACCAATATAATTTACTTATATTTTTTGATCACATATACCCCACTCTATATTTCAGGACTTTCACTCATTTACCAATATAATTTCATTTTGTACCCTAATCGTTTCAAATATAATTCTACTATATATTTTGATTAGAGGATAGGATTCTTTTTTTCTTGACTAACACTTTTTTTTATTATTATCTTCGTAGCAATACGTAACTGAACGGGCGCATAAC